>JAJHSJ010000002.1:13252275-13306643 GCA_021015155.1 Magnolia officinalis | reverse complement strand
CAGATCAACAATCCACTATGAAGTAGAAGGTTACAACCTTCTTCACTCACACATGAGTGGATAAACAATAAGAGAAACAAAGAAAACGGAGAGATCTCACTAATTACGAGGATATAGAAGCGCTAAGATATAGATTGCACAGTAGATAACCTCCACGAGCATAATCTCCCTTCTATAAGCTTCTCTCTCACCTTTGATAGCCCTAAACCCTTTAGCAAATCTCTTGTAAAGCTTTAAGAAACCCTCTTGTTATACCTAGAAAGCCCTAGGTACCTCCTATTTAAAGTTTTATGAAACTCCTTTCCGCATCCCAGTTGCGAAAGGACTTGCGACACGAAATCCCCGCAAAATCGCGGAACGAATCTGCGTAACCTCAACTGGTCGTACTGAGTCCACGACCGGTCGAACACCACTCATGACCGGTCAAGATCCTCCTTCGACTGGTCGAGCACCCCGGAGAAAAATAGTCCACAGTCACTGGACTTTGAGTCGTGCCACGACTCGACTACGCGACTGGTCGTGCACCAGCCCTCTACTGGTCGAGCGAGGCTCACGACCGGTCAAGCACGAGACAAAAAATCTCATCAAATCTCCCCCTTTTTATCCCAGGGGGGATTCACCTTCTTCAAGCCAGCTTGGTTTCTGCAAACCTCAAACTTGCCCTTGAGCAAAGCCTTGGTCATCATGTCTGACCCATTATTGTCTGTGTGGACCTTCTCAAGCTGTAACACCTTCTATTCCAAAGTATCCCTGATCCAGTGATACTGAATCTCTATGTGCTTCGACTTGGAATGCTGACTTAGATTCTTGCTCAAGTGTATAACACTCTGATCATTACAATAGACCACGTGCTCCTCCTGCTTCAGGCTAAGTTCCTGTAGGAACCTTTTCATCCAAAGCATCTCTTTACATGCCTCTATGACTGCAATGTACTCGCCTCTGTCGTCGACAATGCTACGACCTTTTGTAGCTTGCTTTGCCAAGAAATCGCTCTCCCCTGCAAACGTGAACATGAACCCGATGTAGACTTCCTCGAGTCTATGTCACCTGTCATATCTGCATTTGTGTATCCCTCTAACACAGGTTTACCGTCACCATAGCATAGGCTCAACCTGGATGAGCCTCTTAGATACCACAGTATCCATTTCACCGCTGCCCAATGCTATTTGTCAGGATTGGCAAGCTAAGATACCGGCTGACAACACCAACCACATATGTTATATCTGAGCGTGTACACACCATAGCATACATCAAACTTCCTACAGCTGACGCGTAGGGTATCTTCTGCATCTCTTCCACCTCTGCTTTCATCTTGGGACACTATCTGTCGCTCAATCTGAAGTGACCATCCAGTGGAGTACTGACCGGCTTTGCTGCATTCATATTGAACCGATCTATGACTTTCTCAATATACCGCTCTTGTGACAGCCAAAGCTTCCTACTGCTTCTGTCACTGGTTATCTCTATTCCTAGGATCTATCTAACCGGGCCCAAGTCTTTCATCGCAAAGGACTTGCTCAACTCCTGTTTCAGCCTGTCGATCTTCTTGATGTCTTTTCCCATGATGAGCATATCATCAACGTATAACAGTAGAACTAAGAAATCACCATCTGAGAACTTGCGCGTGAACACACAGTGGTCCGACTCCGTTCTGTCATATTCATGCTTCAACAAAAACTAGTCGAACTTCTTGTACCACTACCGTGGAGCTTGTTCAGTCTGTACAAGCTCTTCCTCAGCCAACACATCATATGTTCTTTGCCCTTGACTTCGAACCCCTCTGGTTGGTGCATGTAGATCTCTTCTTCCAGGTCACCATGAAGAAAGACAGTTTTAACATCTAACTGTTCTATCTCCAGATCCATGCTAGTCGCCAACCCAAGTAACACTCGTATGGATGTCATCTTCACCACTTGTGAGAATATCTTCTCGAAGTCTATGCCTTTCCTCTAACCAAATCCTTTCACCACAAGTCTGGCCTTGAACCTCGTCTGTGAATTCTTCTGCTCAACCTTCTTTCTGAACACCCGCTCGTTGCTCAGTGCTTTTTGCCCTTAGGTAGTTTCACCATATCATAGGTGTGGTTCTTATGCAAGGATTTCATCTCCTCTTGCATAGCTTTCAACCACTCCTCCTTATGCTCGTCGGCTAGGGCCTCAGAATAATCTTCTAGCTCTCCCCCATCAGTCAGCATAATGTACTCATGTGGCGAGTACCTCTTGGATGACTGTCTGTCCCTAGATGACCTCCTCACCTGTGGCTCAACAGGTGGATCAAGTGAGGGCTGCTCCGCTGGTCCATCTTCTTAAGGAACTCCCTCTCGTCCTCTGCACCTTGCTGTACTCCCCCGTTATTAGGCACCACAGAAGAATAATAGGATCCATGTCCTCTAGCTCACTTGAACTAGGTTGGTTCTTTTCTGGCTTACCAATGTCTTTTATACACTATCTTCAAAGAAAATCACATCTCTGCTCCTGACGAGCTTCCTCTCGGTCGGATCCCACAATCTGTAACTGAACTTTTCATCACCGTACCCTAAGAACACACACTGTCTGATCTTCATATCGAGCTTGGACCTCTCGTCCTTTGGTACGTGAACGATTGCCCTACATCCAAATACCCTGAGATGACTGTACGATGGATCATGTCCAGTCCACACCTTCTCAGGCACTTCTCCATTCAACGGGGTTGATGAGGACCTGTTTATCAAATATACCGCCGTGTGCATTGCTTCCCCCCAAAACGTCTTGGACAACTTCGCATGGGATAACATGCATCTGATTCTCTCAACAATGGTGCGATTCATTCGCTCAGCTACACCATTATGCTGGGGGTCTTGGGAACCGTCTGTTCATGTCGTATACCCATGGACTTGCAGTACTCATGAAAGTCGCCAATGTATTCACCACCATTGTCAGTGCGAATGCACTTCAATGATTTACCTATCTCTCTCTCTCGACCATAGCATGAAACAATGTAAACACACTAAAGACCTCATCCTTGGATTTCAAAGTATAAACCCAAACCCTCCTAGATGCATCATCTATAAAAGTGACAAACTACAATGCCCCACACAAGGTTTTTGTCCTCATAGGACCACAAACATCAAAATAAACCAAATCTAATGCATGCACTTTATTAACATGAGAAGCAGATTTAATAAATGAAACTCTATATTGTTTCCCTGATCACGGCCCGAAATTCGAGTACCTGAATAAGGTCTTCAGGACCCGAATCCCAAGGTGTGAATTATAATGTAATGACATTTATTATAATCCAGTTAATTCAATCAAAATCAATCAACATTCAACTTCATCTAAAAGAAAATACAGCTGAATGATTATTAAATTCAACTCTTTTAATAGTCTGTCCTTTCTACATCGAAATTTAAACATAAACTAGACCTAAATAACAAAAAAATATATATAATGAATTGAATTAAAACTAAACCTAATTTTCTAGAAAATAAGCTAGTAGTAGAGGCCCGTCTGCTCATAGTATTCCAGCTCTGCACCTGTGCATTTGTTTTAGTAGGATGAGCATAACAGCCCAGTAGGGTCATTTCTTACCCAAAATTTAACATGTTCAGATAATATCAATTTTATAACAGTGAAGGAAATAGAATACAGATAATGAAATTTAATAATAGGATTATAAAAATACGATGCATGTGATATTTCCAGGAATACTCATAACATTTATAATATTTCTTACAACACCGTACCCAAGTGGATGGTCACGTTGCATTAACGCCCACGCACTGGTACCTCATGGTGAGGGACTCATTTATATGTTAGTTGGTCAGACTACTGATCCAGTTGTATCCCTGACGTATGTCCACGCACACAATTGTACTCATACGTCGTACACAAAGGAGACTCCAAAGGATCTAGTGGGTTCTATGGTCTTTCACCCAAGGGACACTATTGCCCTACTTGCTGGCTTTAGGGTCTCTCACCCAAGAGACACCGATTGCCCTACTTGCTAATTTAGGGTCTTTCACCCAAGGAACACGATTGCCCTACTTGCTAATTTACATCCAACATAATAAAATTTAATATTTAATGAATGATAGACATACATGTAAGATTAATAATTATTTCATAATAAAAATATCAACAATATAATTCTAATTAATAATTTTAGATTTAATTTTTTATTGAAACTATAATAATTCAAATACTTAAATAAAAATATTATTTTACTATTATTTAATTTAAGAATTTTGTGAAATAATGTACAAGAAATTTTAGTTTCAATTCCAAAATTTTGAGAATTTTCTTAAACTTAATTCATTTAAATTAATTTAATTAACTCTTCAAATTTTAGAATTTAAAATTTGGATTTTAATCTTTACAGAAACAAAAATTACACACTGATTTCTATAATATAACATAATAATGTAATTAAAATATTATTTAAAATTAAAATTTTTTATTATTTTTTTAATCTAACTATTAAATCTAAATTCAAAATTTTATTATTATTCTTTTTAAAATCTAATTGAATAAGGTTAAGGAAGATAATAATTTAGACTTTGGATACTATTATTATTATATAAATTATTTGTTACAACATTATGTCAATATGATTAACCTTGTTTTATAATTGACTACCTAAATTAATAAATTTACTTTTGTTTGATGTTTGATACATTTAATATACTTATTATATTACTTTTATGTTAATTGTTAATGTTAACATTACATAATTTTTTTAAAATAATAAATTATATTTATTACAACTTTTATATATTATCAAATAAAACTTTTCTATTTTATTATTTATAACATAATCATATAAATAACATTAAATATTTATGTATTAATTATGTAATATAATGTTATCTTACACATGTTTACTTTTATTATAGTATATATTTATCATTATTTTTTTAACCTACAATTATATTGGTTACTACTATATTATTATAAAACATAATATTATATTTTACTATACCTTAATGATCGTATAAACCTTTATATTTTATTTTATATATGATTATATATCATATTAATGCTGTTTACATATTACAATTTTATAATTATATATATATATATATATATATATATATATATATATATATATATATATATATATATATAGATATATATATATATATATATTCTATTTTCATAATCATATTTTTTTATATATACTTATCAATCTACATCACTTATATTCATAATTCTGCATAATGAATCATCAATATTTTAAATAATTAATTATATATTCTGCTTGTACTGTAAAATATTATACATATATGTAAGGTATTATAATTTATTTAGAATTTAATTTAATTTAATTTAATTTAATTTTTTAACAAAATATTTAAGAATAATAAAATATCTTAAATAAACTATTTATTTTATTCTGTAAATTTATTTTTATTTTATTTATATATAAATTATTTCAGTATTAAATATTAGAGAAAAAATAGAAATTCATAAATGAGTAGATTATCTACATAAAAATTCAACTGACAATAATATTTGTACGAAAATTTTAGATTAAATAAACATAATAAATAACTGAAAATGATAAATTTCAGGTTAAGATCACCTACCTTAAAAGTTTGATGATTCGGCCCCGCTTTAATCTCTCTCTTGATCTACAGAGCTCTCTCTCTCTCCCTCTCTCTCTATTTTTTTTATTAGATTGATTCCTTCGATTCTTTCTCTTTTACTTTTTTTTTAAAATTATAAATGGATGCGTAATGGAATGGAGGAGTGGGGATTATGGGACAGTTTCATTAGTGGGAGGTTCGACGGCCATCACTGTACAAAAAGGAAGGAAAATGGAGAAGGTAGTTTGGTCGTGCGAAAGATTTAACTTTATTTTTTTATTTTTTTATAATTTTTTTAAGATATGGTGGGTCCCACTAACGATAATATAATCTACTCCGTCCATCATCTTAGCTTGGCCAAGAGAAGATGTAAGGCAAAAAATGAAGCTGATCCAAAACTCAAGTGGGCCACACGCGAGCAGACGGTGGGGTTAGTTCGCACAAAAAATGGGTTTGTTACATTCTAATCCCCTTAATAAAAATTTTGTCTCCGAAATTTAACATACCTATCATATGAAGAGATGAGGGCACTTCTCTTGGATTTCATCCTCTCGCTCCCACGAAGCTTCGTCCTCGCCATGATGCCCCCATTGAACCTTCACGAGTGGTATTGATCTTGTTCGAAGTACTTGCTCCTTCCTGTCGAGGATGCGAATCGGTTGCTCTATGTATGAAACATCCTCCCGGATTTCCAACGGCTCCCAGTCAATGATATGCGATACATCTCTCTCGTACTTACGAAGCATAGATACATTAAAATACGTCGTGGACGCCAAAAAGTTGAAGAGGTAAGGCTAGTCTATAGGCTACGAGGCCTACTCTCTGCAAGATCTCGAATGGTCCAATGTAGCATAGTGTCAATTTTCCTTTCTTCCCAAATCGCATAACTCCTTTCATCGAGGATACCTTCAGAAACACATGGTCTCATATGGTGAACTCTAAGTTCTTTTAGCGATTGTCGGCGTAGCTCTTCTGGCGACTTTGAGCAGTACGTATACGTTCTTTGATGGCAGCAATCTTCTCGGATGTCTCTTGCACTAGTTCCGGTCCCAACAATATTCTTTCACCCACTTCGGTGCAACAACTTGGTGATCTGCAGGGTCTTCCGTATAAAGCTTCGAATGGTGCCATGCCAATACTGGACTGAAAACTATTATTGTAGGCGAATTCTACTAAATAGAGGTGATCGTCCCAATTTCCCTTGAAGTCAAGAATGCAGCTACAAAGCTTGTCTTCGAGGATTTGATTTACCCGTTCCGTTTGACCGTCAGTATGCGGATGAAAAGTCGTGTTGTAGTTTAGCACCGTTCCCAATGCCTTCTGAAGACTCATCCAAAAGCGTGATATAAACCTGGGGTCTCGATCGGATACAAAAGACACAGGAATGTCGTGAAGTCTAACGATCTCCTTGATATACTGCTTGTTTAACTCGTCTAGGGATGAAGAAATATGTATAGGAAGGAAGTGTGCTGACTTTGTTAGCCTATCCACGATCACCCATATCGCATCATGATGACGGCTTGTTTTCAGTAGTCCGATAATAAAATCCATCGATATATGCTCCCACTTCCACTCTATGACCTGTAACGATTGTAAAAGTCTCTGACGGCTTCTGATGCTCTGTAACACCCCGAATTTTTCCTAACTTGGCAATGGACGTCCTTGGACGTAGAATTGTCCTAGGACCTTATTCTGTCGTGATTAGGGCGTAATTTATTTAAGTATTAATAGCTTGAATCACCTTCTATACAAACTACAAAGACCTGAGTACCACCTCAGGCAGAAATCACTCAGGACCAAATCCTTTAGAAATTAGATGAAATTAACTAAGTGTTAAACTAGATTAGCTGTGAAATTCACTTGAACCACTTTAAATGTGAACTGCAAGACCCAAAACTTGCAAAATCATCGACGCTACATTACCCTATAATCTAGGATCAATCTCATTACCCGGTTGCTCTCGGGAGCATCACGAAACTGCGTATCGGACCTGGACCGTACGTCGAAAGTCCGATTACCGCGAAACTAAACGGTTATGACCGCCTTGCTGGGCTTGACAACCATCTCAGAAATCAAGTCCTGACTGTGTCCAGAAATGCACAACTGAGCCTGGAGCGAAGTGTGTGAGAAACATGAATATATTTAGAAATGAAATCCGAATTTAAGTAATCTAAGACATGTCGCTTGCAGGTCAAATATAGGATTCAGACGGTCAGAATCTGACCCAAATACACCCTTGGATCAGGAAAATTTTTTCACACATGTCAGTACACTTGTGGCCCTGATCGAGTACCGGTAACCATTGAACTGAAACTGGTCCGCACGGTCGATATGTAAATCCGATCGGACCGAAAACTTAACTCGACCTAGATCCAATGCCAGGAAGCTTAAGTCCCAACTGCGCATAGAAAAGGGGCCTCCAGAAGTGCTCCGTTGGATCGGAATAAGCCTCCTTTGGCTATAACCTAAGTATACCTTGGCCCTAAGGCCATTTCCATCAGTTTTAGGCCTATATAAGGACCTTAAGCCCTCTCTCTTTCCTTCCATATGAATTTGAGGAAAACCCTAGGGGAGAGAAGAGAGTAAAGAGAGAGAAAGAGAGAGTGTGTTGGAGATCATCCTGGGATTCTACCCTGTCTCTCCACGTGCTTATCCACTGCTACCGAATTGCTATTCTGGCGATTCCGACTCCAATATTGAGTAAGAATCCTACCCTAATCCGTTCTAAGAATCTAAATAGAGTAACGAATGAAATAGCTAACCTATTTCATGTAATAGGTTGTCGTTGTGCCGTAAACAAAGCGTGGATGTACGAACTGAGTTCGTTACGCGTCTACTGGCGTAAGGTGCGGACTATAGACGTATAGGTTATGGTTTTCAAAGCTTTCAATGTCGGTTAATGATATATTCCTGACGTGGACGCTATTTCACATGCAAAATGCGATGTCTGTTTTGCGTTTCAGTTATATACGAACTATGTGAAGTTTAGCGTATTCTCTGTATTTGTAGAAAGTACCGTATACGTATGAAGTTTGAAAGTGTGTTTGCCATGATTATTTGCCATGTGTATATACTAGTTATGCGTATAACAACTCTTTAGCCAAAGGATCTGCCCTAATACGTGATGTAGCCAACATACGTTATGTATGTTGGAAAGTGTAGTCTAAGTGTTTGTAGAAATGTTTGCATGAGCGAGTAGTTGTTAAGTTGTGCTAATTAAGAGTGTTGAGATGAGATTCTCGACTGCCTTAAAGATGTATATAATTTCCTCCATATACTGTATACGATAATACCTACATTATTTATGGAATGTGTATGTGTAACTTCATATTTAACTTGTATCTTATAACATGATCAAATGCTTATAGGATTTGAATTGTCTATTCATTACCATTTGATTTCCTCATATGATTCCTTGTTGAAACTGAACATAGTTGGATATGATATAGTCCAGGCAATCGGTAACAGGCCTTGAATTGGGTGGCTAAGGTTGCTTTCGTCATATAGGATGTGTCGATGAATCCGAGTCGTACTACGGTTGTCGACAGTGGTTAGGTCACACGGAGTGCTCACGCACTTCATGTCGATCAACTCGATGTGCGCTCGAGCTAGTCGAGCTCGTCAAGTAACCCGATTGACCCAATGTATGTTCACCATGTATGGACGCTACTGATTGAACCTAAAGTACCAAACTCACCAGTGGAAACCCCGTTAACCTTGGTACCTCGATCCGCTAAGACTTATGAGCCGGACATGGTGGTATGGGACACCGTGGTCGAGCTATCGGCCTACGCTGGGGCGACGAGCCTCCCCGTAGTGACCAGTGAGCAATACCGCCTCGTGAGCCAAATACGGTGGTATGGGACACTATGCTAGAGCTGTCGGCCTACGCTGGGGCAACGAGCCTCCCCGTAGTGACCAGTGAGCAACACCACCTCGTGAGCCGAATACGGTGGTATGGGACACTGTATTCGAGTTGTCGGCCTACACTGATAAGGCGACGAACCCTTTGTAGTGACATCGAGCATACTCTGAACCTGCGTTGAGGCGACGAGTCTTTTTGTAGTAATAAGAGTATAAACTAGGCCTGTACTAATCAGGTGACGAGCCCTTTGCAGCGACCTAGAACCGCAACATCGTATGAGAGTTACTGGGACTGACGACCCTATAATGGATCATTGTTTGAGAATTGATATAAGGGAGGTACCTTAGTTTCTCAATCCTGCTGTATGAAAAGGACTAATAAGAACTTGGTAATCATGTGCATGCACCGCATTACGTGTGCGTTTGGCGTAGCAAGTCAAGCACTGAGAAAGTGTTGCATGCGCGATCGTGAGATGAAGTTGCTGAGGGAGATTAGGCGAGGGCATGCATCATTGTTCATATCATTCTTGCATTAATAAGAGTATTTAGGGATGTTTGATTTTACTGCTTTATCATTACTACTTGACTAAATTAATAACATGTTAACCTTTACTGTATAGTTCCACTGAGTTGATCACTCACTCTCACGTTACGGGACGGCGTTTTAAACACCAACCAGACTCTGTCTTGATTGCAGATGGCGACGCGACTCCTCAGGCGGAGCCTAACTTTTGCGACGACGAGGAGGCATTCTCCTATATGCATTTTTCAGGCGGGTTCATGTGAGTCGTGTCCTGATCGACGGGGATTTCTGGAATGTTGACTAGATGACATCACACCTTTTTGTATATTTTAGAATTGTACATGTAATTAGTTAACCTGATAACATTATCACATTCTGGAGACTTACCACAGTTTATATATTTTATATATCTATCACAGTATTTCGCTTGCAATTTCACTTGTCTCTGGAGTATGATATGTTGTTTTGGTATAATCTCATTCATGTTTCAATGCACTCATCATAATCATCATTATCTATGTTGCATAAGTGATGCGTTGGAACTCGGGAGCTAAGCTTTGCTCGATCCCCGATTTACAGGGCGTTACATGCTCCGCTTTAACCTACTGACAAGTAAGACACCTTGCAACGTAGTTGGCTGTCTCTCTCTTCATATTACTCCACCAATATTGACGTCGTACATCACGGTACATCTTGGTTCCTCCTGGGTGGATGATGAATTTTGTACGGTGCGCCTCATCTAAGATTTCTTGCTTTAATTCAAATATGTTTGGAACACATAACCTCCCTTGAAATTTGACCCCACCATCAGAGCTTATTCGCCACTCCGAGTCGTCCTTTTCCGCTTCTTTCGTTATTTTCTCTTGTAACCATGCATCATTCTTCTGCGCTTCTATTATTCATCGTACCTAGAAAAGAAAGTTCTGAATAACTACATCCTAATATAAGAATTAAAGGGCTAATGTAAATGGATAATTAAGAAATTACTAACCAGAGTAGGTTGTACCACTAAATTACCGATATAAACTTGAGGTTCATCGATACGAAGTCTGACTTCAAAATCTTTAACAATATCAAGCATCTCCCATTCTTTAATTATGAAACTTGCCACCCCAGCTTGCGCGTCTTCCTGCTTAATGCGTCGGCTACGACATTCCCTTACCTGGATGACAGCAGATGTCGAAATGATATCCTTCAAGAATTTCATCCATCTCCTCTGCCGCATATTTAGGTCCTTTTGATAAAAAAAGGTACTTTAAAACTCTTGTGATCCGAGTACAGTTCAAACTTCTCGCCATAAAGATATGCTCCAAATTTAAGGCAAACACTACAGCTGCAAGCTCTAATCGTGAGTGGGATAATTCTGCTCATGAGGTTTTCAACTGCCTTGACGCGAATGTTATTGCTTTACCACTTTCCATCAGCACGCATCCCAACCCTTGATAAGATGCATCAGTATATACTACAAATCTTTCCCTTTCTACTAGTAAGGAAAGCACTGGGGCTTCCGTTAATCGCTTTTCTTTAATCAGAAAGCCTCTCACAATTTTCATTCCATTTAAAAGAAGTGTCATTCTTGGTCAAGTTAGTCAACGGCCTTGCTATCTTAGAGAATCCCTTAATAAACCTTTTATAATAACCAGCTAATCTGAGAAAACTACACACTTCTGTCACATTGGTGGGCTGCTCCCAATTTAACACTGCTTCGACTTTCGATGGATCTACCGACACTCCTTTTTTCGATACCACGTGCCCCAAAAACTTTACTTCATTCTTCCAAAAGTCACATTTTGAAGTTTTGACATACAATTGATTGTCCTTTAGAGTCTGAAGAGCTATTCGAAGGTGTTCAGCATGATCCTCTTGTGTCTTGGAATAAATTAAAATATCATCTATGAACACTATCACGAATCGGTCCAAAAACGGTTTGAAGACCCTATTCATGAGGTCCATAAATACTGCTAGAGCGTTCGTTAGTCCGAAGGGCATCACTAGAAATTCATAATGGCCGTACCGAGTCCTAAAGGCAGTCTTGGGTACATCTTCATCTCTAATCCTCAACTGATGATATCCAGACCGTAAGTCTATCTTTGAAAAATATTTAGCTCCCTTCAACTGATCGAATAAATCATTTAGCCTTGGCAGCGGGTACTTATTATTGATAGTCGCCTTATTAAGTTGACGGTAATTGATGCATAGCCTCAAAGAACCATCCTTCTTTCTTATAAATAATACCGGTGCACCCCACGGCGACGTACTAGCCCTAATGAAGCCTTGGTCTTGGAGCTGCTGAAGTTGCTCCCTTAATTCTCTCAATTCAACAGGTGTCATACAGTATGGTGCTCTGGAGATTGGTACCGTCTCAGGTAACAGATCGATTGTGAAATCAACATCTCTCTTTGGCGGTAATCCAGGGATATCTTGAAATACTTCTGGAAATTCATTAACAATCGAAATTTGTTCTACTCCTTGAGGTTCAACTTCCGAGATGGCTGACAAACTAACCGGTGCTCCCTTCCTTCGCATCCCATGGAATCGTAACGGTGCTCACCCATCGATATTTAATTTGACCATCTTCTTAAAATAATCGATTTTTGCCTGATAAAAAGATAACCAATCCATCCCCAATATAATATTGTATTCTCGCATCAGCATAACTATGAGATTAGCTGGTAAATTTACGTTCTCGATCATGTTCGACAGGATTTACAAATCTGACTTAAGTCCACTGAATTACCAAGGGGTTTGCTACTGTTAACTTTTTATCTAAGGGAGTAGGAGATAACCCAAGCGAGCATAAAAGCAGTAAGAGTAAGAAATAATGAATGCGATGCTCCAGAGTCAAATAACGCTCTAGCTAATGATGAATAAATGACGATGGTACCTTCGACTACATCGCTGCTAGCTCGATGTCAGGCTGAATAATGTCATCTGTTGGCGGTGCTGGATCCTCATATAAGGGTACGGCATCATCATAAGTCTGGGTCGCTCCATCTTCAAACTGTGCTAGAACATCATAACTTTGAATTGGGCCCTCGTGTTGTTGCGCCAAGTTCTCGTACGGCTGCACCGTGTCATCTCCTGACTGTACTAGGGCGTAGACTCGGCCTTGAGCTTGTGGTCGTGGTGCCTGAACTCTCTGCCTTGACTGCTGGTACTGCTAAGGTGTAACCTGTGGCGGTGGCTGCTGAGGTGGTCTCTGATATACGATGAAGGTCCTTGTTGTGGTGGACTTCGGGTACGACTGTAGCGACCTCTATGGATATGGCTGAGGTGGTCGAGGAAGGTTGTGATGCGGAAGGATGTAGTGGAGGTCGTTGTGACATAGACGGCGGCGTCTGTTGTTGGGAGGCCTGAAATGAAAGACTTATGTGAAGGTACTGACCTTTGTGGATACTGAGTGTGCGCTGTGGTCTGGAACAAAACTGAGAAGTGTGGCCCTCGAGTCTACAATTATAGCAAAATCCTAAAAATCGTGGTGCAGGAAGTGATGTCGTCGATCTAGCCATCGATGTCGATGTTGTTCTCTGTCTCTTAGCTGTATCATGTTAGGCCGTAGATATATGTGTAGCAATTCTAGCACCACTCTTTACGTCCTTCCTCTGATCACGATTCTTCCAATATTCATTGATGTCTTTCTCCACTGCTAAGGCACGTTCCAACACTTCGGCATAGGTCTTTTGTATGAAAGGGGATAATCGGTTACGAATAGATGCTCTCAAACCTTCCTCAGATTTTTGTGCCTTACAGGTTTCATCGGACACCAAAAAAGTTACAAATCGCGATAGCTCTGTGAACTTAGCATCATACTGGCGCACCGTCATATCGCCCTGCTCTAATTTATGAATTCTCCATCTTTTGATTTTTCACATATAAAGGAAAGTATTTATCATCAAATTTCTCACAAAACTGGGCCTAGGTCCAGACTTCAACACTCGGGTTCATCCTAACAACTGAGTCCCACCAATGATCCGTCTCCCCTTCTAGCATGTAAATAGCCAATTCTGCTTTCCGGTATTCATCACACTTCATAACGTGAATATCTTATCAATCGTTCTTCCACACCTCGGCCTCAGATAGGTCAAGCCCACCCTTAATACAGGGCGCCTCTGTTTTTAAACCTTTCCAATAAAGTGTTTATCCCTTCATTGGCTACGTGAACAGTTTGAGTTTGACCTTATGCTTGAGTCTGTCTTATCTGATAGTCCACAAGAGCCGTAGATTACCTATGGCCCTAAGAATTCCACCGATAAGTGACCCATTTTCAGTGGTATCAGGACTAGGGGCTCCTGATGTGGCTCCGACGTCTATGTTTTGATCCACCATAATCTACGATTAATTAAACATGTAGGCTTAGTGTGTGACAACCAAGGTAGGTTGTAGTAACTAAATTGAATTCTAAGTATCATCAATGGAGTGCATACTATTTAAGGTCTATAGGAGCATGAAAATTTTATTGAATTGCAAGAAAGATTTGATGATATAAAAAACTAACACATGAAGATTAAGAGAATTTCAGGCAGTGACATATATGAAGGTTGTAGTACAGAAAATTCAAATTCTTAGGATACTATTCCCGCTAATGTTTCTGATACTTACAAGTGTCAGATTGATCTAAAATTTTTTACGAGGATGTATATATGAGTCTACTATCATTCTGTAAAATTTCAGCCTAATACTAAGTCTACGAAAAATTCTAAAATTTAGATAATTAGGTCTGTCCAGAAACAAACAATTTCTACTAATATACATATAACTTAATATTGGTAAAGGATAAACCTATATTTACATTTTTGAATTATTTTTTACTGAAACTACACTTGTTAATATACGATTGGGATTTTGAATCAACTTAAAATGAGTTTAATTAATTAGTTATGACTTTTGTAAGTTAAGTGTTTTCTGCTTACTATTGTTGTCCAATTAACGTAGTATGCTAAAAAAAATTTAAAAATTCCTTAGGGTCCTGATTTGGGTTATTAGTTCAATGTCAAGCCTAAATAAGATTATATATGATGTCCACATAATGTAATGATCCCTAAATTTATATTTCTATTTTTTTTCCATCATAAAAGTAAAGGGATTTATGTTTGGGTCACTAATTATAAAGACAACCCTAGGTCCACAAATTTAATCTAACCAGACTCTGATACCAAACTGTCACGCCCCGAAATTCGAGTACCCGAATAAGGTCTTCAGGACCCGAATCCCAAGGTGTGAATTATAATGTAATGACATTTATTATAATCCAGTTAATTCAATCAAAATCAATCAATATTCAACTTCATCTAAAAGAAAATACAGCTGAATGACTATTAAATTCAACTCTTTTAATAGTATGTCCTTTCTATATCGAAATTTGAACATAAACTAAACCTAAATAACAAAAAAAATTAAATGAATTAAATTAAAACTAAACCTAATTTTCTAGAAAATAAGCTAGTAGTAGAGGCCCGCCTGCTCATAGTATTCCAGCTCTGCACCTGTGCATTTGTTTTAGTAGGATGAGCAAAACAGCCCAGTAGAGTCATTTCTTACCCAAAATTTACCATGTTCAAGTAATATCAATTTTATAACAATGAAGGAAATAGAATACAGATAATGAAATTTAATAATAGAGTTATGAAAATGCGATGCATGTGATATTTCCATGAATATTCATAACATTTATAATATTCCTCCTACAATTACACGTACAATACCCAGCACGACGGCATTAACGCCACGAACTGGTACCTCATGGTGAGGGACCCATTTATACGTTAGCTGGTCAGACTACTGCTCCAGTTGTACCCCTGACATATGTCCACGCACACAATTGTACTCATACATCGTACACAAAGGAGACTCCAAAGGATCAAGTGGGTTCTAAGGTCTTTCACCCAAAGGACACGATTGCCCTATTTGCTGGCTTTAGGGTCTCTCACCCAAGGGACACGATTGCCCTACTTGCTAATTTAGGGTCTTTCACCCAAGGGACACGATTGCCCTACTTGCTAAGTTACATCCAACATAATAAAATTTAATGTTCAATGAATGATAGACATACATGTAAGATTAATAATTATTTCACAATAAAAATATCAACAATATAATTCTAATTAATAATTTTAGATTTAAATTTTTATTGAAACTATAATAATTTAAATACTTAAATAAAATATTATTTTACTATTATTTAATTTAGGAATTTTTGTGAAATAATGTACAAGAAATTTTAGTTTCAATTCCAAAATTTTGAGAATTTTCTTAAACTTAAGTTCATTTAAATTTAATTTAATTAACTCTTCAAATTTTAGAATTTAAAATTTGGATTTTAATCTTTACAGAAACAAAAATTATCACACTGATTTATATAATATAACATTAATAATGTAATTAAAATATTATTTGAAAATTAAAAATTTGTTATTATTATTATTTTTTTTAATCTAACTATTTAAATCTAAATTCAAAATTTTATTATTATTTCTTTTTTAAAAAAAATCTAAATTGAATCAGGTTAAGGAAGATATTAATTTGGACTTTGGATACTATTATTATTATATAAATTATTTGTTATAACATTATGTCAATATGATTAACCTTGTTTTATAATTGACTATCTAAATTAATAAATTTACTTCTATTTGATGTTTGATACATGTAATATATTTATTATATTACTTTTATGTTAAATTGTTAATGTTAACATTTACATAATTTTTTTAAAATAACAAATTATTTTTATCACAACTTTTATATATTATCAAATAAAACTTTTCTATTTTGTTATTTATAACATAATATATAAATAACATTAAATACTTATGTATTAATTATCTAATATAATGTTATCTTACACATATTTACTTTTATTATATGTTATATATTTATCATTATTTTTTTTAACCTACAATTATATTGTGTTACTACTATATTATTATAAGACATAATATTTATATTTTACTATACCTTAATGATCTTATAAACCCTTATATTTATTTTATTTTATTTTATTATATATATATATCATATAATACTGTTTGCATATTACAATTTTATAATTTATATATATATATTTATATTTTATTTTATTTTCATAATCATATTTGTTTATATATACTTATCAATCTTACATCACTTATATTAATAATTCTGCATAATGAATCATCAATATTTTAAATAATTAATTATATATTTTGTTTGTACTGTAAAATATTATACATATATGTAAGGTATTATAATTTATTTAGAATTTAATTTAATTTAATTTAATTTTTTAACAAAACATTTAAGAATTAATAAAATAATCTTAAATAAACTATTTATTTTATTCTGTAAATTTATTTTATTTTATTTATATATAAATTATTTCAATATTAAATATTAGAGAAAAAAATAGAAATTCATAAATGAGTAGATTCCCTACATAAAAATTCAACTAACAATAATATTTGTACAAAAATTTTAGATTAAATAAACATAATAAATAACTGAAAATGATAAATTTCAGGTTAAGATCACCTACCTTAAAAGTCTGATGATTCGGCCTCGTTTTAATCTCTCTCTTGATCTACAAAGCTCTCTCTCCCTCTCTCTATATTTTTTTTAATTTGATTGATTCCTTCGATTCTTTTTCTTTTTCTTTTTCTTTTTATATAAATGGATGCGTAATGAAATGGAGGAGTGGGGATTATGGGACGGTTTCATTTAGTGGGAGGTTCGGCGGCCATTACCGTACAAAAAGGAAGGAAAATGGAGAAGGTGGTTTAGTCGTGCGGAAGATTTAACTTTTTATTTTTATTTTTTATAATTTTTTTAAAGATATAGTGGGTCCCACTAGCGATAATATAATCTACTCCGTCCATCATCTTGGCCTGGCCAAGAGAAGATGTAAGGCCAAAAATGAAGCTGATCCAAAACTCAGGTAGACCACACGCAAGCGGACGGTGGGGTTAGTTCCCACAAAAAATGGGTTTATTACATCCCTGATAAACAATCAAGACAGGTTTTGAGAGGTGTACCTATCACGTCTAGAAGAAGTCGCTTCCTCTCTAGTAGCTGAAACCCTTTTTCACTTATGTAGCCTAGACGCCTGTGCCACATGTCAATAGCTGAATCTTTCATTGCGTTCAACCCACCCTTGCACATACTGATACTTGCCTTGTAAATGGTGCAACACTTCTTTCCTCTGGCCACGATCAATGAACCATTCATGAGCTTTCATCGCCCACCAGCAAACCGGCTTTCATAGTCATCATCATCCAACCTTCCCGTCGACATCAAGTTGAGGCGAAGGTCTAAGATATGCCTCACATCCTTGAGAACCAATGTACAGCCCACATCAGTCTTCACACAAATATCACCGACTCCCACGATTTTGATACGCCAGAATTTCTTATTATCTTCACAGTCCCATAGTCACCTGATTTGTAGCTTGTGAAGAAGTCTCTGCATAGAGTCGCATGAAAAGAAGCTCCCGAGTCTATCACCCAGTCAGTGTCCTGACTCGTAGCCGTGAGACATACATCATGATCTGCAGAGAGAATAACTACAACGTCTTCATCTGAAGCGACCGCAGTGGAATCTGATTCATCTTCCTTCCCTTTTTCTTTCTTGTCGTTCTTCTTACCACGACATTCATGCTTATAGTGGTCCTTCTTACCATGATTCTAGCACTCAATATTCTTTCTGTTACTCGACTTATCTCTTGATTTATCTATTGCCTTTCCGCCCTTCCTGTTCTTTCCTCTCCCCGTTCCTGTGTCACAAGGGCCTCTTGCTGAATAGACCCCTGAGACTTCCTCCTTGTCTCCTCATTGAAGAGATAACTGTTTACCTGTTCCATGGATATCTTTCTGTCTAGCGCAGAATTACTTAGAGACACCACCAATGTCTCTCAACTGTCAAGCAATGAACTAAGCAATAGTAAAGCCTGCAATTCACCATCCAAGACCATCTTCATAGAGGAGAGTTGATTCACTATATTACTGACCTCGTTCATGTGATCGGACACAGAACCATCATCCTTGAACTTGAGATTCATAAGTCGCCTTATCAGAAAAATTTTATTACCGACTGTCTTCCTCTCATACAGCCCTTTTAATTTTAGAATAAGCTAGCGGCTGATGTTTCCGTAGACACATAGTGGAACACGGAATCATCCAACCATTGTCTAATAAACCCCACCGCCTTCCGGTCCATCTTCTTCTAATCATCATCAGACATATCCTTGGATTTTGTTGATATGCCTAAAATTGGAGAATATAGGTCCTTGCAATAAAGCAAGTCCTCCATCTTGACCTTCCATATGATCCAGTTAGAACCATTGAGGCTGATCATCCTTGATAAGCCACCTTCCATAATTCAAAATCAATCTTATCCGTTCAATGAACTTAGCTCTGATATCACTTTGTTGGGGGCGTTACACAAAACCTTAGGATCTAGCCTCTCGAAACAAACCAGAATTATGGAATAATAATGCAAAGAAAAACAATCAAAGCATAAACCACACCACACAAGAGATTTTTACGTGGAAAACCCTCAAAGAGGTAAAAACCACGAGACCTCGTCCAGATCAACAATCCACTATAAAGTAGAACGTTACAACCTTCTTCACTCACGCAGGAGTGGATAAACAATAAGAGAAACAAAGAAAATGGAGAGATCTCACCGATTATGAGGACATTGAAGCGCTGAGATATAGATTACACAGTAGATAACTTCTACGAGCATAATCTCCCTTCTATAAGCTTCATTTCTCTCTCTTTCCTCTCTCTCTCTCACCTTTAATAGCCTTAAACCCTTTAGCAAATCCCTTGTAAAGCTTTAAGAAACCCTCTTATTATACTTGGAAAGCCCTAAGTACCTCATATTTAAAGTTTTAGGAAACTCCTTTCCACATCCCAGTTGCGAAAGGACTTGCGACACGAAATCCGCGCAAAATCATGGAACAAATCTGCGTAACCTCGACTGGTCGTATCGAGTCCACGACCGGTCGAGCACCACCCACGACCGGTCGAGATCCTCCTTCGACTAGTCGAGTACCTCGGAGAAAAATAATCCACAGTCGCTGGATTTTGAGTCGTACCACGACTCGACTCCGCGACTGGTCATACACCAGCCCTCGACCGATCGAGCGAGGCTCACGACCGGTCGAGCATGGGACAAAAAATCCCATCAGAGTCAGCACCACACGCAATAAATGTCAACAGCTACTAGCTATGACACCACAAAGCAACCCTTTGTGAGGCTTGTGTCTCCAATATTGCCCAACATTTTCATCTACGATCAAATAGATTTCCAATTATTTTCTCTCGAAGATTTAGCAATTAAAATCTCACTACCCAATCGGTGTGTCATCGATAACAAGGGCTCTGCATCGTCTTGCCCAAAATGGATTTCATTTGAAACCCTCCCTAAAATGCCCATCTCCTTCTCTAATTATCCACTTGTCGCCAAATGTCTGAACCCTAAACTAGGGGTTGAAATGTATTCCCTAAACTTCTGCTCTCATCAATTTGGCTTGACTTAGTCGATTCTAATGCCCCTTTGTCACCTTACTAAGAACGATCCTCCTATCCAACGCAATATGCCAATATCATTGGCAAAGTCCACGAATATTTATTGCTAGCAAATGAATAACGTGCATGGGGTTTGAAAACTTCAACTATTCTAGGGGCATGGCTTCAATGGATCCGAGGATCCACCGGGGTGGGTGGATCTCTTACCATGGGACCCACCTTATGTATGTGCCTTATATCAATGCCATCCAAACATTTTGAAAACTCATTTTAGGGCACGATCCAAAAAAATGAAGCATATCCAAGTCTTAGGTAGACCATAGTACAGGAAACCGTGGTAATTGACCGTTAAAAACTTTGTGGGCCACGAGAGTTTTGGATCAAGCTGATATTTGTGCAGTCTTTTCATCCATGTCTTTGTAACCTTATCAACAGGTTGGATGGAAAATAAATATTCCAGTGGCCCCCATGAAGTTTTTAATGCTCGGGATTCAATCACGACTGTCTCTTGTATTGTGGTCCACTAAGATTTGGACCTACTTCATTTTTGGGATCATGAACTAAATTTATCTGTAAAAATGGATGGACGGTGTGGATGTAAGTCACATACATCAGAGTGGTCCCCACAGCTAGGGATCAATCGAAATCACACCCCTTTTTAGAGCCTGCATTTGTTTTGCAAACTGCAGCCCACCTCACCATTGGATCAATCTGATTCCTGGCCTAGGATATCAATATAGTGGTGTTGTTCTGATGGATGGATTGGATCTTAGAACTAACTTGTCATGTTGGTGCATGTGTTTCATGTGCACACATTTTATTGCACACGCGTGTGAGCTTACCGAAGCTCATGTTTTACGAACTTGAGTGTTTCAATTTTGTTACATCACTCCCATCTAACTGGATCAAACTGATGGTTGGAACAATAATTGTGTAAATTATGCTAATCATCCATATTAAAGACCATTGATCAAATGGCTCATATTTATCAAATGGGTATATCTATTCATAGTAGCCTGTGAATGTTCTATAAATGAACCTAATGAACAGTCTGGATCAATGTATTGGACTGTCTAACTATCCCAATTCATGCAAGAGCACTATAACATGCTCTAAGTGCACTGGAGCATCTACTCGACTTCACATAACACCATGAATGAGTGCTCCTCACGAATCGTATTGGTGGGAGCTAGTGTATTACACCCTGAAATCTAGCACCTGCTTATGAATTTTTTAAAAACAACACATCTAATCTAAATAAAATACATTTATCAAAGCACTGAAAATTTCTTATGCAAAATTTAGAATACAAAGATTTTATCAACAAAATTTTCAATGCAAATCCATGTGGTATGCGTAAGGAATACATTACCAATACATTAAGTATCTACGATAATTATTAGTTTATATTTTAAACACCAAGACTATTTTACACCAGTTGACCAACACTCTCTTAAACAACCTACCTGACTTGACTGTGAGAAACTTTTACAATCCTAACATTGCTCATCCACACAGCCCCGCAGTGATGACCCATTCGTACATTTAATTAGAGTACTACCTTACCTAGCTTAATCGTGGCCTTTCGTAAATCAATCATACTCATCCACACAGTCCCGCATTAAAAGTTTCAAGATGTACCAATTGGGCTTTTGTGACTTTTGACCCAAGGGCCTTGATCGCCCCCTACATATTTATGCTTTAAGGATTTTCAACCCAAATGACTTAATCACCCTACTTATTTTCTTGTATTCCAATACTGATGTGCATATTGTATGATTTCCCTTCTAAAAATCAACTTCTCCAAAATATCACACACTTGTGAGATTTATAAACCTTTCCCTGGATACTTTCAAGTATCACAAATCATTTTTCCATCATCAAAAGACTTCATAAAGAACACGAATGTGTAATGCGAGGAGTTGAATCTAAAAATCTAAAAAAGTTTATCTAAAATTTTGAAATTTTAAAAAGTTACAAAACAATACATAAATTGTGCGAAATATCTTATAATCATAAAATCTAAATAGAAAAATAACTATAGAATTTGAACTGATGGTCCTTGAAATTTTACACGATAATGTTAGAATTTTGAGGATTGTGCAAGTTAATGCTGTAATTTTGAAAATTTACACTGGAAATCTGAAATCTTCGAGACTTTAATAATAGTGTTGGAATTCTAGAAAATCCCTAGGATCTCAATAAGAATATTGATTTTTAATAAAATAAAGAAAATAACAAGAAAATAAAAAGAATATGCCTTGGATGATCCACATATCTGGGGCAGGCGTTGATGGGTACATTAAATTATCTATGTCGCTGACAGACCTCACAGCCCAGGCATAATAATGCGATTACCAGGGGTGTGCTCTAACATTGAGCTAATAGCCCTTGCGGGCCTCCCATAAGAAGGCATACTAGGTCAAAAGCAGGAGAAAGCCCATCCCTCTCTTCCTTTTTATGCTCCCATGTCGCCACGTGGTAGGGGCATGGGGATGTAAAAAGGAGAACCTATCAGTATTAACTTATTCCGACGTAGAATAATAAGCTCATGAGATTGGTCTTACTTCACCATCAGGGAACGAAAGAGGACTTTCATCTCCAAGTTTAGCTCAGATGTAACTCACTTCTTTTTAAGTGTGAAGCAGTGTCAAACCAAAATACCCAACAAGCATTATCTTTCCTTGAAAAGGAGGTGATCCACCCGCACCTTCCAATAGGCGTGAAGCTACCTTCCAACAAGCATTATCTTTTTAGGTGTGAAGCTACCTTGTTACAACTTCACTCCAGTCACTAGCCCTACCTTCGACATCCCCCTCCTTGCGATTTAGCTAATGACATCAAACCTTAGATTTTCTTGTATAAGCTTGATAAACAATTGCAAAGAAATAATTTTGAAAAAAAAAAAAAAACTAATCACATATGGAAGATAACTCACCTTGAAGAAAACCCAAAACTCTCTCTCTCTCTCTCTCTCTCTCTCTCTCTCTCTCTCTCTCTCTCTCTCTCTCTCTCTCTCTCCTTATGCATCTCTAACCTTCTCACGTCCCCTTCAATAGAGGGGTCTCCACCGCCCCCTACTCCCTACATGTTTGCATATCTGAGGAATAGATTCGCGCCAAATAATGGACAGGATTATACACTTGGATTAATGGACAGATTTGAATGGCTGACCCACATAAATCAATGGAAAGATTTATGTGATTAACGCACATAGATTTAATGGAAAAATTCAACACACAATTTAACAGTCCAAATGGACAAATTTAATGCACAAATTAATGATCATGATTCAGTTGATCTAGCGCATAGATCAACGGTCGTAATTAGGACGATTTAAGATGCGAACAATGGTCATAGTTTAGACAAGTTTATGCACAATCAATGGTTGAAATTGTTCATGCATGTGTGTGCGCAATGTGTATGGTGTATGGTTCATGTGTGTAATACGGGAAGGTATGATAATCATAAATCAATATTTAATCTAGGTCATTAAATAGTGCAAACCAAAATCCAAACATATAAAGCTATGCCTGGAAATAGAATGGGTCTAGTTCAAGTCAGGGTCTACCCAAGCCCAACCCATTTAATTAATAGGTTAAGAATCTAGCCCTAACTATGAACACTACGAGGAGGAGGGCGCGATGTCCTGAGGGTACGGGAGATCTACTCTCTTCATTTTCACTGGTCGTCTCGCTCAAGGGCTTTGGTGATAGGGGTTGAAAGATGTGATATTTGACTAGAGTCGCTACTAACTAATTATTACGATTCTACAGTTGGTTAGAGTTCGTAGAAGCACTTAAGATTGAGAACCCGATGATTCTTAACCCTAAGATGACTCATGATTTTATGTTCCAGAGATTCCTAGTAAGGGACCCGGTTACATAGAGTGAAGGTGTTAGGTAGAGCTGTACACGAGCAGACTATGGCTCGAGTACTCGCTCGACTCGACTCGGAATACTCGACTCGTACTCGACTCGCCTGAGTTAGAGCCGAGTACGAGCGGGTTTTCACTGCTCGTTTACATTACGAGTAGAGTACGAGTCTATCGGTACTCGACTCGGTACTCGACTCGGTACTCGACTCGTACTCGACTCGTACATGTGTATTATATAAACGCCCGAAAAAAAAAACCCTACCCCCACCCGTCATTTTCCCGTCCAGCACTCAACTCGCTCAAACCCTACCCCACCCCACCCGTCGTTTTCAAACCCTACTCGACCCCTTCCCTCCCAGCGAGCATTCAAAAATTTCTCTCCCTCTCCCAGAGCTCGTCGCTGCCACTCGTCCGGTGCCTCAGCTCTTCACTGCCACTCGTCCGGTGCCTCAGCTCTTCGCTGCCATCGCCCTGCCACGCAGCTGCCGCCTGCCGGTCGTCCCTCTTCTGCTCGCCCGGTAAGGCCTGGGGTGGATTTTTTATTTTTTGTTGCTAATATATAGTAGAAATTGCTAATATAATTGTGGGATTAAGATCGATGGAGGAGGATTGAACGCCCGGTCGGTACGATTGAACTAATATGGGCCTGTTTGGCAGGGCGAACTGGATGGGATTAGATCCAATTTTAGGGCGTGTTTGGCCGGGCGAACTGGATGGAATCCAATTTTAGGGCCTGTTTGGCCTGGCGAACTGGATGGGATCCAATTTTAGGGCCTGTTTGGCTGGACGAACTGGATGGGATATTGGGATTATATCCAATTTTAGGGCCTGTTTGGCCGGGCGAACGCCCAGTCGCCCACCATTAAAAACTTCTTGGGTCCCACTGACCACTGTACTGTTTACTTGCCTCCAATTTTAGGGCCTGTTTGGCCGGGCGAACGCCCAGTCGCCCACCATTAAAAACTTCCTGGGGCCCACTGACCACTGTACTGTTTACTTGCCTCCACCTCCAGTTTTAGGGCCTGTTTGGCCGGGCGAACGTCCAGTCGCCCACCATTAAAAACTTTTTGGGGCCCACTGACCACTGTACTGTTTACTTGCCTCCAATTTTAGGGCCTGTTTGGCCGGGCGAACGCCCAGTCGCCCCCCACTTTTAGGGCCTGTTTGGCCGGGCGTGTTTACTTAGATTTGGATATGCTTCAATTTTTTTGGCACACATTAAAATGAGAGGGCAAAATAGATAGATATACAATACATACATTGAATTGACTTAATTTACTTTATAAATGATAATTTACTTTTTACTTTGTTAGTGTTAAATGACACCACATTAAGATGTCTTTGGCTTTTCATATGACATATTGTTAATTGTTATTAGTTAGTTATATGATAAATGTCAATTTCAGCATGCTCCTTTGTTTGCATAGATATGAATTATTTGTATTGTTCTAGTTGTAGACTTGTAGTATATAGGATAATCAGTTGCCCATTTGAAGATTTCTATGTTGCCAGACATAGATTCAGTGTGTTCTTGGATGCATAGAAATCGTTCAAATTGTCCCTTTTTGGACAGTTCAGGGTTAGATAGATTGTAATGTCTTCATTTATTTCAATTTAAATGCATATGCCTGTTCTGGTTTCGTCTCTCCTTTTTCTCTCTGGATATATTTCATGTATTTATTTTCGTCGTCAAATGTCCACACTTTGTGTTGATAATTGACATGAGAATCAAATACAAGATTAATATATTCTGGAGAGATAAGGGGAGATGCTGCCGGAATTTCGGCGTAGCATTTAAATTGGAAAATGAAGCATTACAATCCATCTAACTTTGAATGGGTGACTGATTTAGACAGTTAAGTAATTATTCCCGTTTAGCGGTCTAGCCGTCTAGCCATCTAGGACTAGGACCCTAGCCCCTAGGTATAGCCGTATAACATATCAAGAATTTTATTTTATAGATGGCTAGTCAAGACGAAAGCCCAAATACCCCTGGAATGGGTGCATCGGCCACATCTCCTCTAATAGTAGAGGGAGACACAGACACGTCAACCGCATGCAAAGGGAAGAAGAAGAGATCAGCAGTGTGGGATGATTTCGAAGACGTGACAGTTAACGGTGTACAGAAGATAAAGTGTAATAACTGCAAAGGGTTATTCAGCAAGATTCCAGGAGGATCTACGACACATCTAATTAGACATTTGAAGACGTGTCCTAAGAAAGCAAGACTCCCTCCTCCCGGCCAACAGACGTTGTCATTTACGAAGTCAGAAGGGGACGACTCCCAAGGCGTAGTGTCCACTCATAAGTTTGACAAGGAGAAGCTGAATGAGTGGTTTGCTAGATTAGTGATTTTGGAAGAAAAACCTTTCAGAATGATTGAAAGTAAAGGGTTTAGGGCTTTCTGTCAATTCCTTAACCCTCGGGTCGAGAATGTCTCCCGCGTCACAGTGCAGAGAGAAAGCATGAAGATGTACGTAAAGGAGAAGATGAAACTGAAAGAAGTTTTAGCTTCAGTGAACAGAATAGCTTTGACTTCTGATTTATGGACGGCGTCCAATCAAAGAAAAGGATACATTTCATTAACCGCTCACTATGTCGATAAGGATTGGAAACTATGCAAGAGAATTTTGAACTTCAAACACCTTCCTCCTCCACATACTGGTTTACTTATTTCAGATTGCATCTACAGTTGTCTAGAAGGCTGGGGCATTGAGAAGAAAATTTCAGCAATAACTTTAGACAATGCTTCAGCAAATGACAGTGTCATTTCATGCTTACGTAACCAGTTCAGGGCTACAGGAAATTTATTTTTTGAAGGAAAAATATTTCAGGTTAGATGTTGTGCCCATATTATAAATTTGATTGTACAAGAAGGGCTGAAAGCAATCGACGACACTATAGAGAACATAAGAGAAAGTGTGAAATATATAAGGGGGTCGCCATCAAGGCTGAGTGTATGGAATGACATCATCCAACGTTTGAATGTGCCATCTAAAAAAACGTTGAAGTTGGATGTCTGTACACGTTGGAACTCGACCTATGAAATGTTAGATGCGGCAATAGAATTACAGCTTGCATTTCCTGAATATGCGGCGCGTGACAGAACGTATTCTTGGTTGCCGAGCACAGATGATTGGGTCAAAGCACAACAAGTTCACACATTTCTCCAAGTTTTCTACGATTGCACGAAGATTTTTTCTGGGAATCAGTATCCAACCGCGAATCTGTTTCTTCCGTCTCTTTGGAAGATTAAGGATGCTCTGCAGAAAAATGCCAGTGCGGGTCCAGATTTCATACGTCAGATGACAGTTGGTATGAAGACGAAGTTCGATAAATACTGGCACGAATGTCATCTGTTGATGTCCTTGGCAGTTGTTCTTGATCCCCGTTGTAATATGGGATTGGTTAGCTTTATTTTCATGAAGCTTTATCCTACTGAAAGAGCGGCAGCAGAAACGTCTAAGGTTCGTGAAGCCCTTGAAGATCTATATAAATCGTACGTTAATACTTTACCTGCAGTGGGTGTTGAAGAAAGTAGAGATGCGGATATTTCTGTACCTGGTAATCCGGATGTGCTAAATGAATACATATCATATTTGGCACAAGCACGAATGGGAGTTGATACTAAGGAATCAGAGTTAGAAATGTACCTCAAGGAGTCAATCGTAGTGCGAGCTGAATTTGATGTGTTGGAATGGTGGAAGATGAGGGTTAATGAATCAAAATACCCTACATTATCTGTGATGGCACGGGACATATTATCAATACCAGTTTCAACAGTGGCATCAGAATCCGCATTCAGCACAGGGAGCAGGGTTGTGAGCAAGTATCGAAGCTCACTTTCGCCAAACACAGTTGAAGCATTGATTTGTACGCAAGATTGGTTGCGCCCGATATGGGGAGGAGATATGAATGATGATGATGAAGAAGAAGAGATTGAGATTCGTGATGAGTCTCTACCTACAGATCAGTAATTATTTTCGATTTTTCAATTTTTTTGGCTGAATGTTGAATGATCTGTAATATTATTTCACTGCAACTGCAAACACGAGGAATGTGGTTTGGAAGACTTTGAATCATTGATATTTATTTACATATGCCTGTTCATTTACTTTTATTTTTGAATTTTGATACATTTATATTGCTTTCTTTTGTTGCTATATCAAGTTCAATTTATTTATCAATATTCTGATTTTTTTATTAAAAATTGAATGTAGATATGTCGTCATCTGAGCCATCGACAAACATTTGGGACTATGCTTCCCTAGTTGAATCACCGCCACGGTCTGGAAAAACAAAGATTAAGTGTGGTTTGTGTGGCGCAAAGTTTGTGCACAAGACTAATCGTTTTCGCCTACACTTGTCATGTCGAGGTGGTGATGCAAAACCATGCCCCAATGCCCCTAAGGATGTCCAAATTCTTTTTCAAGCCCTGTTAGATTCGAATAGAAAGCCTTCCACTCCATCCAAACCTTCTGCTTCTGGATCTGGTACACAAATGACATCCACAAAAAATGTAGAGGAGGAAGCCAGATTAAAAGCTTTGGAGGAAGAACAATTCCAAATCGCCATAAAACGCAGTATGGAAGATGCTTCTAGACTTCAGCGATATTCGAGTCAAAGACAACACGATGTTGAAGCAGGGTCAAGTTACTCGTCGAGTACGACAAATAAGAAGAAGAAAAAGAGTAACAAATTGAAATTTCTGACTCGTCTCGGTGAATTTTATAGGGCATTGGGTACTACATACAATTCTTCACATAAAGCAAGTTTGAAAAATCTAGTTGAAAGTGTAGAAGAGCACGAAGGAAAAATCTCTTCACCTTCTGACTCAGAGGAAGTGAATCAATTTGTATATGAAAAAATAGATAGCAGTTCCGATGGATCAGATGACAATACAGGAACAGGAAGACACTCATCTTATAGAGGTTATTAGTTATAAATTGTCATTTTGAACAATGTAATGTAATTATGTAAATACGTTAATGTAATTATGTAATAATATGTGCATTTTATATATTTTATTGTTTCGTTTAACTTTTCAATTGACAATCGAATTGAAATTCAAATTAATTTCAATTTATAACTTGAACTTGGCTCAAAGCTCGAACTCGTTACTCGAAAACCCTACTCGAATTGGGCTCAAATTCAGACTCGGACTCGAACTCGCCTCGAAAACTCGCACTCGGTACTCAACTCGTGTGGTCGTACTCGGACTCGACTCGAAAACTCGGCCTCGACTCGACTCGTTTACTACTCGTACTCGGCTCGTACTCGGGCGAGTAGAGTACGAGCAGGGGGTCATGCTACTCGGCCGAGTAGAGCCCGAGTACGAGCAGCGGTCGGTAGTTAAGAGTCGAGTACGAGTAGGGCAATACTCGACTCGACTCGACTCGTGTACAGCTCTAGTGTTAGGCACCCACTCTGCTCATACGGTTGTACGGTCTTTACTTCACAAGATCTGACTAATTGTTGAAGAATACGGGTAGTTCTCGCATGTTGTAGATGGAATGTGATGCAAAAAATGTAATATGGAGCTATAGTAGAGGTGTTTGATCAATCTGAATTTCTGATGGTTAGGATCTGACTATTTCGGCAAGCCACAAACCGTACGTTCGAATTGATCAATTGCAGGGTGCAAATGATGCTTAATGATATATGAATACTTATGATAAAACGACGGCCAACCGGCTAAGGTTTCTAGTGGACCCGTTGCGATTATATCGGTGGATCTCATAGCATACGCCCGCCAGTCAGATATGGTGAAAATGATGGGATGTAATGTATATGCTAAGTGACAATTAACTGGCTAAGGTTTCTGATTGGCAATATCCAATTATATCGGTAAGCCACAGAGCATATGTCCGCCAATCAAATACGGTGAAAAGATGCAAATGCACTATAATGCTAGTGTATATAAGGAGGGGGGTTGAGAAGGGAACGAATGTTGCACAATGCCGATGCACTAGTTTCACGAATTTGATATAAGCTTGAACGGTTGGGTGAACAGTAGTGTCGCAAGGCTAGGTTGAGTGGTTCAGATTTGAACTTGGGTGGCTCAGGAGGCTTAGACTCTGGTTAGGCTAGGCTAGACAAGGGTTGGGCTCTCTCTCTCTCTCTCACTCTCCTTAGTGGATGGATGGCTAAGTGGCTAAGGCTCTCTCTTTGAAATGAGAGTGGATGCTTGAAATGAGAAGGGGATTGGGCTATTTATATTCTCTCAACCCGATTTTCTGATAATTTCTAGTGATCTTAGCGACAAAATGTGTTTGAATGGCTGAGATTGGAGATTACCACATGGCATTATCTCATAAGTTGGATGACCTAGTAAAACGGTAATTTTGGGTAAGGAGATGGGCATCGAAATAAATGCAACTCAGCCACACACTTGATGTTCGAAAAATAAGCAACCCAAGTGCTTGAGGGATGCTGCCCGAAAGAGGGGGAGTGCCACATGGCCAGCGAAAACCTAGCTACCGCCGGTCCCCACTTAGACTCCCTGTTTTGGCAAGCAGCATCCTCCAAGTGTGTTAAATCTCTGTTGTGACGGTTGATGCTTTGAGGTTTCGATCATTTCTCCGATTGGGTATGGAATTGGGCTTGGTTTTGGTATTGACTAGGTGAGCTGAGTGGGTTATGGGCTTGGGTAGGCTAACTAGGTGAGTCGACTCAGTGAGTTGACTGGGTGAGTTGACTCGCAGAGTTTACTCAAGAATCTAGGGTTTTGGGTTCATAGGGTTTAGGGTTAGGTTGGTCGGGTTGACTAGATTGGATGGGCTGAGTTTGAGGCTTAGGACTGGGTTTCCCAGGGTTTAAGCTTCTGAGGTTAGGGTCTAGGATCGGGGTGCAGTTATCCATCCATCCGTGGATGTTGATCGCCCCACACAATGTTGGCCTTCTTTGGTGCACATGTGGTATATGTGAGTGTGTGTGTGTGTGTGTGTGTGTGTGTGTGTGTGTGTGTGTGTGTATAGATGTTGGTCGAAGGAGCATAATATTAATTCAAATAAATTATGTACTTAACTCCAGCAATATTAACTCAAATAGATGATGTGCTTGACTTGGAGTCACCACTAATTAATAAAGTCTAGAATCTACGATTGGATAGAGACCGTGAAATTGTATTTAGTTGGAAAATCAGAGATTCTCCAACTAAGATAAACTCCTTGCAAATGGTCTACAGCCAAGATTCCAGGTAAGGATCTCAATGATAGAAAAGGAGTTATATTTCTCTACGTGCACTCAGATCCAATCTTTACGTTATGGAATTTTGATCCGTAGGAATCAAGTGAGTTTGAAATCATTGGGTAGAGATGGGAGTTAAAAAAGAGATTTTTTAAGGGATTTAGAATCCTCTCAAATCGAAATCCCTCCAATTCCACAGGATTTCAAATCCACAATGGATGATTGTAGCCATGTGATCGAGTACTGCACAATGGATGGTTAGACCATATTTACCTTCTATGATGTATCCAGTCCGGATTTTTTTTTACTGATGCATGATCCGTGGTGGACCCCTCCCATCAATAGGTGTTTAGAATACGTGGATCATTTAAGCCCAAGATAGGAATTCGCACCGTAATAAAGCATCAATTCAGAAATCTTGCAGGATCGTATAGCTTTGGAAATCACTACATTTCAAGGGAAGGCGAGTTGAGTGACCAATTCACACAATTACTTCAACTCAGGTGTGATAGTAGGCTAGCCCCAGCCTGTCGAAAGGCCCTGTTCCTACCACTCCAGGACCGAGAAGGGGAAAGAGTCGAACCATGATAGCTTTGAATAGTTCATCGTATTAAGAATTTTCTTCCAACTACATTCAACAATGACAAGTCCCACCATCATATGGGGCTATTTGGATTTGTATAATAGTTATAGCAATCAGGATCCTCTGCTTGCCACAAACATAATAGTAGCTATAGCAATCCCGATCCTCTACTTACCACAAACAGAATTTTTCTATTTTCCTGCATTGTCATTAGTCCAATCATTACTTACGTTGTCAGCAGTGCTGCATTAAATATATTCTGTGATAATGTGGCCCAATCACATTGCAACAAACAGAAAATTCATGATGGTGGCAAGCAAAGGATCCGGATTCTAGTTATAAACTATCATTCATGGTTTGTCAACACCCATGTGCAAGGGAATCATGCACAGCTAGATAAGCATCGACACTTTAGTTTCGATGCACGTGAGGATCGTATTTATCCTTGCACCTACATAACATGCTTATGCCCCGTGCACTAGTCCTCGTCCAAGTATCCCATGTGTGAATGTGCCACCATCCATTTTAATATTACAAGTGTGTAAGTGTACCACCAACTAAATTTTAATTTCCCATGTCCCACAATCTATTGATGCAATGATTCAAAGTGTTTGACCAAAAAAAAAAAAAAGGAACGGAACAACTAGTAAGCAACAATATATACATGACCAACTAGCATTAACAACATGCCATGGATTGCTGGTCAACACAACTTTACCCAAATCCAAACAGGCCTTATTAATGGCTTGGATCATTGGAATAGGATTTTGAATCCAATGAATGCTTTTAAACTATACATGTATATGAATGAGAGCCACTTACAAGTAGCATTAACCCATCCATTTTTATTTCTTTTTTGGTCCAACGTGGCCTACTTGATGAGTGGATCAAGCCAGGGGAGGCAGACTGAGCCATTCATCATTGGCCTGGGCCCATCTATATTTCAAGCCAAGGGCCAACGTGCAGGCCAAGTTTAGAGCAATAAATGGTAGGGCTCTTTTGTAGTGAGTTCCAAATTTGTTACTCTATTTCAACATAATGTTCAAGTTAAGCCACCAGCAAATTAGGTTCCCTTTTACTGTAATAGGCAGTTTGGATGCAAGTGGGGCCACCAGCATAAGCTTTGAAGACATTGTCTATATAATTTGTCTAACCCATTTATACATTAGAATTGAGAAAATTAAGAGGAAAGCTTATTTGAATCCACATGGGAACACAATGTTTCGTGTACACGCAACACAGTGCCACGTGTGACCATCCATGTTGCAGCCCTCTATAAGTGCTTCAAGCAGCCTAACAGGGGTCACCATCCATCTTAGGCTCCCAACATGTGCCCAAGACCATTCCTATTCTCCATTTTAAGTTGTCCCAAAAAAGGAAGGAAAAAAAAAAAAAAAACACTGAATAACGAGTCCAACATAACATAACCTAAATAACTTTATACAATGAGCTAAAAATCAAATGATTGAACAGTCCTAACCTTTGATTTGTAATACTTGTTTGCCTAAATCAGACCATTAGATCATTTTCATTTTTAGCCAACCAATGGATATCCACCACTCCAATGTGAAGATAAATGAGCATAATTCTTGGTCCATGATACATCCAAAGTCCTAATAAGCATAATTTTTCACGGCTTTAATTTGGACTCTGAAAATTAATTTACTGAAACATAAACTCTAATTTCTGAAAATTAATTTGAGTGTTGAAAACTAAAAGAGCTAAATTGTAATTTTGAAATAGTTTTAGGAACATTTTAGTCAAACATGAAAACAAAATTTTAATGCACCACCACTTTCAGCCTTCAGCATTGAGGGGAGCTGGAAATAAAAGACCTATATTTTCTGTGAAAATTAATTTAAGCACTTGATCAGTTGGATTTGCCAAACTATCTGAATCAGTGAAAATCATTGAAAGTATCAATTTTCAGTAACAGCTGCTGAAATTAAGTTTTTTCAAACGATCAAGTCTCTCTTTCAAATAATATATCTTTGTTTTGTGAGGTGTCCCCATACGCCAAGGACAGGGAGGGCCTTGTCCTCCTATGGATGAGTCTCAAGCTTTCACATGGCTCACCATTGCAAATAAAATCTTAAAATTCTATTAACCAAAAAAATAAAAAAACAGAAGATAGCTCTTCCCAGCATTTTACCTATGTCGTAGGACGTCGTAACGACGAGAAGACTGATCATTTGTTTCTTCACTACAAGACTGCCTGACGAATTTGCAGTCATCTCTTTACTCTCTTTGGAATAGGTTGCTCAACTAATGCATCTATTTAAAGAGGAGCAGGTGGGTGACAGGAGGGGCTGTTCCATCATACAGGGAGAATTGTGTGGCATATGATGCCCTTTGCAATCATGTTGCCTGCAGAAGGATACAGACTGCCGAGTTTTTTGACAAAGTTTTTTTGTTTTTTTTTTTTTTTTTTTTTTTTTTTTTTTTTTTTTTTTGTGAAAGATGACTTGTATTAAAAGAGAGAAATACAGGAGGAAAGGAACTGCTGAGATAGCAGCACCTAGGAGGCCTCAAGAAAAGCTAGATCAACATTAAACCCATCCATATGGGAAGCCCATTCAGCAATGTAACACTTAACAAAAGAGCACACTAAGTGAGGGGGCTTCGACTAGTTCCGAAAGCACCAATTGTTCCTTTCGATCCAAACAGCGCACCAAGTCACCAAAATCGCCATACACCATAACCGAGATAGAGGTTTCCCTTGTCGAACACCATGCTAGGCCTTGAGTAGCGTATCCACGTCTCTAGGGAAGCACCAATTAATTTTGAAACAGGATAGAATGACTGTCCAAATGGAGTTGGCAAAGGAGCAGTGGATCAGTAAATGGTCCACAGTTTCTTCAGCGGACATGCAGCATATGCAAACATTAGGAAGGATCATTCCTTTTTTCCTCAGGTTATCCACAGTGAGGATTCAGCTCTTCCCAGCCAGCCACCCAAACACTTGAAGCTTAGGGGGAACGGCATACTTCCAAATAAAGTGAGGATGCTGTATAGAGGTGTCATTGTTGGAGGCCGATAGCTGCTTGAAGAAAGATCTGACCGAGAAAACAGACAATTTGTCTACTTTCCAGATAATGCTGTCCTTGCGGGCCTGAGTAGGGGAAACGGGTTGAATACAATCCATGAGATCCACAAATTCCTTAATTTCCCAATCCTCCAGATTTCTTCTGCATTGAATGTTCCAGACTACTTTGTCTGCTTTTATAGAATAGTTATCCGCTATGGAACTATTTTTGTTATTTGCCAACCGAAAAATAAAGGGAAATTTGTCTTTCAGAGGAATATTACCTAACCAGGTATCCGTCCAAAATCTGATGCAGTCTCCCTTGCCTACTTCGAACCCAATCCTTTTGTTCATCTCACGTTGCGTGGGCCAGATACCTTTCCATATAGCAGAAGCCCTATATGAGGAGGACTCTCTAGTCCACCACCCCCCTTCTGAACTCCCATATTTACCTTTGATGAGCTTGTTCCACAGGCTATCCTTTTCAGTGCCTAGTCTCCAAATCCATTTCCCTAAAAGGGCCTGATTCATCAATTTTAAGTCTTTTATACCAGCTCCTCCATCTTTAATCTGCTTACAGACATGTCTCCTCCATCAATTTTAAGTCTCTTTTTTTTTTTTTTTGAAAGATGAAAATTTATTAATGGAACCAAGTGGGAAACAAAGCACAAAGAGAAACAGAACCAAAAACAAACTAAAAGGCCTGGAAGGGAACCTTCGCTGGCAAAACAAAAACACCTACAAACAGAACCAAAAGAAAGCCTAGGAAAAACCTACAACAGACCTAAACTAAAATACAACAACAAAGCAGTCCCCGGCTTTCGGGAATCAACTTCACAGTTACAGATTAGGCTTCTCTCATCCAGGAATTTCAAGGAAGCTCAAAGGCGGACAGCTTTCGGGAATCAAAAGCAAGGTTTAAAGGAGGGAATGATTCGAAGGAAATGGCAGTTCTGTGGGAGCTGCCTACCCCCTTGGCTTCCTCAAAATAAACTACAAGGGATATTCTAAGGGTAAATCAAGCCCGTCCAGAATAGGTGGCTTATTGTGAACTGATAAAGATGAGGTGATGATGGTGTTTTCTGGTCTGTGCAAAATTGATGGATCAGCCAAGGCGATGTTCCTCGTGCTCAAGGAAGGTCTTTGGATATTATTTCCATCATACTCCGGAAATTTTGTAGTGAGAAGGGGATTCTCAGGAGGAGAAATGGGTTTTGGGTGTCAAAACCTTGCCCCGAGAAGGCTACCTCCATTCTTGTATCCTTCATATTAGATCTCCAGTTCAATATGTAAGTGCTCATGTTTCTACTACATAGTTGCACAAAGCATGATTCAGGTGCAGGAATTGGGGAAGCATCTGTTTCAAAATGTAAACAACTACAAATAGGTAGAAAGCAGAGCGGGACCAGGAGTCCGAATTGCGATTTAAAGCAGGATCCTGCAACTAAGTGAATTACCTCAAAGGCTGCATATAAGATGGCTGATAGGTAGGTAGGTAGGTAGGGAGAACTTCTCTAGGAAAGAGTACATTATGCTTCAACTCATGTTTGTACATTTTTTGAACCAAAATCAATCTATGAAGACAAGGAACTAGTAGAAGAGTCAAGTGCTGAAATAGTGCTAAGAGAACCCCTACTTAGTTTCAGGCTCTGTCTGTCTTTGAAGACGATGGAACCTCGAAGTCCATCATGTGAATCTGCTAGACAAGAAGTGACGAAAGTTCTTAGAAACTCGAATACAACTTCCTCAAAGGGGACAACTTTCATACCACGCAAGAAGGTAATAAACGATGTAGGTAGGATGATGTTCAGATTCAAGGATCCTGTTGCAACTGGAAACAAAAGTTTCTAGTGTCTAACAGTCTAAACGGTCTTCTCTTCCTTCATGGATTGTAATAGCTACAAATTATTCTGCCCGAACATACATAAAGGTGCGACTGGCTCAAGCTAGCCTAGGCCAATCCCGAGCCTCACACAGCTTGAGGTAGAGGCCCATGGGTCCGCTGGAGTCTACATCTTTAGACATTATCACCACAATTTGGCCTTGTTTGCTTAAAGATCTGACCAGCTAACCTAACCCAATCCAGCTACATTAATTCAGTCAGACTGGGTATGTATATTGGAAGCTGTGTTGATGTGATCTTACAAGTCAAGTCTTGGAAATCCTCTAATACCCATTTGCAGTATTCAAATATGATAAAACTAGACAGGAAATAATAGAAAAAAAAAATGCAGATTTCTGTGACCATAAGACTCTAGAGCAGAGGTCAAAACACCCAAAGAAGTAATCAATAGGACCAACAGGTTGAAACATACAAGGAACTTTCAAAGCAACAGCCAATGAGGTTTCTGTTAGGCTTGCTCTATATAAAATTTTGTTGTCTTTCAAATAAATAAAATAAAAGGCCAACTAGCCCAATAGTTGCTAGATATATTAGAAGCAAAGACACTAAGGGCCCTTTTGGATACCACCAATTAAGTTACTTTTTCTACTTACAGCAGTAGATAATTAACTTATTTGGGATAAATAAGTTTAGTTTAAGATCAATTATAAGTAACTTTTTTTACTTAAAGTTACTTAATCACTTCAGCTTAATAAGTAGAAACCAAGATAAGCTACTTGAGGCATCAGTAGCTTATCTTAAGTAACTTAGGATCCAAACGCCCCCTAATCATCATCATCATCTAAGCTTCTCTCAGCAATCCACAATTGGCTTTTTGAAAGGTAAATTGGCAGAATGTACAATTGGCTACCCACCAGGCATCAATCTTCCTATTTTACCCAGGTTCTTGGAAACCGGCCATGGTAGAGTCTCATATTGGCAACACTTGCATGCCATGAGGGCCTCACCCAATAGAAATCCTCAACATAACCATCATATGCACACCCCAATGGCCATGAAAGCAAAGCAGTGTTAAGGATGCAAGGTTGCACGAATATACAGCTGAGCACATCTCGCTCATGCACACAAAGAGGGTCATGCTTGAGTACATACTTGCGAATGCAGGGCACACCACCGGGGGGCATCGCAATGCGGAAAGCAACAACACTACTAACCAGGCTTTCTTGAAACAAAGAATGACAAGAATAAGAAAGTGTTGAGCATCTCTAAATCAATGTTAGCAAAGAAGAGAAGCAATGACTAGTGGACTGACTCATCCTCAACCAAGTGTTGCAAAAATACTTCTTTTATGAGACACTCATGCACGAATGTTGACATGGAGAAGCACCTAGATACTAATTTTTGCAAATCGCATACAAATGATGCAGTCATAAAACCTGATTTTGCTATGTCACATACACCAACACGGTGACTTCCATAGACGGTCAAATTTTAGATAGAAGTTGTAGTCAATGAGTTTTACTTTTCATATCTCAACGGAAGAAATGAAGGAAAAGGGAGAAAACCCAATGAGTTTTACCATTCAAATGTCAAAGAAGGGGGAAACATGAGGCAGATAAAAGAAGGTACTCAGGACTAGTGAGCCAGTTTCCCTCTTGAATCTTAGATGCACGTTCATGGATTCACATCATTTTCAGATTTTATATTAAAAAAATTCATCTTCTGCTTGCATACTTTCTCCACTAATGGAGATTATGATGAGAAGAAATTAGGTGAAGGAAGAAATTCTAATGAGTCCTACCACTCGAATGTCAAAGATACAATTACTTGAGACTAGTGAGCAGTCTCCCTCTTGAACCCTAGAATTATGTTCGAGGATTCACATCATTTCTTCTACTAGTGGTGATTAAAAAACAAATGTCTGAATCAAATCCAAAAAAGTAATTTTCTTGAGAAGTAATGACATGTGTAACTGTGTATTACTGATATTTACACGGGCAAAGTTCGTTAATCAAGGTCAAGCAAGTTTTCTTGGCTCCAAAATTATCCTGTAAGGATTGGAGAAGGTTCCGGCATTTTTATAACCACTTTAAAGTTGAAAGGGAAGCATGCAAATTGGTTATTGACAATAAAAGCTGTGAAAACTATGTCTCAAGTGAGATGGTGGAAATCTGATGTTGGATGTCAGAAGGCTCTCACATTGTTATAGGGTGACAATGTTAGGAATGGGAACAAAATCAAAGTGAAACATTGTTGGTTGGTTTCCTTCTCCAATAGCAACAAATACAACAACGAGGTTTCAAAAAAATAATAATACTAACGAGGTTTCAGGCCAGCATGCATAAATGGATGTTTATCATTCTATTACTTAATTTACTTGGGAGGTTGTACTACCAAACCCAGAATCCTAATGTTTGTAGGGAGGAAATCCCAGCGCCCTTAACAAGAATAAGAAAAGGTTTTGTGTTGCATCCAGCTAAAGGATAAACCGAAACACTTTCAGGCCTAAATGCTCCTACACGAGAGGACAGAAAATTCTTCTAGGTTGAATTTCTTTCAACTGGCTGGGAGATGTGTAAATAGTGGCCATATTTCCAAGAAGGTGATGAAGGTACGGGAACCTAAGGCCCAAATAAGTGGGCTGATACACTAAGGACCAAACAATAACCACCTGCTCCTACATTAACAACGGAACTCTTCCTATCTTAGACCATATACAAGCAAAACAACCTCCGAACTCCTTACTAGATTATGCTCAAAAGCTCACAGAGGACTTAACTTTACAATCACCATGGAAACTGGCCCCAATCGATTTTTAGATGTTATTTCGTTCCTCTCCTTTCAAATTAACCATAAAATTGCAAGGAGACGTAGATTCCACAACTTTACAATCACCATGGGACCCTCTTGCTTTCTGCCTCCGCACCTCCCACCGACGATTATAGAAGGATTTGACTGCAAAGAGGAGAGAAAAATAATCCCGTTCATTGAACAGTCCCACCCCTCCTAGTTAAATCTTGCCCCTTCAATAAGATCAAAGAGCCCAACTAACTCTTCCTCCTAATACCTCAATCTTCTTTCTAAAGAGAGGCAGTGAAACAATTTGCTCACCAGCCTTTTTGAAAGCCTCGGCCACTTTGATCTGTTTGCTCATGACCACATTGTGCATTCCACCTTTATTGCTTCTCTTATAAATATTCATATTTTTATCAATCCTTACTCATTCGCACATTCATATACATCAAAAAGGAAAAGATCGTAACTTGCCTGCATCACCAAGTCAACTTGCCCGAGGCCTGAGCCTTACATGGAATTGAGCCCAAGTCCCAAGCTTTTAACTGAGATCTCCAGAATGTGTACGTGATTGTGTGAAAAATGGATCAGAGTTAATAGCTAATGGACTAAAATGCCAGACAGAGCAATCAGAATTTTTTTCCGCTCCTGGCATGTTGAATCAGATGAAGCTGCACTCATTGCTTTTATCCAGTAAGTTTAAAAATTGCAGATTCTCCCAACCAATTTTGTCCTATTTCCTTAACAAATGAGCAGCATAAAACCATCACCTGAATTTTCGTGGAGATAACGAACCCAATTATGCCTCAAATCATTAGCCACTGCCAATCGGCTTTCATTCCTGTGAGGGGCATTGCCAATGATCTTCTTCTTAGCCATGATTCCATTAGGGGCATCCACAAAAATTCTAGCCCCCAAGAATGTGTTTTGAAGTCAACATAAAGAAAGCATTTGATAGTGTTTGGAAGGACTTCCTGCTTGCTGCTCTGAAAGCTCTCAAGTTTCCTGATAAATGGATCAAATGGGTTGAAATTCACATACCCGAGCCTTCCTTCTCCTTGTTAACACGGCTGGGTATTCCAAAAGCACTAGAGGCATACGTCAAGGGGATCCTTTCTCGGAAATATTGTCAACTATCGTAAACAAATGACCTTCTAATGGGCTGCCGAAGTCCCCTTTCACCAAAGGCAAGGTGTCTATTTCCCACCTCCCTTCTGTTCTCCTTTCTGCTGATGATATTATGGTTTTCTTGTATGCAGATCCCTCTCAGAATTTCATCTTCAAAGAATTTTTTAGGACTTCAGCAGACATTATTATGGGTTATAGATCAACCAAAAAAGCTCAATTATTTTCCCTGGATCAGCTATTTGCTCTATCCTTGGATACTGAAGGTGCACTCTTCTAATTAAATATCTTGGTCTGCCTCTCTATTCAGCTAGACTAGACAACACCTCAATGCCTGTAGATCTCTGATAGATAAGTTTGGGCACAAACTTGATGGTGGAATGCAGATTTAGTCTCGTTTGCTGGTCAGCTAGAACTCATAAAATCCACCCTGCTTTGTGCCACATCTTCTGGGCTCATGCTATCCTTCTACCTCAAAACTGCATTGACATTTTGGAGAGGAAGATCAGAGGTTTTTTGTGGGGGAAATCCTCCATCCACATTGTCAGTTGTGAGCAAATTCGCCTTCTGAAAAGAGAAGGGCTCGGTATCTCATATTAAGATTTCAAACAAACTAGTCTCATGTGCCAATTATGGAAATTAGCTTCAGGTGATTAGAGCCTCTGGACTCAACGGGCTAATGCTAAATGTCTAAAGACGAAATCCTCTTGGACGTAAACATAGCTGCAGATGCGTCTTGAGACTGGCTTAGCATCCTGAGCGTTAGGGATATGGCTAGAGAGCACATCAGGTATCTAATCCGCATAGGAGCGAAGACGAAATTCTGGCTCCACCCTTGGCTTCCCACTGGAAGACTATATGACAGATATGGGGATCTTGGAATGGGAAATGACCTCTCTGCCGGTCGGTTCATTCAAGGTAATCAACAAGGATTGCAGCCTCCCACCTGAGCTCTTTTGGAGATCTGGAGAGAGATTCAGTGCATCCCACTGGTTAATGTCCCTGATGAAATCGTCTCAAAGGCTAATCCCAAAGGAAACTTCACATTGCACTATCCTATTGAGGTTATAAGATCTCAGCATCCTGCTGTTCCCTGGGATGATTTTGTCTGGTTCAAAGGATGTATTCCGAAGCAATCCTTTACATTACAACTTGGCTCGCCATGATAGGCAGACTTGAAAACAAAGAACATCTTGAGAGTCTTAACATCGTTAGTGATGCTGATTGTGTTTTATGCAATGATAAAACTGAAACATGCAGCCATGTATTCATCCAATGCCAATTCACTACATGGGTTTCAGTAAAAATACATGAATATTAAGCATTCACCACAGCTATGCTGGAAATGTTATTGATGAAATTACGGAATTCCCGTCTGCTGCCTCTTCTTCCAAAATTACCAAGCTTATGGAGAAACTGTGCTTCCTAGCCATGGCTTGGCATGTCTGGCATGAAAAGAATATGAGGATCCTTAAAGGCAAGTCAACTAAAAAAACAGAGTGCTTCCCAACATTTTGGAGTACATCTGCTCTCAGGCCATTTTTTGTCTCTTTGTTGGAACTTGGAAGACATGACCTCTGCTCCCCCATACTTGTACACTGCATGGAACCTCCCAGCCCCAACTTCCCATTCCAGCACCTTCAGTTATCCAGCACTCACCCAATCAATGGACCATTGCAGTTCACTCTTTAGATGACAAACTGATTGGAGCTTCTGTTCCAAATAATTTGGGCAGCATCAATGACAAACCAATTCAAGCCATTCCATTTGGCCTTTCCAAACTTAAACCTACTGGGATCCAAATCATCCAAATTGAAGCTCACAGTAAGAAAGTTTGCTCAGCTCCTGATGATCCCTCCGTCTCTAGCTGGAAAATTGGCCCTAGGGTAGAAACTCCAAGCTGATTATTAGTAGCTTTCAGGATGCCAAGATCCAAGCCATCTCAATTCATCGAAAGAAGATCATTGTCAAAATGAACATATTCCCACGAACTGCGGTATCACTAGACTATTTCCGTTTTGAAATCTTTTAGTTTTTTACACACCTGACCCAGGCTATGGGTTCTCCCTTGAGCACCAGCCTTGGTATTTGTTTTCTTTGGCTCCCAACATTTTGGCTGTGTTTTTTCTTGTTGATTGTATCATGGCTTTTGCCTCGGTTGGTAATAAAATTTCCGCTTACCTTCCAAAAGAAAATTGGACTATAAGAATCAGAACATATGTTGGTGTGGTATCCTAGTGATGTAGAATGATGAGGTAGCCAAGATGGAAGAGGAGAAAATTGGTGAGTTTTCTATGTCATTGCATTGAGAGTAGTGGAAAAACATCATCATTAGGCCTTACAAATGAGGGTTAAGGTAAGCTGCAATTTTTTTTTTAGATCAGTAACCTGAATTTGGAGCTAGATTGAATCAAACAAGAGACATGAAAGATCTAATTAGGATAAATCAATACTTAACTGCTATAGAATAATCCCATGACCCCGAAAGCCTCGATCAGGTCGACGAACAGCTGCAGGGAGTTAATGAGCTTAGCGTCAAACATGAATTTCATTCCTGAAGGGTCATCTGGAGGTAGGATAAAGGGGAGGAGGGCAGATCCATTCCTAAATGAAAGATTCTTTCATGGAATGTGAGGGGGTTGGGGAGCAAACAGAAGAGAAGCCAAATAGGATGTTTGCAACAGGTACAAGCCTCAGCTCATAACACTTCAGGATAAAAAGGTGCAGGGATTCAATCGAAAACTGCTGAGTACTATCTAGGAGATCAATTCTGTGGATTGGGTTTCCCTAGATGCTTTAGGTAGCTCGGGAGGAATTGTGATAGCCTGGGACGCCTCTATTTGGTCGAAGGACTGGTGGCATGGTGATTTTTCAGTCTCAGTTCTTAGAGGCAGCTTCAGGAAGGATCAAAATGGTTGTTTACTTCAGCCTACGGCCCTAACAGGGAGGATCGCAGAGGAGAGTTCTGGAATGAAATTTCGGCAAATCAAGCTAGGTCCGTAGGTCCCTGGTGCATTAGAGGGGACTTCAACATCACTCGTTTTGCGTCGGAAAAATCGAATGGGGCCGGGTCACTAGAAACATGCGTTGTTACTCTGACTGGATCGATTCTCATGTGCTGGTAAATTTGCCGCTGGAAGGTGGCAAGTTCACAGGGTCTAATGGTCAGACCAGCCCTATTATGTCCAGAATTGATTGTTTCCTAGTGCCAATCGAGTGGCTGGAAATCTTTCCTAGAGTTACTCAAAGATCCCTTCCGAAGCCAGTCTCTGATCACTGTCCCTTGTTTCTGGAGGTAGATGAAGAGAACTGGGGTCCAAAGCCTTTTAAATTCGAGACCAGTTGGTTGGAGATTGAAGGCTTTCACCAGAAGATTAAGGACCAGTGGCATTCTTTCCAGGTGGATGGTTTTGCAGGTTATATTGTATCTCATAAGCCATATTTATTGAAAGACAAAATCAAGTCCTGGAAGAAAGAGGAGTTGGGGAGTAGGGAAGCAGAAACGGATGCAGGTTATATTCTATCTTGTAAGCTGTATTTATTGAAAGGAAAAATCAAGTCCTGGAAGAAAGAGGAGTTGGGGAGTAGGGAAGCAGAAATGGATGGTATTCTTCTCAAGCTTCAAGATTTGGACATCAAATCAGAAGTCGAGGAACTATCTCCGGAAGAGTCTTCGATGAGAATCAGCCTTATTCAAGACTATGCCGGTAGGGTGAAAGAAGAAGAAATTAAATGGAAATGGCGCTCTAGGAACTCTTGGATTAAGGAGGGTGATAGAAATACTAAGTATTTTCACAATATTGTGAGTGATCGTGCGAGGATTAACAAAATCAACAACATAATTATTGATGGGTCTTGGGTTGAAGGCAAAGATGATATTGTAAGAGAAAATCCTCCATTTTATGAAAGACTATTGAACTACGAGGAATGGGAAAGACCTAAATTGGATAACCTCGACTTCAAAAGCTTCTCTAAATCCCAAGCCGCTTCTCGAGTCCCCTTTTTTGGAGGAAGAGGTAAAAGCTGCTATTAAATCGCTAGAGGGAGATGAAGCGTCGGGCCCAGATGGTTTCCCGTTGGTGTTCTTTTAGATTTTTTTGGAAGTGATCAAGGTCGGTGTCATGAACTTCATGTCGAAATTCTTCGAGAGAGGCTGCTTATCAGCATAATTGGGAGCTTCGTTTATTGCCATCATCCCGAAAGTTTCAGGTGCGGAATCTTTAAAGGATTTCCATCCTATCAGACTTACAAGTGGCCCTTACAAAATTTTACCAAAAATCTTAGCCATGCAACTTCAGAATGTTGTTGGCAATGTAATCAGAGTGCCTTTATCCCAGGTAGGCAGATTCCGGATTGCACTCTCATTGCTCATGAATGTCTCCACTCTGGACACAAAAGGGAAGAGAAAGGGGTAGTGCGCAAGTTAGACATCGAGAAAGCTTATTATCACGTGGATTGGAGATTTTTTTATTATATGATGAGTTGTTTGGGATGCGGTTTGAAATGGAGGCGATGGATTTGGGAATGCGTAAGTTCGGCCCGCTTCTCAATTCTTGTTAACGGCTCCCCAAAAGGTTTTTTCAGAAGCTCTCGAGGTCATTTTCTCTTCCTTATGGAGATGGAGGAATTAGGTGGTATGCTTCAGAAAGGTCAAGAGATAGGTTTCACTCGAGGTTTCTTGGTTGAAGGTATGCCCTCTCCCATTTCTCATCTTCAATATGCAAATGATACTCTTCTTCTTTGCGATGTGTTGCCCGTCATGGTGGAAAACTTGAGCATTATTGTCGAATGTTTGTAGTGTCGGGCTCAAAGTCAATCTATCCAAGAGCAAGATGTATGGGGTCGGATCGACTCATCGGAAGTGGAGCGGTTGGCCGAGATTTTCAGGTGTGCAGCGGGTGCTCTTTCGGTGTCTTTTGTGGGCCCCCTGCTTTGTGTGGGTAAACAGGCAAAGTTCTTATGGGACAAGGTAGTGGAAAGAGTAGAGAGATGTTAGCTAGATGGAGAAGTAGATATCTTTGTCTCGGAGATCACATCTCTTTGATTAAAGTGCTTGTCCAATCTTCCCATTTATTTCATGTCGCTTTTCAAATGTCTAGCATCGGTGATCTCTAGATTTAAGAAGCTGAGATGGAACTTTTTGTGGCAAGAAGCGGAGGATAAGAAGAAATCCCATCCCCTCCATTGGGATGAGGTTTGCAAGTCGTATGATGAGGGAGGGGCTGGCATCAAGGATCTCAAGTCCATCAATTTTGCTCTCTCCTTGGGAAGTGGCATTGGAGGTTTGCAGAAGAGGATGGGGCACTTTGGAAACAAGTTCTCTTTTACAAATATGGCATTTCAAAGGAGGGGTCGGGGAGCCTCAGCTTTGTGAAGAGGTGTATCATCAATTAGGGAAGCTTTCTTGCAAGGAGTAGGGTATTCTTTTGCAACGGCGAAAAAATCAGATTTTGGGAGGATGAGTGGGTGGGTTCCCACCCGTTAAAGAATGACTTTTCCTCCATATTTTGCTTGGCGCCAGATCACTCAGTTTTTGTTGCAAGATGTTTCTCCCGCAATGGAGAATCGGTTGTGTGAGACATCCCTAGTAGGCGAATCCTTCGTGATGAGGAAGTGGACAAATACGCTGCCCTCTTGGAATGTATTCAAGTCCTTGCCCCTAATGAAGCCGAAGCAAACAGATGGCTTTGGAAAGAGGATCACTCGGGTTGTTTCTCAGTGAAATCCTTTTTCTCCTTGTTGAGTAGATCTTCTAATGTTATTGAGGAGAGATTCGCTAGGTTTGTTATCTTGTTCCCCCGAAAATTGCCGCTTTCAGATGGTTGGTGGGTAGGAAAAGAATCCTAACCATTGACAATTTGAGGAAAGGGGCAATGATTATTCCAAATATTTGTTGCTTGTGCATGCAAGATGGGGAGTTAGTAGATCATCTGTTTTTTCATTGCCCTTTCTTGGCCCCGATCTAGGCGGATATCATGGGCCGCTTCCAAATCCAGTGGATTATGTCAAACTCAGTGGAGCGGTGCTTGTTTGCTTGGCACGGCACTAATCTTCCCAAGCAGAAAAATATCGAGCCTGCTCGCAATTTGGTGGGCAGATTGGGAGAAGCGAAATGCTAGAGCTTCGATAATATCAAAAAAATCGGCAGATTATGTTTCCCATAGGATTAGACTGCTTGTTTGTGAATGGATTGTTGTCGTTCCCAAGCTCATCGAGTGTAATTTGGATTTCTTGGGGATCTAGCTGGGTCGCTGTCTCAGCGTCTTGCCCCTTTTTTCCTTCTTCTTTTTTGTGGTTTTGGTTGTTGTCTTGCATTTATTCTTTAATAAAATTTGTCATCTTTCAAAAAAAAAAAAAAAAAAAAACCACTATAGAATAAGCTATAGGACCAAGCACAAAAATATAGCAAGATAAGTCACATATGTTAGGTTGTAATATATTGTATATTCTTTGCTAATTTTCTATTACTACAAGACTGTTTGGATAGAACGGAAACTAGGGAATAGACATTTGCACCTGTTTGAAAAGTAGCAACCGTGCAACAAAGTGTTTGCATTTTCTTTCCCCTCCCGAACAAAGGAGGATAACCTCTGTTTTTTAAGAGAAATGGAGAAAAGAGTTTGCCTCTAGTGTGACATTTTAAATGGAAATTTTTTAGGGAAAAAGTTTACCTGTATAGGATTGCAATCCAGAAAACTTCGAATGCAAATGCAAAGCATTTCCCATAACTTTTCTTTAACAAAACAAAACAAATGCAAAGGGTTTGCTTCACTTAGTGTTGATGTCAGTTTTTTATTTTTGCCTTGGATTCCCATAGTTTGCACCCAATCGAAACAGGCCCTAAAATTTCCTTCACTTATCTTCAAAAACAAATAAATAAATAAATAAATCCTTCACTTGACCAAGAAAAGAATACAAATTAAAAATCAAACATGACAATTCACGGAAGAGGATTCAACCAGAAGCACTCGTACAAAATGATTCAATGAAATAACCCTTCAGAAAAAAAAAAAAAAAAAATTGTTCACTGAAATAATATTAAGTATAAACACTAAAGCAACAAGGGTTGAAACTAGATGATGTTCTTATCAAAAGTAGCTATTATTTTAGAGTCATGACCTGAAAATAAAAGATTTCATGGGTAGTAGATCACTGGTTTTGGATTAATACTAGAAAATGTTTCTATAGTCCTTTTAACCTTTCTATCAAAGGTAACACCTTGAAAAGAGGCGTGGGGGCAAAATGATGTGGTTTTTCCAACTTTCACAATTTTACCCAACAAAGGTAGCACTTTAGAGAGGGCTAATTGATGTGACTTTTACGAAGCTCACATATTTACCCATTATACAGTCATGCATAAGAACCAGAATTATAAGATACTTCACCGTTGCAATTGCCTCCTTGCCAAGGCTGGGGCTTTCTTCGGTATGTAAACTTTGTAGCTCACCTGCCAAATGCTCCAACATCAACACATTTCGAGAAAAATGCAAAACAGACAAGCTTCAAAGAAAACTTTCTTCACAAAACCCACATGCTATGACCGCCATCAACTGCCACTATAAAGACCTACCTGCACCATTTCTCCGCCACGCATCACAGACATTGTCTTTTGCTCATATTGCGAGCCACCTTTAATTTCTTCAGCCTTCGGTTCAGATGAGGCACAGTCTCTTGCCTCGGGATCAAGGCAAGAAGAGGCCATGGGACCAGACCCATCGCCTTTTTTGACTTCCACACCACGCATACTCCTACTCACGGAAGCAGCAGCAGCTTTGGGGATTTCACCAACTTTCTTATCTGGGATATTTTTGGTCCCAAATGATTGCTCGGACAGCTTTTCAGTAGATTCACCTAACGTGAGCTCTTCCTTCTCAATATGTTGGTTTTCATTCAAACGGGCAGCAGCAGCACCAATGGCATCATTGGCAACCTGCTCTGATTTTCCTAGGTGCATACGACGATGAATGGAGCGATCACGAGAAGAGTCAGGCCTGAATGTCGAAGTACCTTGTATGGATTTATTATTGATACCAACAGATTCACCACCTGGTAATGGATTAAGGGCTGATTTAGACTTAGACTCACGTCCATCATGATCACGTCCACAGTTTTCTAGATCAATAGCGGATTTCCCATTCAATGGTAAACCAACGATTTTTGCATCTCCAGATTGGGTAGATTCACCTTTCACTGTCAATTGCTTTGAAACCCCACTCCCATCTTTCTGATTGCCAAGAGATTTCGAGCTTGAACTACGAAACCTTTTGAAATTTTCCAATGCTTTTTGCCTTAAGAGGGATTCCAAATCCTCAATCTCTGAACTACCAACATCAACAGAAACCTCATTCTTCTTCTCCATCAAAGGAGGATCATTCCGACCAGGTTGGGTCCTGCCAAAATCATTATCATACTCATCCTTCTCGTCTACCCGTCTCTTCTTCTCCAGCACGTGCTGGGTGTTTTGATCAGAAAGTTGGGATCCGATTTCCCTCTTCCTGAACCCTTCAAAACTGTCATTGCTTCTAGAAGAAGGACAATCATCGTAAGCTGGGATTATTTCAGCTTTGTTCTCATCATCCCTCTCCATCAAATCTTTAAACAACCGTGATGACTGACCCAAGACGTCTCGGAAAGCTCTCCTCTATCAATCTTTCCTTACTCCGTCCACGGCTTCTGCTGCTGCGTCCGCTGCACGACAACGACGAACAGCTCCGTGACCGGTGCCTTCTTCTCCGAGTCCTTTCCTGCCGGTGGGACCTACCCCGAGTACTGAATTTCCCCCCACCTGATCTCCTCGACCTTTCAATCTCACTATCCCCGCTGCTGCTTGAATCCCCGCACGTCGAGCAGCTTCGGTGTGACTCACTGCTAGGGGAGCGTGCCTTCACTCTCTTCTTTTTAATGGACCGCTTCCTTTTATCCGATCCAGCACTCTGTTTCAACTCACTCCTACTTTTATTGCGGTGGCGGCGGTGGCGCCGATGCGCCGAAGCTCTACCTTCACTGCTGCTGCTGGAGGAGGAGCGCCGAGCCCTCTTTGTAGTCCTCTTGGCAGTATCTCGAACCCTCATCGTTTTTCTACTCCTAAAACCGTCTTTGGAGTTGGAAGATGAGATTGATAGGGATGAATCGCTTCTCGAATCAGAGTCCGAGCAGGAGATTGAAACATCGCGGCGGCGGTGTTTCTTGGATTTGTTTTTCTGACGGCGACTGCGAACCTAAACAAAGAGTGGGAGAGAGAATAAGGCATTGTAAACAACTATAGCAGTACCTTTCTTTTCTGCTTTTGGTAATAACACCAAGGTATAAAGAAAAAGGGTGCAGTGTACAATTAGGGTGGGTGTAGATGTCAACTCTTGTATGAGAAAGGATAGAGAGGGATTAGAGCATAGTAAACCACAATTTACATTTTACACCCGCCCGAATTGACAGCATCATCCATCCTTTCTAATTTTGGTAATGACGCCGTAGTGGAAAGGGAAAGGGTGTGCCAGTCAATTAGGGTGGGTGTAGATGTCAATTCATGTATCACGGAAAGACAGTAGAATGCAATTTACACCCACATGGATTGATAGCATCACCCTTCCGTTCTACTTTTGGTAAAAACCAAAGTAGAAACAAAAGGGGGTGTGGTTGTCAATTAGGGTGGGCGTAGATGCCAATTCTTGTATGAAGGAAAGATGAAGGTTTGGTGAATCACTATCTACGCCCCCCCGCAATTGACAGCATCATCCATCTTTTCTACTTTTGGTAATAAACAACACAATAGTAGAAATGAAAGGGTGGAGCAGTCAATTAGGGTGGGTGTGGATGTCAATTCAGGTAAGAGAGAGGACTAACTGCGGATGAAGAGGAATTCCTGGGGTGCTTGTGCGAGGAGGATTTCATGAATGGACAGATGGGATTGGATTTTCCTGCAACAGAAGAATCAAAGAGAAGAAAAGCGTTAAAATAAGAAAATGAAAATGGCACCCAAAAAATGTAAATGCCAGTCCTCCTTCCTGAGTTTAGTGATTTTCTGTCATCTCTTTCTGATAAAAAAAGAAAAAAACGTGCGATTGTTGGACGAGATTGGAGAAGGGGAAAGACGCTCGGAGAGGGCAGAGGAAATTAGAGAGTTTAGATAGGTTCCGTACCATACGCGCCGACGTGTTATAGGATAGGTGGAAACGGATTGGCTACTCCCCCTGACACCAGCCAAAGGCTGATGGTCGGTGCTCCGTGGGCCCTAACATCATGTATGTGTTTCATCCATGCGGTCCATCTATTTTAAAATATCATTTTAAAGTGTAATACCAAAATAAGATATATCCTCATCTTAAATTGACCACAATATAGGAAACAGTGTTGAATGAGCGTCGACCATTAAAAAACATTTTGAGTTCATAAAAGTTTTGGATCAAGCTGATTTTTGTTTTTTACCTTCATCTGGGCCTGATGACCTAATCAACTTATTGGATGTCAAATAAACAGTACAGTGGGCCTTAGGAGGATTTTAATGATGGATATCCAATCACTATTGTTTTCATGTGGTGTGGTCCACCTGAGCACTATATACCTTTCATTTCTGGCAGTCCGCCATAAAATGATCTTTAAAAATGTATTAACGGAAAGGATGAAACACATACATCATGGTGGGGCCCACATAGCACCACCAGCCACGGGGCTGGTGTCAGGGGGAGTAGCCAATCCGTTTCCAGGATAGGTCGGGATTGCGATAGTTTGATGCGGATCGTGTTTGAGTGATCCAAACCGTTGGTGTGATGGACCTCTTAGTGGATGGGGGCAGCTTAACGACTGTCGGGTTGGAGTGTTCCCTTTCGTGGAGTTAATTTCCTTTTCAATATGGACCGTCGCTTTGGTCATTGCTATGTGGGCCGCGATTTCCAATCTTGATGATTTTGGAAGCAGAAGTGCAAACGGACGCGGATTCGGTGGATGGGGGAACCACCGAGATCGATGGATCCGTAACTGTGGGGCCCACCTTGCTATATGTGTTTTGTATCCACGCGGTTCATCTGTTTTGCCAACTTATTTTAGAGTATAAGCCAAAAATGAAGCAGATCCAAAGCTCAGATGGATCACACCGCAGAAAAAATGGTGATTGAACACCCACCGTTAAAAGATTTCCAGTGGCGATAGTAATGTTTATCTACCACAACCCGTTGATAAGGTTACACAGACCTGAATGAAGGGAAAACACAGATACCAGCTCAAATGGATCACACCGCGGACAAAATGGTGATTGAACACACACCGTTAAACGATTCCCAAGGCCCACAGTAATGTTTATCTACCATCCAACCCGTTGATAAGGTTACACGGACTTGGATGAAGGGAAACACTAATACCGGCTTTATCCAAAACTTTCGTGGCCCCAAGAAGTTTTTAGCAATGGGCATTCAATCACTACTATTTCCTGTGGTGTGGTCCACTTGAGACCTGGATCTGCTTCAATTTCTAATGCCCTAAAATGAGCTAGAAAATGGATGAACGGCATGGATAAAGCACACATACATTACGCTAGGCCCCACACTCACGGATCCACCGAATCGGGTCCGATCAGATCAGGTTAGGTGGGGTCCGGTCAGTTGGCTTGAGTCGATCAAGCCCGGCAGCTTAACTTATTTAAAAATCGAGTCAGAATTTACAAACAAGCCAGCCCATTAAAATCAGGTCGAGTCTCACGACAGTTAGATGGCCCATTTATTTAATGGCCAGATTTGGGTATCAAGTACTCAACTGGTTAGGTTTGAAAATTACAACTGGCTTTTAATGCAAATAATGTTTCAGCCGTTCAAATCAGGTTGGCTATCAATTTTGACAGCAGAGCCTAGAATGGCCACCCATCCAAATTTAGCAAGTATAATAAATTGTTGAGATAGTGCAATGGGTGTGATTTATGATATATTAACTGGCCCACAATTTGAAAAGTTAATATTGTTTTAATGGATTCATGATTGAGCCATATTTATTGCCCTTGAGATTCGAACACAAGACCTTCTACCTTAATAATATGCCAAATAAGAACTTTATTTAAAAGCTTGAGTTGAAGGATGGTGTATCAATGTATATACGGGGACTTTAATAATTGATAGTCAACGTCAACTGAGATTATAATCAGTCTATGTTTATCTGAAAAGTGAACACGCATGATGTCGAAAAACAAGAATTGTTTTCGTTGATGTCGATCTTCCAATGTAGGAAGTCTCTTTCCGATCTCTCTATCACAATTTGAAGAGAGTAAGAGCTTAATTCTTAAGCTAACCATTATGAAGGACATAAAGAGACGCACGTTCGCACCGAGTGGACCACACACATGACATGTGGAGGGTCGAGATGAAAGATGAAACTCTCCCCCCACACGTTCTCTCTTTTGCTCTCTCTAGATGATGCCCTCGGCATCCAAGCCCTCTCTCAATTGGGTCTTGTCCTTTTTGGGAATAGGATCTAATTTATAAGAACCGATTAGTATTCTAGAGGTGCACTACTTATCATACTTCACACTGTATAATTTTCACATGCCATACATCATTGAGATCCCATGAAGTTGCCTTTTCCATGTATGTTTTTTGATTCAATCTCTCCATTCGTCATCTACAAAAGACCCTATGCCCATGTCGGTCAAGTGGTGGCCATTATATTATCAAGCTCGATCAAAATTGTTTTAATGATTGAAATAAAACTTCAACAATTGAAAAACTTCCATTAAACCCCTAGAAGTTGTTTAAGTATCGAGCCTTATAGAGAAAACAAAAAACAAAAAAAAAAAAAAAAAAAACAATTAATGAACATATGATCTCTTACACTATTTCACCATGAAGCTAATTAAGAAAATTGTTACATGCATGATTATATCATGACAAAGAACAAGACATGCGCGAAGGTCACCAATGGCCCAACTCTATAAGGGTTCGCTCGATACCTAATTTCAATCATCAAAAGAAAAAGTTAAGTTTTAATAGCACACTACCACCAGTTTACCTAAGTTCTGAAAGAGACGCAAGTCCTACCCATCAAGATTTTAAAATTATGGAAGTTTGAACTTTTGAAAATTATTCAATTTTAAATGTGCCCCAGGATTACTATGTATAATTCATTTAAACCCAAAAAATTATAAATCAATTATAGAGATTATACTTTGATCTAAAGTACATATTGTGATGTAGAAATTGCTCGTACCAATCCTTTAAAGCAAATCCCTGATTTATCCGATATATAGGATAAGTAGAGAGCCACCATACGCCCCTAGAATAGGTTTAAGGGCATGCATAAGGTTTGAGGAATCGTAGAAGCAAACCCCAAATTTGAATCAAACAAAAGAGAGATGAATGCAAACAAGCACTTGTAGAGAACACACGAATTTACATAGAAAAACCCTTGCAGGAAAAACCATGGCACAAATCGACAATAAATTCACTATAAAAAATGAATTATAAGAGATGGATGGACTTACTAATCTGAAAACCTCAAAAT
>JAJHSJ010000002.1:12852175-13252175 GCA_021015155.1 Magnolia officinalis | reverse complement strand
TGATAATATATAAAAGTTGTAATAAATATAATTTATTATTTTTAAAAAATTATGTAAATGTTAACATTAACAATTTAACATAAAAGTAATATAATAAGTATATTAAATGTATCAAACATCATACAAAAGTAAATTTATTAATTTAGATAGTCAATTATAAAACAAGGTTAATCATATTGACATAATGTTGTAACAAATAATTTATATAATAATAATAGTATCCAAAGTTCAAATTAATATCTTCCTTAACCTTATTCAATTTAGATTTTTTTTAAAAGAAATAATAATAAAATTTTGAATTTATATTTAAATAGTTAGATTAAAAAAATAATAATAATAAAATTTTAATTTTCAAATAATATTTTAATTACATTATTAATGTTATATTATAAAAATCAGTGTGATAATTTTTTTTTCTGTAAAGATTAAAATCCAAATTTTAAATTCTAAAATTTGAAGAGTTAATTAAATTAAATTTAAATGAATTTAAGTTTAAGAAAATTTTCAAAATTTTGGAATTGAAACTAAAATTTCTTGTACATTATTTCACAAAAATTTCTAAATTAAATAATAGTAAAATAATATTTTATTTAAGTATTTGAATTATTATAGTTTCAATAAAAATTTAAATATAAAATTATTAATTAGAATTATATTGTTGATATTTTTATTGTAAAATAATTATTAATCTTACATGTATGTCTATCATTCATTAAACATTAAATTTTATTATGTTGGATGTAAATTAGCAAGTAGGGCAATCGTGTCCCTTGAGTGAAAGACCCTAAATTAGCAAGTAGGGCAATCGTGTCCCTTGGGTGAGAGACCCTAAAGCCAGCAAGTAGGGCAATCGTGTCCCTTGGGTGAAAGACCATAGAACCCACTAGATCCTTTGGAATCTCCTTTGTGTACGACGTATGAGTACAATTGTGTGCGTGGACATACGTCAGGGGTACAACTGGAGCAGTAGTCTGAAATATTATAAATGTATAAATGGGTCCCTCGCCATGAGGTACCAGTGCGTGGGCGTTAATGCAACGTGACCATCCACTTGGGTACGGTGTTGTAAGAAATATTATAAATGTTATGAGTATTCCTGTAAATATCACATGCATCGCATTTTCATAACCCTATTATTAAATTTCATTATCTGTATTCTATTTCCTTCATTGTTATAAAATTGATATTATTTGAATATGTTAAATTTTGGGTAAGAAATGACCCTACTGGGCTGTTATGCTCATCCTACTAAAACAAATGCACAGGTGCAGAGCTGGAATACTATGAGCAGGCGGGCCTCTACTATTATCTTATTTTCTAGAAAATTAGGTTTAGTTTTAATTCAATTCATTTTTTTTTTTGTTATTTAGGTTTAGTTTATGTTCAAATTTCGATGTAGAAAAGACAGACTATTAAAAGAGTTGAATTTAATAATCATTCAGCTGTATTTTCTTTTAGATGAAGTTGAATATTGATTGATTTTAATTGAATTAACTAGATTATAATAAATGTCATTACATTATAATTCACACCTTGGGATTCGAGTCCTGAAGACCTTATTCGGGTACTCGAATTTCGGGGCGTGACAAGGGAAACAATATAGAGTTTTATTTATTAAATCTGCTTCTCATGTTAATAAAGTGCATGCATTAGATTTGGTTTATTCTGATGTTTGTGGTCCTATGAGGACAAAAACCTTGTGTGGGGCATTGTAGTTTGTCATTTTTATAGATGATGCATCTAGGAGGGTTTGGGTTTATACTTTGAAATCCAAGGATGAGGTCTTTAGTGTGTTTACATTGTTTCATGTTATGGTCGAGAGAGAGAGACAGGTAAATCATTGAAGTGCATCCGCACTGACAATGGTGGTGAAGACATTGGCGACTTTCATGAGTACTGCAAGTCCATGGGTATACAGCATGAACAGACGGTTCCCAAGACCCCCAACATAATGGTGTAGCTGAGCGAATGAATCACACCATTGTTGAGAGAATCAGATGCATGTTATCCCATGCGAAGTTGCCCAAGACGTTTTGGGGAGAAGCAATGCACACGGCGGTATATTTGATAAACAGGTCTTCATCAGCCCCGTTGAATGGAGAAGTGCCTGAGAAGGTGTGGACTAGACATGATCCATCGTACAGTCATCTCAGGATATTTGGATGTAGGGCATCCGTTCACGTACCAAAGGACGAGAGGTCCAAGCTCGATATGAAGATCAGACAGTGTGTGTTCTTAGGGTACGGTGATGAAAAGTTCGGTTACAGATTATGGGATCCGACCGAGAGGAAGCTCATCAGGAGTAGAGATGTGATTTTCTTTGAAGATCATTGTATGAAAGACATTGGTAAGCCAGAGAAGAACCAACCTAGTTCAGGTGAGCTAGAGGACATGGATCTTATTATTTCTCCCGTGGTGCCTAATAACGGGGGAGTACAACAAGGTGCAGAGGACGAGAGAGTTCCTTCAGAAGATGGACCAGCGGAACAGCCCCCACTTGATCCACCTGTTGAGCCACGGGTGAGGAGGTCATCTAGGGACAGACAGTCGTCCAAGAGGTACTCGCCACATGAGTACATTATGCTGACTGATGGAGGAGAGCTAGAAGATTATTCTGAGGCCCTAGATGACGAGCATAAGGAGGAGTGGTTGAAAGCTATGCAAGAGGAGATGAAATCCTTGCATAAGAACCACACTTATGATATGGTGAAACTACCTAAGGGTAAGAAAGCATTGAGCAACAAGTAGGTGTTCAGAAAGAAGGTTGAGCATAAGAATTCACAGACGAGGTTCAAAGCCAGACTTGTGGTGAAAGGATTTGGTTAGAGGAAAGGCATAGACTTTGAGAAGATATTCTCACAAGTGGTGAAGATGACATCCATACGGGTGTTACTTGGGTTGGCAACTAGCATGGATCTGGAGATAGAACAGTTAGATGTTAAACTGCCTTTCTCCATGGTGACCTGGAAGAAGAGATCTACATGCACCAACCAGAGGGGTTCAAAGTCAAGGGCAAAGAGCGTATGATGTGTTGGCTGAGGAAGAGCTTGTACAGGCTGAACAAGCTCCACGGCAGTGGTACAAGAAGTTCGACTAGTTTATGTTGAAGCATGGATATGACAGAACGGAGTCGGACCACTGTGTGTTCACGCGTAAGTTCTCAGATGGTGATTTCTTAGTTCTACTGTTATACGTTGATGACATGCTCATCATGGGAAAAGACATCAAGAAGATCGACAGGCTGAAATAGAAGTTGGGCAAGTCCTTTGCGATGAAAGACTTGGGCCCGGTTAGACAGATCCTAGGAATGGAGATAACCCGTGACAGAAGCAGCAGGAAGCTTTTGCTGTCACAAGAGCGGTATATTGAGAAAGTCCTAGATCGGTTCAATATGAATGCAGCAAAGCCGGTCAGTACTCCACTGGATGGTCACTTTAGATTGAGCGACAGATAGTGTCCCAAGATGAAAGCAGAGGTGGAAGAGATGCAGAAGATACCCTACGCGTCAGCTATAGAAAGTTTGATGTATGATATGGTGTGTACACGCCCAGATATAGCATATGCGGTTGGTGTTGTTAACTGGTATCTTAGCTTGCTAATCCTGGCAAATAACATTGGGCAGCGGTGAAATGGATACTACGGTATCTAAGAGGCTCATCCAGGTTGAGCCTATGATATGGTGACGGTAAACCTGTGTTAGAGGGATACACAAATGCAGATATGGTAGGTGACATAGACTCTAGGAAGTCTACATCAGGGTTCATGTTCACGTTTGCAGGGAGAGCGGTTTCTTGGCAAAGCAAGCTACAGAAGGTCGTTGCATTATCGACGACAGAGGCCGAGTATATTGCAGTCACAGAGGCATGTAAAGAGATGCTTTGGATGAAAAGGTTCCTACAGGAACTTAGCCTGAAGCATGAGGAGCACGTGGTTTATTGCGATGATCAGAGTGTTATACACTTGAGCAAGAATCTAAGTCAGCATTCCAAGTCGAAGCACATAGAGATTCAATATCACTGGATCAGGGATACTTTGGAAAAGAAGGTGTTACAGCTTGAGAAGGTTCACACAGACAAAAATGGGTCAGACATGATGACCAAGGCTTTGCTCAAGGGCAAGTTTGAGGTTTATAGAAACCAAGCTGGCTTGAAGAAGGTGAATCCCCCCTGGGACAAAAATGGGGAGATTTAATGAGATTTTTTGTCCCGTGCTCGACCGGTCGTGAGCTTCGCTCGACCAGTAGAGGGCTGGTGCATGACCAGTCGCGTAGTCGAGTCGTGGCACGACTCAAAGTCCAGCGACTGTGGACTATTTTTCTTCGGGGTGTTTGATCAGTCGAAGGAGGATCTTAACCGGTCGTGGGTGGTGTTCGACTGGTCGTGGATTCAGTACAACTAGTCGAGGTTACGCAGATTCGTTCCGCGATTTTGCGGGGATTTCGTGTCGCAAGTCCTTTCGCAACTGGGATGCGGAAAGGAGTTTCATAAAACTTTAAATAGGAGGTACCTAGGGCTTTCTAGATATAACAAGAGGGTTTCTTAAAGCTTTATAAGAGATTTGCTAAAGGGTTTAGGGTTATCAAAGGTGAGAGAGAGGAAGCTTATAGAAGGGAGATTATGCTCGTGAAGGTTATCTACTGTGCAATCTATATCTCAGCGCTTCTATGTCCTTGTAATCAGTGAGATCTCTCCGTTTTCTTTATTTCTCTTATTGTTTATCCACTCCTGTGTGAGTGAAGAAGGTTGTAACATTCTACTTCATAGTGGATTGTTGATCTAGACGAGGTCCCATGGTTTTTACCTCTTCGAGGGTTTTCCACGTAAAAATCTCTTGTGTGGTGTGCTTTATGCTTTGATTGTTTTTCTTTGCATTATTATTCCATAATTCTGATTTGTTTCGGGAGGCTAGATCCTAAGGTTTTGTGCAAGGCCCCCAATAGACCCAATTTTGACAGCAAAAAACAATAATGGAGAATAAACTTTCACCTTCTTCAGTAGCCCTTAGTGATACTTTATGCTAAACTTACGCCGAGGATTCCGGTGTGGTGAATGAAAGAGGGTTAAACCTTAAGGTAAGGTCCACGAAGTAGATAACTTGCAACTGATTAAGTGCATATCGAATCCAACCTTTCAATTGAATTGACTCCAAAATGAGGGTCACCTAGTGTAAAATTCAGCCATATCTACTCATTAGGTGGACCACACTGTAGACATATTTCTATCCATTGATAAATATAAAAATACAAATGTGGCCCACTTAAAGAGTGGATATCTGATTTTTACAAAAGTTTATCCTTGTGATTGGGCTAACCTTCTGGATGGATTGCAGGGCTCAAAAATCAGTAGAATATGTGATTCAAGTGGGCCACACTAAGGAAACATTTGGGAGAAGAACACCCATACTAGATTTTTTGGTACGGCCCACTGTGATGTTTATGTCAAATCCACTCTGTTCATTAGATTTGTAATCCCTTGTCAGACTCCATGCCAAAAAATTAGGCTGATATGTCAATTTCGGGTGGGCCACACTAAGGAAATAGTTAGGAGAGATGTTAACCCTTCATTTTTATAGAGCTCACCTTGATGATTTTATGAAATCTATTCACTTTGAGGATGGCATGAAATCCACTCAACCATTAGATGCCACACCCTAGGCTCAAAAATCATTTCCATCCTTGGTTCAGGTGGGCCACACCAAGGAAAACAGTATGGTGGGTGAGTGTTGCTTATGTACACTATTTTCAATCGTGTATATGGCCAGAACAGTCGAATCATTCACCTGTGACCTACCATTGATACATACCCGATCACTTAAATCTTTTACACGCGTAGCATGAGGTAATTGTATATAACTTTTTGATCTTATTAGCTTTGTCCATCCAGAACAAAAAAATAAAAGGTCCAAACCACAAACCACGTGAGGGGATTGGGTGAGACCTGGGGCTCACCTTGATGTATGTATTCTGTATCCACACTGTTCATCCATTTTTCCATATCATTTTAGGGCATTATCCCAAATGAAGTAGATCCAATTATCAGGTGGACCATATCATAAAAAATAATGGTTATTGAATGCCCTGCCATTAAAACCTTCTTAGGGCGCAACTTAATATTTCTGTAGTGTTTATTTTCCATCTATGTGTTGAAAAGGTCACATAAGCCTAGATGAAGGGATAAAACAAATATCATCTTGATCCAAAACTTTTTCAGCCCACTAATATCCAATCACCACTTTTTCCTATGGTATAACTGGATCTGCTTTTTCAGCCCACTAATATCCAATCACCACTAATATCCACTTTTTCAGCCACTAATATCCAATCACCACTAATATCCAATATCCACCTATCACCACCAATCACCACTAATATCCAATATCCACCAATCACCACTAATTTCCAATCACCACCAATCACCACCAATTTCCAATCACCACTAATATCCACTAATATCCAATCACCACCAATCACCACCAATCACCACCAATTTCCAATCACCACTAATATCCACTAATATCCAATCACCACCAATCACCACTAATATCCAATATCCACTAATTTCCAATCACCACCAATCACCATCAATTTCCAATCACCACTAATATCCAATCACCGCCAATCACCACCAATATCCACTTTTTCAGCCCACTAATATCCAATCACCACTGATAATTGGATCTGCTTCATTTTTTGGTATAACTCTCTAAAATGACATGGAAAAATGGATGGACCGTGTGGATACATAATACATAATCAATGTGGGCCCCACGGTAACGGCCACACCGTCTTAGGTGAGTCCTTGGTCTCACCGAATCCGCTCCAACAAAATTGGAAATCGGATGCATACTGAGTTTAGCGTACTGAGTAATCTCTACAGGGCTCCCCTTGAACGTACGTAGTTTATCCATTCCGTCCATCCGTTTTTACAGATAATCTTAGCAACAATCCCTAAAGCTAAGCATTTAAAAAGCTCAACTGGACCACACCGTAGGAAACAATGGGAATAATGATGTCCACCGTTGAAACCTTTCTAGGACCCACAGTAATCTTTATTTATCATCCAACCCGTTCATAACATGTTCATAACATCACACAGACATGGATGAATGGAATAAACAATACCATCTTAATCCAAAACTTCTGTAGACCCAAAAATATTTCAACGGCAGACATTCAATTCATACTGTTTCTTATGGTGTGGTCCACTTGAGCTTTGTAAGTGCTTAAAATTTTGCATAAACCCCTAAAATTATCTATTAAAATGGATGGACAGAGTGGATAAAATGAATAAATCACGGTGGACCCCACAGAATTTACTCAGTATGCCATCCACATCCCCAGTGGTCAGCTAAACACTGATGGCATGTATTGCGTGCCCTTTTTTTAAAAAAATAAATAAATTTTGTTAGCTGGTTGGTACACCCCACTGTCAGCCACCCCCACGAGGGATCGATACCAAGACTTATGTATTGCGTGCCCTTGAGCCCTTAAATACCCCCACAACATGCACTTCTTGAACACACAAGCCTTCAAGAATAAAAGAAGAAGAAAAGTACCCCTAGGCTTGAATCCTATCTATTGAAATGACTCATCAAGGTTCACCCTCTCTTTGTTCCCCTCTTCAAGCTACCGAAATTACGAAGCCCGAGGTTGCAAAGCCGGAAGTTGCTCGCCCAATGGCTGATTATCACCCATCAGTGTGGGGGGATCACTTCCTTAACGACTCTGTGGATGACAAGGTAAGAATGTTTCTGACACATGGCCATGTGATTACATTCGAGAATGACATCCACGCCATTCATCAGGTGGGCCTATCAGAAATGCATTGTGGCCTTAAAATCCTGGCTGTCGATGTATATATTTGTGGGTAAATGTCTTGTGAATACCTTTTAGCTACGAAAATATTGGTAGGTAAAAAGTGTTTTCAATAATTTTAGTTATGAAAATATTCGTAGGTAAAAAGTGTTTTCAATCATTTTAGTTACGAAAATATTTGTAGGTAAAAAGTCTCGTAAATATTTTTAGCTACAAAATTGTTGGGAGGGAAAAAGTGTTTAAATATTTTAGCTACGAAATTGGTGGCAGGTAAAAAGTCTTGTAAATATTTCTACCTACGAAATTATTGGTAGGTAAAAAGTGTTTTAAATTCAAATTGTGCACTAAGGTTGAATTTGCCAACGAAAATTTTCGCGAAATTTTTTGCGTAGAAAATTAGACTTGTGCGTACAAAAATTTTCATTAGTAAAAGTAGCTTTTCTTGTAATATATATGAGCCGTACAGACGTTAACAAGGAGAAGGAAGAGTAAAACATCAGCCTCATTTTTAGGTTGCACAGCACTACATGCGTGGGAACACGTGGAGAGTTAGGTTTAACGGCACGTGTTGCTGGGGAGCTGATTGCGTCCTGACGCAGCCTGGCAGAGCTCTGTGGGCCCCACAGTAATGTATGGGTTTTATCCACGCCGACCATACATTTTTTTCGGATTATTTTAGGGGTTGAGCCCAAAAATGAGGTAGATATGAATCTTAAGTGGCTTACACTACAAGAAGAAGTGGTGATAATGACATCCACCGTTGAAGCCTTCCCGAGGGCCACCGTCATGTTTAGATGTTCATATGGTCATATAGATCTGGATGAAGGGGAAAAAAAAATATCAGTTTGATCCAAAACTTCTGCAACTCCCGAGAAGTTTTCAATGGTGGGAGTTCAATCCCGACTGTGTGGTCCACTTGAGTATGGGATCTTCCCTATTTTTGGATTCGTGCCATACAATGATCCAGAAAAATGGATGGATGGAGTGGATAAAACAAAAATGGATGGATGGAGTGGATAGAACTCATACATCACGATAGATCCCTGTATGGACGGATTATGGTCCAAGTGCATGTGTAAATGCATGCACGTAGCACCATATGGTCACGCGAAATTCCCAAAAAAGAAAGTGTACTAACATTTTTGAGTCTGTGGATGGAATGGATACAGAAGGTGGATGCATGGACCAAAAAGGTTGAAATTCTCAAGGAAGAAGTGAGAAGGATGCTGGTAAACGCTAAGGGTTCAGTGCAAGAAATGGATCTGATCGATGATATCCAACGGCTTGCAATTGCGTATCACTTTGAAAAGGAGATCGATGAGGGATTACACCGTATGTATGATGAATATACAAATGTTCATTATGATGATTTATACGAAGTTGCCCTACAATTCCGACTACTAAGGCAAGGCGGCTACAATGTGTCTTCTGGTACATGAATTTCCCTCCCACCCTCTCTCTCTTTCCTCTCTCTTCCCTAGCTCCCTATGTGTGTAAGCTTATTTATGTAAGAAACAACACATGATGTTTATGTTGTTGATGTCTCAAATCTTTTCAGCAATAGGGTTTGTAGATGCTATTGACAAACCATTCGATGTTATCGAGAGCTATTTGATACTGTTAACAGTTGCTCGATACCATCGAAAAAATTCAAAAATCTTACGATTTGTTGCTAAACACTTTAGGTGTCTTGCTCGATCTCATTAGAAGGGGTTCAATGCCATGCTTCTGCGGTCCCCCAACAGTTCAGGACCATTCATCTTGTAGAAGATTAATTATACCATAGATGGGATGCATGGAAAATGAAATATCCTTGAAATGTTTCATTTCCCATGCATCCCATCTTGGTATAATCTTTTACATCACGTGCATGCACTCATGCACAAACACCATTACAGACCATTTATAGATGATGTAATGAAAATTTGACCTGTGAAGCAGATGTTTTCAACAAGTTCAAAGGTGAGGATGGAAACTTCAAAGCAACCCTTAGCAGTGATGTGAAGGGTCTTTTAAGCTTATATGAAGCTGCATACTTAAGAATACAAGGAGAAGATATATTGGATGAGGCTATTGTTTTCACTAGTGGTCACCTTAAGAGCATCGTGGCCCACCATCATGATCATCCTCTTGATGCAAAGGTAAGGAGGGCCTTAGAGCTTCCCTTACACAAGCGCATTCCAAGGCTGGAGGCAAGGTACTTTATCTCGCTCTATCAAGAAGACAAGTCTCACAATGACGTGTTGCTAGAGCTTGCAATTTTGGATTTTAATCTTCTACAGTCTTTGCACCAAATAGAGTTGAGGGATCTCTCAAGGTAAGTTTCATTATCTTTTTAGTTATGTGTTTGGATGGCTTAAGTGAACTAAGATCAAAATGGAGTAGGTATTATCTTATTTGGTAATGACGTTGAATCAAGAATTACAGTGTTTTATTTTTATTTATTTGAGACTGTATGGCAGCCTATTTTTGAGCCAAACTAAAGCTTATAGATTTGAAAAGCTAGTCAAATAACTGCTTGCCTTATAAAATTATAGATAGGTATGATTATACTGTATTTCAGAAAAAGAAAAAAAAAATGCCATTAGGATAATCCAAGTAAAATAAGAGGGGGACTTGAGGCCTTTGGCCCCAAGATGTTTCAATGGTGGAGTTCAATTCCCACTGTTTCATGTCATTTGGCCCATCAGAGCTTTGGATCAGCCTCATTTTTTAGCATATGCCCTAAAATAGAATTTTTTTCTTTTAAAAAAGAGATGGATGTGATGGATTTATTACTAACATCCTATAGCCCCACGAATGTTTGAACTGTGGGTATTTAATTACCATTATAACCTGTTAGTTTAGCCCACATGAGCTTTGAATCGACCTCATTTTTGGGATCATGTCCTGACATGAAATGGCAAAATAGATAAACCATGTGAATTTCTCACTAATATCAAGGTGGACCTCACTATATAGCATGGCTGGGCTATGATTTTTCTATAAGCTTGAAGGGTAAAATCATCATATTATAGAAACATCAAGGGCAATATTGATTTTTTACAAGAAAACAGTCAATTCTATATTTTGAAAACTAAAGGCACTGAAACAAGAATAGCCCAAAAGCAAACACTTTTTTTATCCCTGTCAGGAATGCATGTTTATTATTTCTTTATTCAATTTGATTATTGCAACCCAACTCAATTGAGCATCCAAACGCAGGGTATACAACTAGTAATAAAAGAAGCATCTAATCTCAATAATATAATATATATTAACGTGTTGATGTCTGGTGTAGGTGGTGGAAAGATCTTGGACTTGCAACCAAATACCCTTTTGCAAGAGATAGATTGGTGGAGGCCTACTATTGGATTTTGGGAGTGTACTTTGAATCTCAATATAGCCGTGCTAGAGTCATACTAACAAAAATATTCAAAATTACATCGATAATCGATGACACCTATGATGCCTACGCTACATTGGATGAAGTTGAAGTATTCACTGATGGAATCTACAGGTTGATAATGATTTTTAAAAAAGTTAGAAGAGTTCCTTGTTTGGATGTTTTCTAATTCAACACACCTATGCATGTGGCATATCTCTGCAACGAGACCATGTGTGTGAAGCTGGGATGAATGGAATACTGGCCAAGAATCAAGTGGGCCACAATGTACGGAACCAATGAACGGATGAGAAAGGAGAAGGCCAAAGAAACAAATTTCCCAACATCTTCCTTCATTTGTTCAATCTGGCCCACCTGATGTCCGGACTGCATTTCTATGGAATTAGCAATTCTCCTTTGCTTATGTACTCTAAAGAAGTGATATAGTCAATTATTCAGTGTATAATCTGGAAGCCTTCTATTTGAAATTTCAATACACTATCTAATACAGGAGCATTTTCACACCGGGCTCGAGTAGAATTGCTCGTGGGATGCAGGGGCACACTCAGTACAGGTGGCTAGCTAGTGTGAGATGGGGCCATCCGTGTAAAGCGAGTGGCTCGTGTGAAGTGGAACCCACGTGAAATGGGGATCACGAGAGGTTTGGCCGAGGTCCTAACCCATGGGAAGTGGGGCCTAGACTATGAGATAAATGGATTGATTTGCCATGCTATATCAATTTAAGTTTTTAGAGCAATTGGTTAATTGTCTTGCATCACTATGGACTATACACCGTGAAATGGTGTATGTTTGCACGCAATTAGTTACCGTGTAAACACCATCGACGTTAAATGACAGGGACTATTGACTTTCAGGTGGGAAGTTGAGGCCGCAGAAGGGCTCCCAGAGTACATGAAGGCTTGCTATCTTGCGCTACTGAATACCGTCAATGAAATAGAGGGTCAGATGATGCCGGATGAAAAACATTACCGTACAAACTGGATAAAAAGTGAAGTATGACATCCCAACTCTACTTAATGAGATTTCTTACAGAGGAACACTAGCCAGGCACAAGGTCAGGCCCAGATGAGTCCATGCCTGGCCTGAAATATGGAAACGGATTGCATGGCGTGCCACACACCACCAACCTCAGTGGTGTGTCGATGTCACTAAGTTCTGTGGACCCAACCATGATGTATGTGATATATCCAATTTGTCAGTCCATCTGGTGAGATTGTTTTAAAGCTTGAGGAAAAAAATGAGAGAGATCCAATGATCAAGTGGACCACACTTCAAAAAGAAGTGAGGATTGAATGTATACAATTGAAACCTTCTTGGAGTCACAGATAAGTTTGAGAACAATCAGATATTTATTTTTCCCTTCATACAGGTCTTTGTGACCTTATGAACAGGTTAGATGGCAAACAAACATCATCGTGGGCCCTAAGAATGTTTCTAAGAATGTTTCAACCATGTGAATCATTGTCCCCACTGCTTTATGTGGTGTGGTCCACTTGAACTTTGGATATGACTCATTTTTTCTCTCATGCCCTAAAATGATCTAGCAAATGGATGGACGGTGTGGATATAATAAATAAATCACAGAGAACCCCACAGAACTTGATGACATCAATACACCACCAAATATCGGTCCACTTTTTGGTCATCCAATCCATCCAATGGTTCAAACTGGCCTATAAAACCATTATGCAAATCATATGTTTAAGATTTTCATATGGGGGTGATGGTTCCTACCTAACGTATCCCCCTTCTACCTGGTGCCCCCTGTATGGATGATTGAGATTTCACCCACATGTACAACTGCATGTTCCTCATATATTCTCATCATTATTTTATTTTTTTGAATTTTCTCAAGGAGTTTTTGGTTTGATATGGCATTTTCAGATGAAGGTGCTGGTCCAGGCCTACTTGGATGAAGCAAGATGGATGAACAGTAAATACATGCCTACATTAAAAGAGCATCTTGATGTCTCACTAGTTAGCGCCGGCTACATATTTGTCTTTGGCGTTGCTTGTGTTGGCATGGGAGAAGAGGCCACTAAAAAGGTTTTCGATTGGATGACTGCCCATCCGAAATTCGTTATGGATTTATCGGTTATAGCCCGAATCGGAGATGACATTGCAGGCCACGAGGTAATAATACATGAAAACTTGTTTTTCCCATTAACACATGTTAGAATTTTGAGTGAATCGGGTAGTTACCCCGTTTCACATTTTTCCTAACTGGAAATATGCGCCGGGGACTCCCCGCCAATCAATGGATTAACAACTCATCTGAGTTGACCGATGTGACTCAAAACCTAGTTCGCGCCTTGAAAGTATTCCCAACTCGGGCGAGTCAATGGGTTGAGTCGTGACTCAGACTCGGGGCAAAAATGATTTGGACTGAGAAGTGTTAGTCTTCAATATTCCATGCCACAGTGGGTGATAATTGAAGATTTTAGGCAGCACCAACTTCATACATATGGGCTTGAGCTCATATCTCAATGCTGAGTACAGCGTGTTTCAACATTGAGGTTTAGGGTTTTATGCTAAACTTAGACAAGAAAACCATGGTGCATGTGTTTAGAAGTGGAATAGTGCGAGAATAGCATTGTTTGTAGACTATATGTGACATTGCAGAGGACTGTGCTGTGCATCGAGTATTGATTAAGAAGCCATGGTTGTATGAGATGGCTGGAATCTTCCTCACCTTACACTCTTAGAGAAGTACCAGGATGAGATGAAAAGCTTCAATCGTATATAGGCTTGGAGACCCAACCTGTTTATATAGTCTACAAGGTAAGGTTGAGGTGTTTGGAACCCATTAAAACTCTCTCTCTCTAACGCTATATGCGAATTTGGTAATCTTAGTCCAATTTAAACACTGTTTGTGTGACACAAATGTAGCGCACCCCCCTTACACGATTTTAAATGAATTATAACTGAGTGTGGTTTACTAGCACTCCTGATCACACTATCCAACCCTTAAGGCAATCCAGACCGTTGATCAATAAAGCCCACCTTATAGAATTCTTACATTGTTTTCCTTGGATCATGCGTTAACTCATTACAAGTGCCACACATGTAAATCCTAACCTTTGATACCAAGCGTCACACTTGCATGTTGTATCTGGAACTGTACTTTCCTCTTGATACAAAGTAAATGATCTCACCACTCGTTTTTGTTGGTGGTACTTGAAGTTCGAGCAAGAAAGGGATCATGTTGCTTCAACCGTTGAGTGCTACATGAAGGAGCATGGCGTATCAAAGAAAGAAGCATGTATCGGTCTTCAAGAAATGATTACTAACGTGTGGAAGGACTTGAACGAGGCATTCCTTAGACCGACAGATATCCCGTCGTCACTTCTTCTTCGAGGCCTCAACCTTGCACGTGTGATGGAAGACCTGTACGTACATGGAGATGGATATACTCATTCCAACAAAGAGACTAAAAAGAATGTCATGGCACTGCTTGTTGATCCCATCCCCATTCCAATGTGAAAATGGGAGTGTGCCACTGTCATTCATTTTCTCATTGCTTAAATAAGGCTCTACAATCACCTAAGGCTGTATACTCTCACCTGTACTATGCTGCTGTTTGGTTAACTGAAAAATAAAGTCTGAAAATTAATTTAAGTACTGAATTTTAGTATTTACTGAAAAATCTGTTTAGTAATTTGTTGGAAAAAAGTACAAATATCTTATATTAAGCATATTAGTACTTTTTTTTTTTTTCATGAAAATCTGTTTAGTAAGTGCAAATAATAATTGTCTGAAAATTGACAATTTGTCACATTTGTCTCTATTATCTTAATTTCTTTCTTTCTTAAAAAATAAGACAAAACCATTTATTATCATGCCACCAATCTAATGGAATGAATGAGCCACACATATAAATTTTTATCTTGTAGGTAACATAAGACAAAATCAATTATTACCATGTCAATAAATGGGCCTCACATACATAAATTTTTATCTGATTGGTGTGCCACGCTACCAAAATTTTCTCATCCATATTACTCAACATTTGCCAAGTTGGCCATCACAATCATCCAAGCAATTGCGCACAATCACCACTTTTCTTGTGTTGTGGTCCACCTGAGATATTTGGATAGGCTGCTTTTTGAGTCTCATGCCTTAAAATAAGCTGGCAAAATTTACTGACGGTGTGAATAAAACACATACATCGTGATGGGGCCCATAAAACACTATCACTTACAATCCATGAGCAAAAAAAAAAGATAGATCCAAATCTCAAGTGGACCACACCACAAAAAACTATGGTAATTGAACACCCACTGTTAAAAACATGTCGGGCTCACAAAATTTTTGGTAATGAAGCTGGTATTGTGTTTTCCCTTCGTCTATGTCTGTTTGACCAAATCAATAGGTTGGATGGCAAACAAACAATAATGGCCCTATATATGAAGTTTTTAATGATAGGTATTCAATATCATAGTTGTTTTCCTATTGTGTCGTCCACCTGAGATTCGAATTTGACTCATTTTTTTAGATCATAGCATAAAACAATTATGCAAAATGGATAGATGACATGGGTAAACACATACATTATGGTGGGGCCCACAGAGCACCGTTGGCTACTGGCACATATGTGAGGGTAACACACATGGTTGTTACCCTTACCGTGGGGCCTGCCTTTATGATTTGTATATCCGTTTTCCCATTTTAGTAAGTGGTCCTTGTTATGGGAAGATTCGAGCCCCTTGTAACTCCGAGGCCTGATGACATGTTGATCCAATCGGACGAATAACTAAGAGCTCGGCTTAGATTATGAGAGCGGACAGTATCCGACAAAGATCTATAACCACTCCGACTAAGACCTTGCTTGCTTGAAGGTCCGAGCCGACTCCATATTCCGAGGCGGGCGCTCCTCGAGCCGAACTTAGAAACTACCATAAGTAAACGTGGCCGGTTACTTCGCTCGCAGATACACACGATGTGCATGATATGGTACATGATCCTTGGATTACATGCAATTATATCTTCATGATCCGAAAATCTTCCAGATTGAGTGAATCGTGTCGTGATTAACAGACCCAAACCATCCTACAGTCAGGTATAAATACATGAGGACCCCATTGCTACAGGTACGCAACATCTTGCACTCTCCCTGTCCTTCAAACTTAGACCTCGGTTCTCTTGACCTGACTTAGGCATCGGAGGGTCCCCCGGCTTAGCCAGGGTATCCTTTGTCCACTTTTTGTGTAGGAACAGGGTTGATTTGAGGGGTGGAGGGTGATCCAGATTTTGACCTCAACAGTCCTAAACATTATGTAGATCAAATCTCAGGTGAACGATACCAATGGAAATGGTTGTGATTGAATGCCCACCATTAAAAATTTCCTAAAGCCCACCATAAGCATATCTATAATGTTTATTTTCTATCCAACCTTTTGATAAGGTCAACCTGACATGAATGAAGAGAAAATACAAAGATTAACTTAATCCAAAACTTTTGTGGCCTAAAAAAACTTTTAAAGGTCATTCACCACTTTTTACAGTGGTGGTCCATAAGATATCTGGATCTACTTAAGTTTTGGGATAATGTCCGCCGGCATGGATATACAATACATTCATTAAGGTTTGCCTCACACGGTAAGGGTAACACTCACTGGGGTGTTTCCCAAGTAACAGCTGATCCACTCTCGCATCCACAATCCATATCATGTCATGCGGATTTCCTGCTACATCATGTCGCGGGAAGTTTCAGTACACGAAAGCTAGGTGGGTCCCACTGAAAAATTACCCCCATCCATCCATTTTTCCAGCTCATTTTAGAACAGAAGACGAAATTAGGGGATTTTAAACTCAAGTGAGCCACACGAGGGGAAACAATTGGGTTGAACGACCACTGTTGAGACATTTGCAGGGCCTCAGGAGTTTTATATGAAGCTAATATTTTTGTGTTTTCAGTTCATCCTGATGGAAATGACCTTACTAGTGGTTTGGATGGCATATAAACATCAAGGTGGACTATAGGAGGATTTCAACAGTAAAAAAATTTCTCATAGTTTTTCCTCTCATGGGCACGCTTGAGCTATAGATCCTAGTCATTTTTTGGGCTTCTATCCTAAAATGAGTTCTAAAACCAGATGAAAATGTAGATTTTTCACAAACATCAAGGTGAGCCCTTCCTGGCTTTCAACCTCATAAACTTCTCCACGCATGCTCTATCATGAAATCTGCATTCTAATCAAGAAATTAATTAAAATAGTATCTAATCATGACATCATAAAGGCATTGACCTCATATTGTACGTCATTATTGTTTTAACCCTCCAGGCACTTTTTACATTTTTGGATAATGAAAATGCCTATATACAAGTCATCCCTTTATATGGCAGTAGCTTGTCACATGAGTGGAGAGGGACTTTTGAGAATGGGGTGTAGACCACACATTCAATGATTGGGCCACTCCTCGGCGATTTAATCTATTCACTTTAATCCAACAATGCGAACCCACAATAGTGTCATTTCAAAAAATAATAATTTTGAAGCTGTCCGTGGCTCACAACTGTATAAGCGTTGTACGTTAATTCTAAATTGTTTCCACCGGTATTGTCCATCCGTGATGAGTTTTGCCCTTAAACTTTGTCTGATGGCCTGAAATTAAAACCCCTTTCATGTGGACGGTTTGGATATGCTACAAGACTATCCAGTGGGCCTCACGTAGGGTCTCATATGGGATTCAATAGGTGGGTCCCTTGCGTAAGAAAGACAATTTGGTCTTTTCTCCTTTCTTCTTTCTTGATTTTTCTTCACAGGAAGGGGTAACAACAAGGAGCCGAAGTTCTCGACAGCAATCCAATGGGCCACGGTGTGGGATTGGTTCAAAAGGTGTGCCTCTTACCGCACGAGGCCACTTGGCCTTCTTAGGGTTTTTAAAAAAAAAAAAAAAAAAAACCTTTTGGAGTTGACCACGCCAAAAGAGCCGAAGCTTCTTCGACTACCAGTGGTAGTATGGATAGACACCACATTATCCTGGTGGTGTGGATTTCGTTCCCTTCAAAGTTATTTCTTATTTTATTTTATTTTATTTTATTATTTTATTATTTTTTGTGTTGTACGAATGATTGGAGTTTCTAGAATGGAATTGAATTTGGTATTTGTATGAATGGTGGAGAGCATGATAATCCTATATGGAAAGTAGAGGTTTATTTTTATTTTTTATTTTTATTTTGTAAAAGGCTTAGCAGTAAGAAACATTGATACACAATAGGTCATCGATAGATACCGATCCGCATTAACTAACGGCGATCCATAGTGTGTATCATCAATATACATTAAATGCCCCGTTATTCACTTGCATTATATGATTTCTAACTATCAACCCATTTTAATCACATCCTTTAAGCTTATTAATCTTATAGAAAGTATTATATTAATTTTATCATGGCTTTTGATGTTGCTCGTTGACATTACTTTCGTCTTTTATATTTTTCATTTAAATTTGTTGAATCTGAGTCTTCTAGGAAGGGATGGAGAGATTGTTGTACATCTCCAAGAACTCCATCCTTTTGAGACTACAGACACTCATGCGTGGGAATTAGCGGCCGTTTTACAACTGATTCGAGCCATTCTTCAAGAATTCTGAGAGGTCCGACAATTTTATATTATGATAACACAACGACTTCATGCTTGTCAAGTTTTTCAAGAACAACTTAAACAATTGCGAGAAGACATTAACTTTATCTAAGCTATCGTAGATGCCCGCTGCATGGATTACCATAATGGTTGACACTTTGTCAGACAACTCGTTTTGCTCATATATAGATGGAGACGTCAATTTAGAAGAGATGACCACCTTATAGAACTGGAAGATCGTCTTCATAAAGTCAGATTTGTGCTCCAAGAAACCCGACGTGTAGTACTATTTTCGATCGAATTAGTAGAAATGGTCGAAGATCTCTTAGACAGGGGACAAGATTTCTTTGCAAGTTTACTTTCCCGCTATAAATAGGAAGAGCTCAAAATAGTTTCGTGGAGGGAGCAATAATTGCGAACTGTTGTAGACTTGGTTGATTGCACCTCTCGAGATGATGTCTTTTGTTTTATACTCTATTGACTATCCTTTTACATATGTAGTCACCACACTTTGTATTTTGTGCCTTGAATCGCTGATTTACAGTGTATTTCGGTGATTCACCATGTATCGCGGACATGCACTTGTATTTAATGCGTCCTTTGAGTACGAAAAAATTAACCATAGAAAACTAAGCTCTTTTATGCAATGAATTAATGAAGATCAATTTTCAATGTTAACAATTAAGAAAAAAAAAAAATCAAGCTTAGAAAAGGAAGCCACTTTCATGCAATGAATTAATGTGGACCAATTTTTAGTGTCACCCTTTGAAAAATGAAAAATCAAGCTTGGAGAACGAAAGTCCCTTCATGCAATGAATTAATGGAGATTAATTTTCAGTGCCACCATTGGAGAAAAATAAAAAAACATGGAGAACCAAGCCACTTTCTTGCAATGAATTAATGGGGATCAATATATTTTCAATGTCAATTTTCGAGAAAGGAAAAAAAAATCAAGATTGGAGAATGAAGCCCCTTCATGCAATGAATTAACGGGGATAAATTTTCAGTGTCACCCTTTGAGAAAGGAAAAAATAAACATGGAGAACCAAAACCCTTCACGTAATGAGTTAATGGGGATTGATTTTCGATGTTAACCTTTGAGAAATAAAAAATAAAAATCAAGCTTGAATAACCAAGCCCGCTTCATGCAGTTAATGGTTGATTTAATGCAGAGAGATTTCCAGTGTCTTCTTTCTTGCTTATATATGCTTTGTGGCCACAACCCTCCATAATCTCATTCTTCAAGTTTTATAATCTTCTTGCAGAAAATACTCTCTTGTTATGGCTTCTGAAGTCGCTCTCTGTGCCATTGCTATATATTGTGACTTTTATCTTAAAGTTAGATTTGTTGTATTTAAATTTTATAGGCAGGAATGAAGAGACCGATACACATGATATCGAAGAGCTCCATCCCTTTGAAAATTCAGGTACTTCTATGCGGAAAGTGGCCAACATTTTACAAATGGTTCAAACCATTCTTCCATCATTCCGAGAGGCCCAACAGTTTTACGTCCTGATGACATAATGACTTCATTCTCATCAAATTAAAGAGGAGTAGTTTAGAAAAATGTGAGAAGACTTTCATGATGACCAAATCATCATGGATGCCTTACCATATTACCCAACAATATGCTCTAAAGCTCTTTATGCTCAAAGATAGATTGGAATGTCAAATCGGAAGAGAAGCTTGCCTTGAAAAGCTGAAAAGTCGTCTTCTTAATGTTAGAATTTAGCTTCATGCCTCACAAGGAACACTATTAAGAGTCAAATTAATGAAAGATGTCAAACATTTCTTAACCAGAGGACAAACCCTCCTTACCAGAATACTTGCCTGTTGTGACCATGAAGAGGTCCAATCAAGATGGTGCAGCCCGGGGGTGGATTAGGTGCGGCCAGCCTCACCCAAGATGGTACGCCCTTACCATGGGGCCCACCTTAATGTATTTATTCTATATCTATGCCGTCCATCCGTTTTGTCAAATCATTTCAGACCAGGTGGACCATACCATAGGAAATGAAACAATGGTGATTGACTATTAATGGGCCACGAAAGTTTTGGATCAAGTTGATATATATATTATATATATATATATATATATATATATATATAATATATAATATATTATATATATATATATATATATATATATATATATATATAGTCCTAGTCTCCTGCGCATGGTGCTGCACGAAATATTTTACGCACCAACCAACACAAGTAAAAGGATGGGTTGAGATTAGGCCCCACCATGATGCGTTCATGAAATCCACCCCAATCATTTGGTCAGTGATGGAAATTTAGTAGTATATCTTAAAAATTAGGTAGATTCGTCATTCATATCAGTCACACCAAGTGAAACTGTTTGGATAGTTGACATCCCCTACACTGTTTTTGATCATGTGGCCCACCAACATTATAAATGTGGCCGATCTTTTATCCCTACGACTGAATTATTGTCACACACCTTATGGATGGAGCGGATTCAAATAAACATCAAGGTGGGCCAACCCCTAGCCGACTCATAATGGTTGGGATGCGTCGGAGACGTAGATTGCATGCCGACCTGTCAGTAACCAACAACCTTGCTACTAGTTGGTGCTAGTGGGCCAAACGATGATGTATATATTTAATCCAAGTTGTCCATCCATTTTTCTAGCTCAATTTATGTTATGATCCCAAAAATGCATAAGATCCGAATTTAAAGTGGACCACACCACATGAAAATAGTGGTGATTAAATGGATTAAACGTCCATCATTAAAAATTTTTAGGTACAGTTTATCTGCCATCCAACATCAGCCACATCTATAATTCTAGTGGGCCACATGAGTGGAAACCGTGTAAGGAACGCCCACTATCATAATCACTTCACTTGGTGTGACCAACATACATCAGGTATAGGCCTAATGTTTGGTCTCCATGAATTAACCTCTACGAGGCAATTAATGGATGGAATGGATTTCACATGAACATCACGGTGAGCCCTGTAAAAATTCAAAGGTAGGCCTTTTCTCTCTCACTGTTTTCTATTTTGTGGCCTGGTAAATCACAAATCAGCCATATTTTTTGCACCCTAAGTTCAATTGATATCATTGACTGAATTGTCGGAATAGATCATAGGAAAACATTATAGTGAGGCTCACTTACCACACACTTGTTTAAGTTGGCATGACCGGTGGTAATTTGATGCGCAAAAGTTCTCCTACGGTGCTAAGGAGGCCATTACTATATATATGGAAATGCTCATGGCGCACCAGTTCGCACGGAACTGGTGCGAACTTTTTCGAGAACCTAGCATACGTGATGCGGATCAAAAATCTGAACCGTTCATGTGAAGCAGCACCTCGTGAAACTCCCTGGGCCCAAGTTTTACTTTGATCTAAAACTTTGATGGGCCATGAAAAATGAAAACAATTTCCTCCCTTGATTTGCATTTCTCTTTGCTATGGCCCACTAGAATTTTAGATCAGGGGTTTCATGGGATTCCACATCACATGGACCGTTCAAATTAGACACCCATGACACGTGTGCAAAGGTGCGCAGGACTATATATATATATATATAGCCATCTAAGTTTATGTGACCTTATTAACAGGTTGGATGGAAATTAAACATTAGGGTGGGCCCTAGGAAGTTTTTAATGGTAGGGCTTTCAATCACCACTGTTTCCTATAGTAAGGTCCACCTGAGATTTGGATCTTCTTCACTTTTGGGCTCATGCCATAAGATGATCTGGCGAAACGGATGGACGGCATGGATATAGAATACACACATCAAGGTGGCCCCACGGTAAGGGCCACACCTAATTCGCTCCCACAGGTCCAAGCCCTGGCCTTAAGAGGATTGGTCCTGTTGATTGCCCCAGAAACAGAATATTGTTGAACATCTCTCTACAGCACACATGACACAGCATCTAAACGTTTGGGACCGTCCATCCATGCTACTACAGTTACCCGCTGGTGGGTGAGAATAGATGGCCCAGGATCCCAACTGTTTTTTTCATCCTTCTGAGGCAATTAAATTTCCGGCCATTGACAGTGCAACCAGGATAAGCTGTTTGGTGTGATCATCTGCGACGGTCCATCCGCTCTAGACATTCACCATTCGCAAAACAGAGCCACGTGTACGGTGGTGTCATAACGATACACCAGCCATGATCATCTCAGCTAGCATTAACGGTTGAGATCCGAAATTGCTGCCAAGACTGCTAGTGACACGAGCATTCCTCTTTTTTCTGTTTTCTTATTGTTTTTTTGGTTTTCTTTTTTCTGGCAAATATGAAATCGCATTCGGATGCTAGATCGATTACCATCCATGACACTTCTCCAAATCCTTTTACTTGAGCTTCTAAGGAATTATAATCCTCATTCCACCCAAAATCCTAATAATTTGTTAATAGTTGGAATAAATTCATTCCATGCAATTCTCTTCTACTCGAGAAGTACATGAGCTGATCTAGCTCCAAAAGCTTGCTTAGCCAAGAGGCTTGTTTCACTCAGTTCATTAAAAAGCAAGTCAAGGTCGAGCAACAGGTAGCACGGCTTGGCTCAGCTAAAAGCTGGAACCAGACCTCAACTTGACTAGCTGTGTGTGGGCGATATGTGTAGTGTCGAATGGATTACACTTTTAAATTAATGGTTTAACATTTGTTATATTTTATTAAACGCATGTTTCTATAATATTAATGGTGTTGAATGAATTACACTTTTGAATTTACTGTTCTTTAAATTACACGTATTGTTCATATCTTGTTTTTAGACTTTTAGCTGCTATTAAAGATAGCTCGCCCAACTGATCAGCTGGCTTGTCTAGACTCAATCCAAACTCAGCTCGGATCGAATCATCGGGTCAAGGCGAGCTAGCATGGTGAGCTCAAGCTGGGGGTGGGACCGAGCTGCTCGATGTACAGCTCTACTTCTACCTCTTTCTCCTGTTATTTTGTGGAAGAAAAGCAGAGAAACCATAGTTTAAAAACTAGTTGAATTGAGTCAGAAACTAGACTGAATTGACTCGGTTTGAGTTGACTCAATGATAAACTCATTTTCATCGTTTTTAATTTTTCTTTTCATTTTTTAACGTGAATTCCGTTAAAAAAAAAAAAAAAAAAAAAAAAAAAAAAAAAAAAAAAAAAAAAACAACTGGCAGCTAGTCGAGCATCTCCGAGGGGAAAAGGATCATGTGCATGCAACGCACACCAAGAGTTTGTGTGCACATATCTCCCACCATCCAATAACGTTGGGGAAGAAAGGAAGTTTGAAAATGCTAGTTAGACATTTATAAAGAAATGAAAATATCCAAACTAGAGTAAGTAAAACCAAAGGTCGAATTCCCTGCAACTTCCCTCTTGTGCACCCAGTTTGTACATGTGGGCCCCACAGTTGGTAAATCCAAGCCATTGATCTGATGTCCCCTCGTCCTTGATGGATTATGCCCAAATACACGGTTAAGAAATGCACCATCAAGCCACATTTCAAAGGAGGAAAGACCAAAGATTCAACAGCTACGTTCTGCCAATTTGGGAGATTGGAGGGCCATGGTCTATCCATGATGGGTGCTGTCATTTAAATGGCTTGGATAACCAACCAAGTTGCACACATTAATAACTATTTACTATTAATTAATAATTGATTTAAAAGTTAAAAAATGTTGGTATAAAATCATTTATTTTAACTGTTAAATGAAAATTTTGCTAAAACCCCATTATTTAAAAATAAAATCATGGAAAATTAAAAACAGCCTAGATTTTCTAAATATCAGATATCATCACGGTAACATTGTTTGATCAAATTATTACAGTAATATTGCGAGATTTACAAATTGTTGTAATAAAATGGTGAAATGCTGCAGCATGCAGAATGAGAACATGGCAAAGACCCCTGTTACCTTATATGTGAATCCCTATTGCAGTTCTGGATCCTAATTAGGATGGCCCATGGATTAAAAAAATGATAGACCTGACTACTCCTTGCTATCACTTTACATCTCCAGTCACCGTCAACAAGGGCAATGGTATTAATTTGTGGGCCATCCATGGTAGGATGAACTGGATGGATGATCCTGATCCACAAATACCACTGCCACATATACAGTGGATTGGGTCTCTCTATCATATTGAGGCTGTATTATTTCCCTTCATCCACTTCAATTTTGAGAAATTATCCATTCCTCTGCTGGGCAAGTGTATAAATTCCACCCCAGTAGGGCCCACTGTGCTCACCACAAAAATCCCAGATTGGAATAGACTGGCCACCCAATCTTTGGCCTTTTCTTTAACTGATAACATACGTTGCTGCAACTCTTTTCCACTGTCTTCTCATTGGTCCATGATCAAATGGTCAGGATCTTTCAATCTGTGAGACTTTAAGAACCCCCATCGACAGCAGGGCCATCTGAACAACATTTTGGGTCCCTGAGCCACCAGCTCTACTTGAGTGGACTCAGGAACCTCAAGACAATATAGGTCCTAAGCTGCAAGAATAGATAAATCCTCCACAATTTAATTCTTTTTATTGGAACTTCAGAACAAGGGTGTCTAAAAATAAATAATAATAAATAAATAAATAACCGCTGTGTAAGTTTAAGGTCATTTTCATCATTTTTTTTAAAAGAATGGGAACTTGGTTTTCAATAGGTTGAAAAAAAAAAAAAAGGACCACATTGCTCAACACCATTTAAAATAGTGTGAATTGCTAGAGGAAGCTCTGCAGTCCAGGAACATGATCAACTTGAAATTCGCAAGTGGAACTTCTTGCTCTATCATTGCATCATCCATGGATGCGTCTCAGAGATGAAACCATTTATAATAATTGTGTAAATGCCAACAAACAAAAGGAAGGATGATTCACATACTAATATCACTGGTGTGAAATTCAGGTCCTGTATTTGTTTTTCTGTAATCTTTTAGATCCATCTGCTCGGGCCAGTAGCTTAGAAGGAGTCAACTTCCGAAGTGAAGCATGCAAAATCATCACTGTCAAGGAGTAGGGACACAACATTAATGTGACCAACAAGACACGAACAGAAAATAAATGACATGGAGGGAGGAATAGAAGAATAACCTCCATAACTGACTGCGATGGCGCAAAAGAGAGCTATCTGAACACTGCAACTGTAGAATACAACAGCAATTGCTGCTGGATGACAAGTTGGTAAAAAAAAAAAAAAAAAAAAAACATATGTTACTACAGCATTTCACTAGAAATAACAGATGTTTAGAGATACTCCAAAAATTTACATGTTAAGCAAAACACACATCTAATAGCAAGAAGTTTGCTAGCCCAACATGCACCTTCACAACGGCACACACATGGCACATCTGAGTGTGCATAAGGTGTGGCCACTGTGCATATGACCTGGTGTAAAAATCAGGCCTGCCTACTCATCAAGTGGGCCACAGATTTACATCAAATGTGGACAGTCAGCTTTTTAATATATATATATATATATATATATATATATATATATATATATAAAAATAAATTTGTTGTTTCTCTAGAGGGGTAGGCGGGTAGCCATCTGATGAGTTGACCCTAAGGGCCTGTTTGATTTTCCAGTGCACTGGTAAATACCAGGTAAAAGAGTAATAATTATTTCCCTGTGTATTTACAAGGCACCTGATTTGACTACTTACTTTTTGACATGGAAATTGAAAACATTACAAAATATGTGTCCCACTGTGATGCATTTCGCTTATCCACACCATTCATACATTATGCCTTTTGAATTTATAGTATGAGCAAAAAAATGAGGTATATCCAAAACTCAAGTGGACCACACCATACGAAAACAGGAATCGAATACTTACCATTAAAAACTTTGTGAGGCCACTGTTTCGGTGTTGGCCACCTGAGTGTTGGATCATCCTCATTTTTTGGCTCATGCCTCAAAATATTGTGGTAAAACATATGGACGGAATTGATATATCATATACATTACCTTGAGGTACAAAAATTTTAAATAGCTCTTTGAACCGGTTCCCAATGCAGAAGTTTTCCTGGATTTTCAAACGGATGAAACGGTAATAATTACCCATTTCCTAGGTATTTACCCAAGCTCTTGGAAATCAAACACGCTCTAATGTTTTGTGCCCTGGGTCTTCCATGTGGTGTGGCCCACCTCCTGTCCTGCTCAGGTGTCCCATATAGGTGCCTCTAATGGCTATGTGCTAAAGTTTACAGTTTTTGTTGCCTCTGCTGAGAGGAAGTCAACATACCCATCCCAAGAACCATCCGATGCATAAATTTTCCTAATGGAAGTTATTTGAGATCAAAGTACTACCAGCAAAAATGTAATATTCTTAATTCTGCAATTAGTTTTGGAGGAATCATACAATGCTCTGGCTGAATGTTTGTACATGCTGTTTGGGCTCTCAATACAAGTGAGGCACATGGCATAGAGATTCAAATCATTGATATGATGAGCCACAATATGAATGGCTTGTGCACAAAAAATCTGGGGAGAAGGAAAAATCCTTACACTTCAATAGGTGGCCTAACAAATAAACAATTCATCATCATCATCATCATCATCATCAAAGCCTTATCCCAACTAATTGGGGCGCACAGATAGACAATTAAGAATATAGACAGCTGTAAATGGGACAGGCTGGCTCATTGGGCTTTTAAGCCAGGCTTGGGCTGGATATTAAGGGCCTACAATTAAGCCTGTTCATTTATCTGAGCAGGCTCAGGCTTTGTCCAAGAGCCCATTGGCCAGGTCAATTAAGGGTTTCCAGCAAGGTTTAAAGTACTGTCCCAAACTGGCATGTATAGCCTGATAGTACATGCTGGCATCGCCCATGAACAAGATGGATGTGTTGGCTCTATTTCAGCCCAAAATAGCCCAATATGGGACAATGTAACGGTACTGGTGGTGAATGATATGTAATGTAACACATCCATTTAAACCTTGCTTTCAAGGGTCTTTTAGTAATATTTCATGCATGATGGGGTACACCTAATGAACAAACGGATTGTCCATGAAAGTGGGGGGCCGGGCTCAGGCTGGCTATAATCATCTCAGATCAGGTTCGGGACTGTTTGTTTTGTCCCATCATGGGCCTGGTGGGGCTTGGGCCTAGGCTTTACTTTGCAGGCTAGACCAAGACAACTAGGCACGGCCCATTGACAACCCTTTACATTCAACCAAAAAATGGAGCTATACATATATTTATTTATATATGTATTCAGGAAGGAAAAAATGGAATGATCTTCCATAGCTAGGATCTACTGATCTGGGGGATTTTCAGTTTGTGGGCCAGCCAAGGTGAGTTCTATCATAATGAAAGATATATTCTATACTCGAAGCATGGTGGGGCATTGTGCAGATGATGGGCATGGATTGGGTGATTCCTGGGCCAACCGGGGAGCTCATTCAACATTGGAACAGTGGTGGTCAAGGCGTGAAACAGAAAGATTCTATAGAAGGTGTCTCTGCTAGCTGGTCCATGGACGTCGAAAGAATGGAATAACAGGATGTTAAACAATATATCAAATCTCACAGAAGAAGTGCTCTTCAAGGCTAAATGATGATCGTCTCATGGGCCTCATGCTCAAATCTCTTTTCTAGGTTTAATGAGGAGATCGGGAGTTTTTGGGCATGTCTTAACCCAATGGAGTGGATGGTCTCTCATCATCTTCTAGTTTTCGTAATTTTCATTTGCCTTTTGGCAGTTAATTATCATTACCCTGCCAAAAAAAAAGGGCAAGGTCCCTCATATCAACAGTTGATATCATTGTCCACACCACTAGTACAGACTGAAAACTTTAAAATACCATTCAAACTCTTTACTTGAGTATTGTATAATAACTCTTTAGTTTTGAAACCTTGACATGATACATGTATTACTTTAATTGTCATGGCAAGCAGGCACGTGTTATTACGCCTCCCAGCACCTAGCCAAGAGTTGCTACTGTACCCACCAACAAATTGAAATGCACAACTACCAGCAACAAGAGAATGTGTACATCCAGGGTTTATACAAGCATAGTTGTAATGAATATTGTTGCAAGAAAGCATGGTGGTGGAAAACAATATTGCCTCCCAAGTCTGGGAGATATTTCCATTGAACTTATAGTGAGGAACCAAACATGCATGAACCTGCAAATGTATATGTTGTCTTTCTGCTCAATGCTGCCTTGAGAAATTACTGTGAATTGATCCTTGAGAACACATTTGGGTCAAAACTGTCTTTTGATCTGGATGCCGTAAAACATATGACGTGCAAATGTTTGCCTCTCCATGAACATATGTTATCCAGGTGGAAAATGTCCGATCCAAAAGCTCAAATATAGACGAATGTGATTGTTCACAACGAAATAATATCATCAGCAGCCCACCCAGAAGAGAAGTCTCCATAGAAGATGGCAGTTGGCTTTCACCATTTGTGGCTAAAGTTGCTAGCAGGTCTATGGCAAGAATGATGTTTGAGCTCCTTTTAAATACATCATTGAGTGTAGGTCTCATCCTCTACAACTATGTTTAAGAGAGATTGTGTCGTTTTGGCTTCCAAGGTTCAAGGCTAATGTCCACAAGCCATCGATTTTGATGAAGGGAGAATGCTTGATGCTCGGCATCTGATACTCCAATTCTTCAACTTCATCAAGGAGAGCTAATTGTCTATACAAGTAGAGGATTCCTTATCCTGCACCTCGGCAAAAGATGCCCACTGACCCTTTGATTAGTTCATGTAAGTGGTGAACCTAGTAGAAAAAGGGTGTCAACAGCAGATGTAAGTGGATGTGTGGGTTTCACTCTTTTTTTTTTTTTTTGAACCGTTGATGTGCGGGTTTCATCGTCACTATGAACATAGATATTACCCTACACTTGTGAACGGGGATTACAAGAACTTGGAAAGGAATACCCACACGTAGGCAAGAAGCTTCATTTTTAACTCTCAGGTGTGAGCACCTCCTAATGAGGATATTTGAGGAACATAGCTTGGTGCAAGTATACTTGTGGAAGACGCTGGACAGCTAGAATCTGGGATGGAGTTCTTTCAGATTGTTTACTGGAAGGGAAAGTTAAAAGGTTGACTCTTGATGGTGTTCTGATAAAATCTAGTAGTTGGATCAATGGGATCTTCATACCCGAATGCAAAAAATGGATGAAGAGTACACCCCACGAGAATGTTGGAGAAAAGAGGGAGAATCAACTCTATTGAAATTAAACTTCTTCACTTACAAATACTTAAAAACTCACATAACTCAGAAAATTGGAATAACTCTCCCTCCTAGAAGAACCCTTTTTATAGAACCTAAAAGACACCCTAACATCCCTATGAATCTTTAATTGAGATTTTCCAACTTTAGATTGATTATAATCTAATAGATACTAAACAAAAAACAACACTTATCCACAGAGAATTGACCATATTGTAATGGCCTAAAAAATAGAAAAACTACGGGGGTGTTTGATTTTCTATTTACTCATGTAAATAGAGGTAAATAAATGTAAATAAATCATCATTATTTACAGCATGAAATACAGCCTGCCGCCCTTGTCACATTCACACTTGATTGACTTGGCGGTGATACCGAGGTGGAATTTTTTTAAAAAAAATGGACCCACCGTGATGTATATGTCTGATCCATGCTATCCATCCGTTGTAACGGCTCATCTTAGTGCATGAAACCAAAATTGAGGTACATCAAAAGCGCAAGTGAACCACATCATGAGAAACATGAGGAGTTAAACAGCTACCATTGAAAACTTCTTGCGGGCCATAGAAGTTTTGGATCAAGCTGATATTTGTGTTCTCCCTCCATCCATGTCTGTGTGACCATATTAACAGGTTGGATCACAGATACACATCACTGCTAGACCCATAGATGGTCTCCCTTTCAACGGTGGACGTCTTTAACCCCCCTTTCCTGTTGTGTGGTCCAATTGAACTTATAATCTACCTAAACTTTTTAGTTCATACCCTAAAAAAATGATATGATAAAATGGATGAACGGTGTGGATTAGACACATACATCACGATGGGACCCATGGATTTCATCCACGCATGCTTGTTATTTTTTAAAAAGGCAACCCGAAAATGGAGGTGCAATTGCGAGGAGGATTTACACTTTTTCAAACAGGATGAAATGATGATTATTACCTACACACCCTAAGTTTAGCAAATAATCCCCAAAATCATCAGAGAATCAACAACCATATCAAATCAGCCCCATATCTTCCAGAAATTGTAAATGGTACTCCTTGACTTTTAGCCCCAAACAGCCCAAAATTCACCACATGGTGGGCCTTGGACCTGCATGATTCCCCCTGGGTTGAGTTAGATGCTTCATACAAATAGTAGAGGTTTGGATCCAATCTTTTCAATTTGTTGCTTGTGATCCTTGAAATAGGGCTTGTTGTTCTTCCATTTCACCAAATATAACTTGTATTGGCCTCATTGAGTGTCAATGGTCTTCATGTGCAACACTTCTTCAACTTCTTCCTTCTTTTTCTTCAGAAACTGTTTGTTTATATCAGCAAAAACTTCACCATGCACATTAGGCACCTTGCCGTGGTGCTCGAAGAAACCTTCCATGTTGAAAATCGATGAGATATCTAACTCATATGGCAACATGATTTCATAAGTGTTGTCAGCCAACTTCCTCTTAACTTGGCATGGCCCAATCTTCTTAGAATTAAGCTTGTTATAAGTTCCCCTTAGAAACCTTCCTTCACAAAGATAAACCATAACCAGGTCAACTTCTTCATATATCTATCTTTGGCGATGTTCACATGCAACTTCTTGGTACTTGTCATAGTTCTCTTCAATCTTCTTATTCATCTATGCTTGCAAGTCATGGATGTACCTGGGAATTTCTGTGGTACAATCTACTGAGTAATTGTAGATAAGCGCTTCTTGGGGTAGAGCCAAGTCCAAATGAGATATGTTGTTGCCTAAGGTACTCCTCAAGAGGTTACCAAGGCTCCTGTAGGCCCATCCATTTGAGGGTGATATGCATTAGAAAACTGAAGCTTAGTCCTCAGACACTCCATAAATTGTGCCAAAAGTGCCCATAAACTTCAAATCATAGCCCAAAGTTATTGCTTTCAGTACCTTGTGAAGTCCCAATGTTCAGTTCTTGTTTGCGACTGTGTTTGGGTGTGCCTTCACATAGGTAAAGTCCTTAAAACAGTGTAAAGTGTTTCATGGAAATTAGATGAGTTGTAAAGGCTTTACCTCTCAATGGCTGGGTTTTTTAAGAGTTAATTGGTACCTACCAACTTATTACTACTACCTAAACCCCCTCAACACTTTACATGTAAAGACTTTCCGAGTACCCAAATACCACAACCTGAAAGTGTAAAGTGTTTCATAGCAATTAGGTCAGTTGTAAAGTCTTTACCTCCCAACGGCTGGATTTTTGAAAAGTTTATCAGTTCTTACCAACTTATTGCTACTACCCAATGATGCAGGACAATTGACCACTTGCTCTAAAAGCTCGAACTGATACAGAGTGGTGAATCAATCCCTTTATCTCATAGCCTAGGCCCTACATCACATGGGTTAGGACCTCGGCCGAACCCCCTTGTGGGCCCACTTCACATGGGTTCCGCTTCACATGAGTCACCCGCCTCACACGGGACACCCACCCCGAGTGTGTCCCCGCATCCCACAGGCTACCCCACTCGAGCACAGTGTGAAAATGCCCCTACATTAATCACTACCAGTGAGGAGTCTCAAACACGAGACCTCCCGCTCTGATACCACTTCGATGCAGGACAATTGACCACTTACTCTAAGGGCCTGTTTGATTTCCAAGAGCTTGGGTAAATACCCAGGAAATGGGTAATTATTACCATTTCATCCGTTTGAAAATCCAGGGAAACTTCTGCATTAGGAACCGGTTCAAATAACCATTTAAAAATTTTGAACCTCAAGGTAATGTATATGATATATCAATTCCGTCCATATGTTTTACCACAATATTTTGAGGCATGAGCCAAAAAATGAGGATGATCCAACACTCAGGTGGCCCACACCAAAAGAAACAGTGGCCTCACAAAGTTTTTAATGGTAAGTATTCGATTCCTCTTTTCGTATGGTGTGGTCCACTTGAGTTTTGGATATACCTCATTTTTTTGCTCATACTATAAATTCAAAAGGCATAATGGATGAACGGTGTGGATAAGAAAAATGAATCACAATGGGACCCATATATATTTTGTAATGTTTTCGGTTTCTGTGTCAAAAAAGTAAGTAGTCAAATCAGGTGCCTTGTAAATACACAGGGAAATAATTATTACTCTTTTACCTGGTATTTACCAGTGCACTGGAAAATCAAACAGGCCCTAAAAGCTCAAACCGATAAAGAGTGGCGAATCAATCTCTTTATCTCATAGCATAGGCCCCACATTGCATGGGTTCGGACCTCGGTCGAACCCCATCATAGGCCCCACTTTACATGGGTTCCGTTTCACACGAGCCACCCGCCTCACACGGGCCACCCACCCCAAGTGTGTCCCTGCATCCCACAGGCTACGCCACTCGAGCCCACTGTGAACATGCCCCTGCATTACACAAACCCCCTCAACATTGTACATGTAAAGACTTTTCTAGTACCCAAATATGAGTGCGACAATATGAAACTCTGTACCATTGAAGTTTATGAGATTTTACTTACATCAAAACAGCCCTTAATAGTTGGGATGGGGATCAATACTAGGTGGGACCACGTTGGGAGGTGAGTGGCATCGATATAAGCCTGTCACATGTAATCTAGGATATTCTAGTTAGTTAATGAAGGAATATCATATCTGGTTTCATTTGTTTGAGTATATCTATGTTCCGGCAATTGCCAAAGGAAACTGTCTGATTCCTGCTGAGTAACTCGTGAAATCCAACGTGTTCACTGGAACATCGTTGGTCCATTGCTTGAGGCTCTCGCAGGATCCTAAATGTGTGTTGTTTATCACTGCCACTTCCATTAGCATTTCCACCTCTTTTTCGGCCATCCATTACTGGCCATTTTGTGGACATCAATTGGACAATTGAAACGAAAGAAGTTTGTGACCAAGATTCAACCAAAGATGTCTACTAGTCCTTAGTATGATTCAATCAGTTTGATTTTAGGTCTACACCCCAACTGCAGTGGGCCTCACTATTGGGACTGTTTGAATTTAGTTACGGCCTACATGTACACTACTTGTAAGATGGTTGGATTCTACCTAATGTCACAACCCAAGTGCTTCCTCAAAGCATCGATCATGCAGCACCCATTCACAGTCCCATCATGAACGAGCAAGCCTATATCTCAAGTGCAAACACCAAGTGTTGGGCATCAATTCACTAAGATGCAAGAGAGACACGAGATGTATGGAATAATGCTTTAGATATATCCCTTTGAATTCTTTTGAAGCAAAACCCAATTAACGAAGACATTTTAACTTTGTCTAGCAATTGCATGATGCTTGAGGACTCGTCTTAAAAAATACTTTGTTTCCTTTCATTCCATATTCCCCACATGATGGCATGTAGAACCATCCTTCAAAGAATCTTGCCTCTCAAACCAAAAGACCCACTACCCCACGACTATTCATGAGGAATGGAATTGATCCTGGAGGCCAACATTCCAAATATGGAAAAAGGAGGTCTTCAGATTCCACATCCTTTCTACACATGACAGTTGAAACACATGGCCAAAGGAGCACAATTCTTTTCTTTTTCAAGGTCATTTGTGGTTAGAATCCTGTTGCAACATTAAGTGTCCAACAGAAAGCCTGTACCAGGGCTAGGCACCTGGACCCCACACTTTTGACTAAGCATGCTTCGGGGAAGCAACCAGGAATTTCCTTCAAGAATAACTACAACGAAGACAGGCAATTGGCGATCACGGCCTAAATGGGTTCAACTGTGCATCTTTCTCATAAGGGTGAAATGCAACCTCCTTGAAAAGGTTGTGAACCTCACTTACACAACAATGCCTTGATTCAATTGTTGCATGACCACGGTGATTGGCCCTCCAGAAATGATGATCGGTTTGCAAGTAGTGGAATTAGAAACCCTAGGGAGGATGTAAAGGGACTTGCTCAATACCTTTTATTTACCATGCGTCATAAGTAGTCCTCATGGATGGAGGTGGGCACGAGACGACTCGATCCGGCTAACTCGACTTGTCCGACTTGTTCAAATCCGACTCGACCTGAACTGAAAGTCAGTCCAAACCGAGAAGGCTTCGCCCAATCTGAACTCAAACCAAGTCGAGTTCGAGTTACCTACTAACTCGACCCGAAACTCGATCCGGTTAGACCCGACTCGATCCGAAACTCGCCTCTCTAACCGTATCTGCCGCACCCTACTCCGACCCGATCCCAAAATCTCTCTCCCTCCCTCATCCTCCTCATATTCCAAGCCCGGCCTCTCTCTCTCCCTCCCTCATCCTCCTCATCTTCCAAGCCCAGCAACCACCCACCACCATCACCCTCCTCCTCCTCCTCCTCTCTCTCCTCTTCACTCTCTCAGTCTCTCCCTCCCTCATCTCTCAATCCGACTTGGTGCCAACTCGACCTGACTCGGTACTTCTGACCGGATCAGACTTGGTCCGGATCAGTCCAGGCCAGACCCGACTCGGATCGAGTTAGGCATGCTGGACTCAGTATCAAGTCGGATCGAGTTCGGGTCAAGCCTATTTCAAAACCGTATCGAGTCGAGTCAGCCCTAACTTTGTCCAACTCGACTCGATGCCTGGCTCTGCTCATGGATGCACATGCCAACGTGGAACCAACGTAAGAGCAAGTTGAGGGCTATTTCTCATTATGAATACTAGGAAACATCATCAGATTTTTCTTTATTTCAGATCAGCTAAACTACCTTGAATACAGAATGACTAGAAAAAAGAAGAAGAAAAAAAAAAAAACTACCCTGAATTCAGAATGACTAGAACCAACATTGACTAATATGCAATTATTTGCAATCTTGTAACAATATGAAGGACGCAAATGATGAAACTCTACAAACAATATAACTTCCTACTCCAATCATTACAAGCCAATGCAATAACTTTAAGGATATATATTGCAAGATATAGATACCAAAACCTGGAAGGAACTCTGGAAAAGGAAAACAAAAGGATAACTCACCAAACTGCAACACATGAAGAAGAACCCGGCGAACAATCGGGTAGCCTTCCAATCTCCATCTGTCGCTACATAATCTGAACGCCTCCCATAGAGCCAGGCCAATTATCAACCCAAAAAGAGCAATAGGAATCTGGTATCTGTCACAAATCCAATTTATTTCAGAAAACTGAGGTTGCGTTTGGATGCACAAACAAATTGAATTCTGAATATTTAGTTTGATCAACAGAAAACTTATAAAAATTAAAAAAAAAAAAAAAAAAAAAAACGAGAGTAATTTCCTACATTCGCAACGGGGTAGTAGCTATCAAAATCCAGTTATCTTTTTTTCAAGAAGAACATTATGTGATGCTCAGGCCGAATGGCCGAACAGCACCTTTTGGGTTTTCATTCCATATGATTGGAGCAGGCCCATGGTTCACAGATCCAAACCAGTAGTTCAATGGGCCTCCCATGGATGGACCATCCACCAAAATCCCCCTATGTTCTTTAAATCCTATTGAGAGGTGGTAAAAAAGGATGTTATGGACTTCATCTCAGAAATCTATGAGCAGGCCCAACTATCTAATGAGCTCGACCCAACTTTCATTGCCCTCATTCCCAAGCTAGGAGCAGAGCTGATTAACTACTTTTAGCCTATAAGTCTAATTAGTAGCCCTTATAAAATCTTAACTGAAATATTAGCTCCTCGATTCAGTGGGCTCAATTATTTCTGAGGATCAAGGGGCTTTCGTGATGGGAAGACGGATTTTGGATAGTGCTCTAATAGCGCATGAATGTATTGACTCTGAAAATAGAGATAGGAGGGATGAAGTTGTTCACAAGCTAGATATCGAAAAAGCCTACGATCATGTTGCTTGGGACTTCCTCAAGTACATGCTTAGAATGATGGGATGTGGTCAGAAATGGAGTTGGATGTGGGCATGTGTGTAGTTGCCTTCTTTCTCTATCCTGAATAATGGGTCATCATATGGGTACTTCAAAGCTTTTAAGAGTATTTGTGAAGGTGATCCACTATGTCCATATCTGTTTGTTGTGGGGGAGGCCTTGAGTAAGATGCTCCCTAGAGGAGACAAAGTTTGTCTAATAAGAGGATTTGAAGTTGCAGTCGAGGGGATCCAGATAAGCCATCTTCAATATGTAGGCGACACCATTTTGTTCTGTGAAATGAATACAGAGTCATTCGATAATCTTTGAAAAGATAGTGTGTTTTGAAGCGATGTCGGGGCTTAGCATTAACATCACTAAAAGTGAAATGCTTGGAATTTAGATAGGCATGGAGGAGCTGTCCAGGTTAGTGGAGATCTTTGGTTGTAAAATTGGGTCGTTTCCTTTGTATTATCTAGGTTTGCCTTTGTGCGTCAGGAAGCCGGCTACAAACCTTTGGAATAAGGCAATTGAAAGAATTGAAAGGAAGTTGTCTAGTTGGAAGAGGCCATATTTATCTTTAGGGGATAGAGTAACCCTTATTAGGCTGCTTTTTCAAATTTGCCAATTATTTTATGTCCTTATTTAGATGCCTTAAGTCAATTCTACAGAGATTGGAAAAGTTAAGATGGGACTTTTTGTGGCAAGGCTCAGAAGACAAAAAATTTCATATTGTAGAGGTCTGCATGCCGATAGTGGAAGGTGGAGCCGGTATTTAGGATCTAGAGACTTCGAACTTGGCTCTTATCAAGAAATGGCTCTGGAGGCTTGGATCTAAGGAGAGAAGGTTATGGAGGAAAAATGTTGCGAGAAAATAACGAATTTATACGGACAGTTGAAACGTGAAACGTTCGTCCTTATGAGTTTCTAGTATTTGGAAGGCTATGGCTTCAATAGATTACTGGTTCCGCGAAGGCATTTCCTTCTCCTTAGGAGACGGAAGTTGGATTTGTTTTCTGACTGATGTCGGGCTCTTATGCTATCATTCCTGGGCCTAGCTCACATTACTTCAGATAGAGATATTATGGTGAAGGATTGTTATTCGATTTGTAGTGGTTCGGTGGTGTGGTCTTCCCCTTGTAGGAGGAAGTTGTTAGATGAAGAGATTGTGGAGACGGCAGAGCTTTTTGGTCTTTTGAAGGACATTACTCCCACAACTTAGGATAAAGACTCGTTGATATTGTATGTCCATATCTCGAGCAGATTCTCAATTAGATCTTTTTACCACCTGATTTATGGTGCACCTCGCAATCATTTCTTCCTTTTCCATTGTTGGTTTTATGGTGCTCCTCCTCAGGTGGCTGCTTTCAGGTCGTTAGTGGGTAAGGAAAGGGTGATTACCATTGATACTTTGCAAAAGGCGGTCTCTTATTCTCCTCAACATATGCCTCTTGTGTATGGAAGCAGCGAAGTTGGCGGATCATCTTTTCATCCACTGCTCTCTTGTTTGGAGGGATCATTTTCTGGAGCTCTTCCACACTACTTGGTTGATGCCAAGCTCAGTATTGGAGCTTCTTTGGGCTTTGGCACAAAGGGGGGTGGGAAAAGCTTGTAAAGCGGCTTTTTGGATTATTTGGGGGAGTCGTTATAGGAGGTGCTTCCAAAATAGAAGCTCCTCAGTCCAAGAGGTTATTAAGGAAATTAAGTGGAATCTAATGGGTTGGGTTGGGCTCCTTATGTTAAAGAAGAAAAATCTGTAACTCTTTTATCTTTTTGATGTAGTGTAGTTGTATTCATCTGGCACACCTTTTTAATAAAATGTTGTTATCTCTCAAAAAGAAATAATAAAATCTTCATAACCAACAATTTATATAAGGGTGCGTTTGGTTCGGCCAAATATCATGAATTTTCATGATATTTTGCACAAAATTAATATGCAATATCATGATATTTGGTGCAACCAAATGCACCCAAACATAATTGCTATAAACTAAGATGAGATGAACTCATTTTAAGTGCCATCCAAAGAGGCCCTAAGGATACGAATTACGATTTTTATTTTTAATTTTTTTGCAAATATCATGAAAATGATATTTCGTGCAACAAACACACCCAGAATATTATCTCCAATCCATATTTACTATCAACTAACATGCATGAACTAATTTTTAAGTGCCACCCAAACAGGCCCTAAGGAAACAGCTGACAATTTCATTTTATGCAAATATCATGATATGCGATGCAACAAACACACACCAAGAATACACTCTCTAATACATAATTACAAATTCACAATAAACTAAGATGAGATGAGCTCATTTTTAAGTGCCACAAAAACAAGCCCTAAGGGTTTCATTTTATGCAAATATCATGATATTTAATGCAACAAACGCACATCCAGAATATAATCTCTAATACATAATTACAATGAATTAAGATGAGATGAGCTCATTTTTTAAGTGCCACCCAAACAAGCCCTAAGGGTTTCGTTTTATGCAAATATCATGATATTTAATGCAACAAACGCGCCCAGAATATAATCTCTAATACATTATTAAAATCAACTATGATGAGATGAGCTCATTTTTTCAGCACCACCCAAGCAGGCGAAACAAATTGCAATTTGGTTTTACGCAATCCAATGTGATAATGCATCCAAACACACCCTAAAAGGGAAGAAGAAAAAAACAGAGAAAGAGAAAGGGGCTGACAAAGAGCAGACGAGGAAGATGAGGGAGAGGCAGGCGTAGTTGCGGGCGTAGCGCTTGACGTTCTCGTGGGCTCTCATCCTGGCCTGAGAGGGGCTGGTGGGCCACGAATAGGAGTCGGCCTCTCCGAAGAATCCAACGGTCCAGGACGGAGTGTCCCCGGCGAAATCATCGGCTGTGAGCTTCGCAAAAGGGTTGAGTGTGAGGAGGGAAGCGAGGATGCTTAGAAAGGAGAAAACCGAGCTGCTGCTGGTAATGATGAGGCTAGCTGGGCCAGGGCCCAAGGTTGATGAGGATGAAGATGATGATGATGATGCTGACGAGGAAGAATGGACGGCTGTGGTTCTCTCGTCAAGGATTTCGAGGTAGCCCTTGTCTCGAAGCCATGATTCGAAGGCTGGGTCCGGGAGGCTGAGGGATAGCGGGTTTGTGGAGAATACCATTTGAGGTGGTGGGTGAGGGCCATTTTCCTCTTCTATTCCATTTATTATTTTGCCAAAAGAAAAAACAAAAAGATAAAGAAAACCTGATACTCTGGTAGTGTGTGGTGGATGGTACGCAGGCACTTGGAGATCACTTATACATTGCATACGTATCATATGATTATCTAATTGGTGGACATTTTTGAACGGTTAGGGGTCGTTTGGATGCCTGTAAAGTCAAGTTATAAAGGTATTACAGGTAATCTGTAATCAGGGGCTGTTTAGATGCATATATTTGCCTATAAAAGGCTTTAATTCACGGGCTGCAAACAAATTACACCTTTTATCTTTAGCGAAACTAATGAAACCGGGTAAAAAGTCATGTTTCTGATTAGGTAAAGTCTCTACCGCTAAAAAAGTATACACTCATGATATGTGTGGCCCACTGCAATGTGTATGTACATTCAATTTATCATCATATACTTACCTTGGTGCTCTCCTGTGACTCTAAAAGAATGGCTCGTCTGTCCGTTATCAAATAGACCATGCGAGGGAAGAATGAGATGTCCACTGTTAAAAACTTCTAGATTACATTTGGGGCCACTGTGATGGGTGAAAGACATTTAATTCATTTGGTGTGTACATGTTTTAATGCTTTCTTAAAGCCTTAAGAAAAAATCAAGTCTGTCTTATGTGATTTGCATATTTTGAAAGGTTTACTGCCCAATCTCTATGGTATGAATACCAATTTTATTCATGGTAAACTCTTTAAGGCTAGCCAAACACACAATTTATTTTCCTGTAAATAGATTACCACTTAAAAACCAAACAAAATATCATGTAAGTTGATTATACCTTAAAAGTATTTTTTAAGTATAATGTGTTTATAACTTAAAAAAATTAAAGACATCTAAACGACCCTTAAGATAAACAAAAAAATCCAAAAGTTTTATTCAACAAGCCTGTGTCATGAACGGAAGGTTTGAATTGTTCAACGAATTTTATTTTTTTTTTATTTTTTTTTTTTCTTGGGGGGGGGGGGGGGGGGGGGGGGGGCACATCTACAATTTAGCCATTTTTATTTTTAGTTGATATTGGCGCCTGCACATCATGAGTAATACACTTTTAAAGTATCGAATTATTCTCCTTTTATTATTATTTTGAAAATGGCACTCTCCTGGGTCTAATAATACTAATTGCGTGGAATCAATGGCTCTGGTCCCATTCCAAATGTCGAATCAAGAAAAAAAAAGACGGTTGTATCCAAATAAACCCTTTTCTGGCTGTTGCAGTTTTGGGGGAAAATGATCATTGTATTCAAATAAGCTCTTTTTGGGCAGATGCAGTTTTGAGTAAATAGACGAAGGCAAGGGAAGAAAACATCTGACATAAGTGGATGATGAACTGATATTAATACTACCAAAGTAAATCCCTAACATGGTTTTCTTCCTGTGTTTGTCATTCAAAACGTCACATCTAAAAGGTAAGGCTTTCTATTCATGTACAAATGGACCACCCATTTCCTAACATCGATTGGCTAGGATCATTGCATCTTAATGATTTCCAGTGGTAAAAAGGTGAGTCCCACATTCACAACATTTACGTCATTGATTGTTAAGGTTGTTGGATCAATATGAGTTTTGAGATGGATGGCAACTAAAGATAGGACCCATGATGGATGGTGTAGATGAATGTTGCGGGGGCATTTTCACACCGGGCTCGAGTGGGGTAGTCCGTGGGATGCGGGAACACACCCGGGGTGGGTGATCTATGTGATTTGAGGCCCACGGGAGAGGTCTCATGTTCGAGACTCCTCACCAGGGGTGATTAATGCGCATTTCATACCGAGCTCGAATGGGGTAGCCTGTGGGATGCGAGGACACACTCGGGGTGGGCGGCCCGTATGAGATGGGTGACTCATGTGAGGCGGTACCCATGTGATTTGAGGTCAATGTCCGAACTCATGCGATGTGGGGCCTGGGCTATAAGATAAAGGCATTAATTCGTCATAATCTAACAGTTCGAGCTTTTAGAGCAAGTGGTTAATTGTTCTGCATCAAATTGGATTCCCTCCTCAGCATTACCCAATACATATGGCTGTGGGTGATTGTGTATATCCACAAGAAATAATCTCGCCTAAAAAGGAAAAGGAATTGGGACACTTGTGTATAAAAAGAAAAAAAAAAAAAAAAAAACATTTTCAATATGGTCAATTGAGATTGACCTTCTCATCATGATAGATGGTTGTTGAGCTCACATGACACAGGTCCAAATTAATTAGATGGCATTTTACAATATGCCCTATTGAGATTAACCTTTTTTCGCCATGACCGATGGTTATGGCTGTATGATCAAAGTAATTATTGACATGATGTGCATATCATGATGATAAGGGCCTTTTGGATTCAAGTAATATTTATAAGAAGAGCTGCTTGGATTCAATTATCTAAACCATTAGTCTTACATCTAAACCATTAGTCCAGTGAATCCTATTGCGAATGGGAGATGCCCAAAATATCTCTAAGAAACCAATATTAGGAACTTTAGTTGAATGTGAACTGTTTTTTATTATCTTTTCCTATCTATCAAAGGTTAATCTTGTTCTATCAAGGAATTTTGAGGTGGAAATACGAGTTTCTGTGGCACTTGTTCACGTTGCCAAAACTCAATTGGATACAGGTGCATTTGGTAGTAGCTTCTCTTTCAAAATAGAAGCCATTCTACACTTTAGAATAGCTGTAGAATGGCTTCTGATTGGTAAGAGACGCTGTCAGAGGTAGCTTCTAGTGGTGTTATCAAATGCACATTCAGTTGGTGAACTCACTTTCATTTGGAAAGCTGCTATTTCCCACTCATCGTCCAAGCTTCATTCTACGTCGAAACTACTCACGGTGAGAATGCGGATGGCAAACCTCACCATCGAAGGCAAATTAGCTAACACTATTTTAGCGGACATCTTTACTGGTTTAGAAAAGGCGGTGAGGAAGCAGATGGCAAACCTCACTGTCAAAGGCAAATTAGCTCACACCATTTCAGTTAACATTGGCGTAATGGCTAGCTGAACCTCTGACCTTTTCGTCCGCTGGAGCGGTTTGTTCCTAAATAAAAGACCTTTGAACGAGCATAGAAGATTTGCTAGATGTAGTTACATTGTTTTCTTTTCTTTGAGCCTTCGTAAGCATGCTTGAGCCTTGCTAAGCTCACACGCATGAACAATATAGATGGCGTACACGCCACACATGCACACATAGCGACAATAGGTCTGAGATCAAATCCAACCATCAGAAGGCACTATTATATTGATGCCCTAGCCTAAGAATGAGATTGATCCACTGCTCAGGTGATCCACGGTTTACAAAAGAGATGTTTGGCCCTGCAAAACTTGGCTGAAGTTTTCCAATCCATCCACACGTTTCCACATGCTGATTGGACCAGGTTTTTATTTTTGGGAGTTGATGCACAAGATTACACCAACCTGATGTATGGATTAGATCTTGCATCTATGAGCCATGCTGGCACATGCATGTGTGTACACTCGCTTTTTGCAAACCCAAGTGCACTTAGCAAAGCTCTTAAAAAATAAAAATTGAAAATTGAAAAAAAAAAAAAAAAAAAACCAATCCTTTCCTGGATTCAATTTACTAAAATCATTTTAACTTGTAAATAAACGCAGGAGATTTTGGGCTTGTTTGGGTGCCACCTAAAAATGAGTTCATCTCATTTTAGGGAACTGTAATTATGTATAAAAAGATCATGATTATTGTTGGTTATCAAGATTCTTTCTAATCCTTACCTGATAGAAATATGATCTCAAATATACAATGGTGATCAACTAAAATAAGACACTCATTTTTAAGTGGCACCCAAACGGACCCTTAGGAAGCCCCAAATAACACCTGAGAAAAACTTCGATACTCTCCAGAAGAGTGTGATGGATAGCATGCAGCTTAGAAATTGCATATGCAGTGCACAAGTAATTCAATCTTAACTTCCTATTTATATGTGTCCCTGTTTAGATGTAAAATGAACAAAAACTTTTCACTTATTTGATTTTCTGTCATCACATTGGCGGACATTCATTGGACGGTTAAAAACAAAATTAGCCAATGGTCACATTTCATCAAACAAGTGTCCCCAAATCAGAGGTTAGGATTTTCCAACCCATGTGATTTTAGGCTTAGCAACTGTGGGCTTCACAATTTAGTCGGTTTAATTAATGAATGCTACATGTACATTTTCTGCCTGCATGCATATCAAACGTCACAGTTCGTGGAGTATCAAATAATTCCCCTTCTATACCCATCTTTATTAATTTTGGAACCCTTTGTTTCTACCTCCAGCAATGGTACAAATTTGTACTTTTTTATTACCAGAAGCAGAATTAAAAGGGTGATGCTATCAATCAGGACAGAAGATATCAATTCCCTAGGCACGTAGCAAATCCCCAGTTGGTAACTATATACATGCCTGCACATACATCAAACGGATCAGATGGGTTTTTGCTATCTGCATAGATAATGCTACAAGAATTGATGTTACTTGGAAGTTTCCTTTTGCATATTTCTCGGAATATCAGGATACATAAATGGCCTGAATTACTATAGAAGCGCAAAATAGATAATAGATAAAAGAAAATTGAGAGAGAGAGAAAACCCCAATTAATGATACAGCAATGCTGCTGCTGCAATGAAAAGAACAAAGGAAGATTTTCTCTAATGATATGTACATTGTCAAAATAAATATGCACACAAAAACCACACAAGCACTCATTTGCAAACAAACCTAAACGGGGTTGAGATCTCGAGAAACTTGGCCCTGCCATCTGCACAAATCACAGCCGCCAATGCAACCGATTTAGTTCTCGATTATGTATGACTATTCAACAACCAATGAAAGACTAATCAAACATTCTCACCCAACCTTGTGATGAGGAACTTTGCCAGCGGGCTTAAATTCGGACTCTCAGATGTATCCGTACTTAGTTGCTTTTTCTTGTTTGCCACTTCCGAATTTGCATTTTCTGCATCTAAATGAGGAGCAGCGCTCTTCGTAAAAATTCGTGCAGCCAGCTCCTGAAGCCCCTTTATGGAAGATTCCCTTGAGCTGCACAAGGATCCTATATGTTAAGGGCGTGTTTGGATACACTATCAAATTTAACTGCAGTATTACTCGAATAAAGTGGAAATAACTGAGGGCTGTCATGGGCTGGGCCTAGGCCTAGCAAACACCAAATTTTGATTAGGCCTGGCAAGAACAGTTCAAAATCAGGACCAAGACAAACCTAGGCCCAGCCCATTGACAACCCTAGAAATAACCAGATGGGGAGTTATTTGATACTCTCCCAGAGTATGGCACTTGATACATGGGCACTCAAAAATTGTACACATGGCATACATTAACTCAAATTAGACCCAACAAATTGTGGAACCCACCATGGCTAACTCAGTCCCGAAATCAGGTTGGTTGAGCAATCCCAGCCACTGATGCGTGAACAATAGTTATTTAAAATAGGCCCACTGGATAATTTTTCATCTATAACCATCCTATAAATGTCAACCAATCTGATAGGCAGCAATCAAATATGCGTAAATTTTGGTTCATGATACATCGAAACTAGAACACATAGTTTGGACAGTTTAATTTGAATTACTTGCATGCCACGCACGCAATTTCTAAGTGCCTGCATATCATCCATCACACTGCCAGTATCAAAGTTTCTCTCCAATGAAATTGTAGTTTCCTTGGGGGTGCATTTGGGACAAGTTCCAGATTCCTTTGGGAACTTGTCTGGAGAACATATGGGACCCACATACAACAGCTCAGCTTCAAGTTGTCTAGAGTTCCCCCTCCCACTTCAGAACATGGTATTGACTGGCTGGAGTGCCCCTCCCAGTTCCAGAACATGGTGTTCTCTTTCTAAAGAGATTCGCATTCAGGATCTGCTGGAACCCACAATGTTCCCTGAATGGAATAGTTCTGGAAAAAAGAAGAAAGAAATAAAAAACTCTCACAAAACAGGCCCCTCGCATTTCATTCTGAGGGTCTAGTCTCCAAATTGCAACAAGTTCTGCAATTTGTGGGCTACTTCCTCATTATGAATATTGGGAAACATCATTAATTTTTGTCATCCACTTGGTTAAATTGAAAGTTAGCAGAAAATTCACTAGTGAATCCAAACACAGCAGAAACTGACGCAATAATGCAAGGACAGAAATGAAAAGGTGGTTAGGTAGAACAAGCAGATGTGGACCTTCCCAATCGTTGAAGCATCCTGCTGACAAGGACTTCACAAGAGCCGGGTGTTAGGCGCTCAAGATCCATCAGTGAATCTGCCACGGCCTGTGCAATTGGTCCTTCCCATTCATCACCAGCAGCCTTACACAATACACAGCGAGAATCATTGATAAATATTAGTGCGCAGAAGCTTTATAGAATACTATGACAATCATTGGTAAATGTTTAGTGTATAGCCTCGAATAATACATGATGACGGTCATGGGTAAATATTGGCATGCAAAAACTCAGATATTTTGACTAAACACATTTAAGCAACTTGTACAGGCGATTGTTACAGTTCTCAATAGTGACAATTGTTTATCTCAATACACCTTGCATTACATGCATCGTAAAGGGTGCATATCGGCATGCACAATCAACAACATAAATAATAATAATAACCTTGTTCTGATAATTTGAGGTCAGCTTCATGAATCCTATCCTCAGTAACTGAAGAAGCTTCATATCCCTTCACGCAACCTGAATCCAAGTAATGTTAAGGCATCCTCCCCAATGTTGTCAAAATCCTACGATTTATTATTTGAGTCAAATCTTAAGCAAAATGATTTGAATCCCTTTTTAGATGAATCCTACGATTCTATGTTTTAAATCCCTACAATTTACGATTCAAATCCTGATTTATGATTTACATTGTACTTGTTCTCTTTTATTCTAAGCCTTAGTTGGCTTTCATTTTATATTTTTAAATTGGTGGGGGCGTTAAGCATCGTTTAGAAGAGGCCAATTGTTTTATTTTGTTCTTTATAAGAGATTACATTATTGATATTCTCTTCAATGTTTTTTTTAATTTTTTGAATTTTTTTTTTTTTTTGCATCTTCTTATGTTTTCTGACTTCTTAATTGGTTGAAACACCAAATTGATGTCTGACTAATCTGGAATGTTTTTACAGATGCTTGTCATCATTTTGACCTATAGAGATTGTAGTAATGATGGCTAAAAATCAAAATGTCTTTTTTTTTTTTTTGTCTATATAACTGAATGCTGCTTTTCCAATGTGATTCTACATTTACGAAAGGTAAAAAGAACATAAATTACAAAGGATTCTCGTATGTTTTTTAAGGTAAATTTCTTGAATGAAAAAATAAAAGAAAGACACGAATCATCTAAGCCTATCATGATATGGAGGTATCAAATGGATGGTTAAGGGATGATTGATGAGTTTTTTTTTTTTTTTTTTCTGATTTATTTATATTTTGTAGATTTTCTTCAATTTTTTAAGAAAATCATTAAAAAAGAAAAATCTTAAGATTTATGATTCGATGGGATTCAACCCTTTTTACGATTTGCAATACGATAACAATTTTGACAACATTGATCCTCTCATCCTCTTCTTAGGCCCTCCGACTTAAATCAATGTTCCCCTCCTTACTGGAGCCATCTCCAGTCTTTGTTGCACATGTCTAAACCATTTCAATTTGCTCTCCATCATTTTCTCTTATTGGGACTTCTCATAGGCGGCTTTGATGACCTTATTCACAATTCTATCCTTCCCAGTATCCTCACACATCCATCTAAACATCCTCATTTTTGCATCACTCAAATCTCTGGTCAGCCTTCTAACCAACCTATTGTTACACCATATAGCATAGTCGAATAGCCATTTTGTAAAAATTTCCATTGTTTCATAGGCATAATGCAGAGATCATATAACACTCCAAAGGCACATCTTTACTTAATCCACAGATCTAATTCTATTGGAAACATCTTCATCAATCACCTAAACCTTTTGAACAATAGAGCCAAATAATGGGGGTAAAAAAAGTTTGGAAAATCTCTTGACCATCGATTCTTACAAGATGCTTCTACAATTCTTCAGACCAAACTTGCATTCTAAATAGTGCATCTTGGTTCTGTTAATTTCAAGTTTCTTGACTCTGGAACCTTCCTCCAACACCTCCAATTTTGCATTTGCAAGCCCCCCATCCCAATTCTTGTTGACCAACACCACGTCATCTGCAAACAACATACACCAAGTGACTTCATCATGCGCAGTAGTGGTTAATTCATCGATAATAAGTACAAAACAGTAAGACCTTAATGTCGACCACAGAACACTAGCAGTTAACTCATCAAGCCCCACTAATGCTAGTAGTGGGGCTTCATGAATCAATCTCAACCTAAGACCATCCTCACTCTTGTAATGTCACCCTCATACATGTATTCAATGATGTCAATATATCCTACGGGAAATTCTTTCCTTCTCACCACCCACCATGTCATCTCCCAGGGTACACTATCGCATGCTTTATCAAGATCTATAAACACCATGTATAGACTCTTCCTCTCCATAAAACCATCCACAGTGGGACCTACAATACTAATGATCGGGATCACTATGAGAATCCTATAGTTCTTCTTTGCTGAAAGTCCATATCATAACATGGTTGCACATCTGCTGTAATTTGTCCAATGCATCATGTTCCATATATCTCAAAATGCAAATTACATCAAAATATACAAAATCAGTTCCTTTAGATTCAGTACCAGAGAGTTACATTAAAAGTCATCCAATATTTGACGCCCACTAAGGAAAGCACTTTTTTGCTACGCAATATTAGAATTTTATTGAAAAAGAAAAAGAAGAATTTAAGAGCCGATAAAAAAAAAAGGGGAACCTGAACAAAACTAACAAAAACAAAGCCAAGAGGCACACTCGAAAGCCCAAAAGAGAACAACCAAACTAAGGCAAGCAAGATGTACCGCTAGACCTACATATAATATGAAACCAAACCAAAGAGATCAGCCCTTGTGACAAGTATGCTACCGTAAATGATAAAGCATCATGATACAGGAAAATATGGGGCATTGCCTGTTCTGTTTGTGAGAAAATATCGTAGAATCTTCTAATAGCTACCTACCAAATAGACAGGCCTGAAATACACCAACTCAAAGGTTGCCTCCTTTCAAATTTGTGTGATGGAAACAGATGATGCCCTTGTTTATCCAACCCGTATTAAGTTCCTCAAAAACAAGAACATTGTTGCTTTTCAGCACCTCTTACCATTCCTTATAAACCATGGTAATCCTATGGAGGATGGGCTTTATCACCTTCAATGGTGAAGACTGCTCCTGATTTCATCTTGGGGGAAACCCCTTTCCAGCCATTCCACCACTTCTGACAAGATGACACCAAAGGTCTCCAACTCGGCTCTTTCTTTTTTGTTGTGTTAAAAATAAAATAAAATAAAAAGGAGTTTGCATCTTAAAGCTCTGAACCGATTCTTCATGTACATGTTTATGAAAAATTCCAGTACCCAAGAAACACGTGCAAGAAGAAGAGAGATAATTGTCCAAGGAAAGAAACGAGACACCTTTCATTCCACCATATTCCAATCACACATCCACAATACCTATATATAGGCTAAAACAAATAGAGAAGCCCTAATAAGCTAAACAGACAAAAGAAAACCAAATTAACCAAAAGTTAATTCAATTAGAACCCTAAAACAGGCACGCATGCACATGCACACACACTCACCAAAAAAAAAAAAACAAGGGTATATTAGTCATTACCTAGCATAAGCTAAGCAGACAAAAGAAAACCAAATTAACCAAAAGGTAATTTAATTAAAACCCTAAACGTAACAAGTGTGTGACACTGGAGTCCACACATCCCACATGGAGTCGGGGCTTTTCTGCATTAGTTCCCCCCATCTTCGAAAGAACTCAACCTCGAGTTGCAGTATCAAAAGGGAACTTCCAATTCGTAGCTTCATCAGAGTGATTCTTCTTCATCATTGTCAGCCACTACAGGTGGGTCTTTGGTTGATAGGGTACTAAATTTGGGAAATGTCTTTGTTTCCACTGGCATTCCTAACATGATTTATCCCTTTGCCCAATGTCTTTGTTTCCACTGGCATTCCTGACATGATTTATCCCTTTGCCCAATGTCTTCTTTACGAACAGTGTTTAGCTGGTTTCCTATTGTTTCTTGCACATTCTGCCAGCTGGTTATGTACCATCATGCCACTCCTATAAAGTCCTTGGATGCAATGGTGATGATCCTCATCCTGTTTTCTTCTGCGGAGGATCATCCTTTGTTGGGTGGAGAGTGATGTCATTCCCATCATGCACAAGATTATAGGTGTTTTGAACACACAATACATAACATGTCAGTCATACATCCCATGTCGGCCAAGTCAGAGGTGACAAGCTCTCATTGGGATGATGTCACAACATAATAGCTCAGTGTAAATTGTCCTAATGAATACATCACCAGTTATCAATGGGTTACTCGCATTATTTCGCCACTTGTCGCCACAAACTGATGAGGCTGTTGGTACTTTTGGACTTGCAGCAGCAGCTCATCAACAGCTTTCTGCAAATCCATGTCTAAGGGTTTTGCCGCTCGATGATGACTTCGATTGGCTTTCTTTCATGTTCCTGGGGTCTGGAAAACACTAGTGCACAACCATTCTGCAGCAGTAGCTACCTTCTCCTTATTGTGGCAATATGCTTCATCATCAGCGAGAGATAAGACTCGTCTTCAACACCATCTTCTGCTCTGTATTCAGCTTACTTGATGACCTCATTTGCCGATATTCCATTTTCTAACCTGTATCCATTGAGAGATTCATCAGTAGTTAGGGCGTGTTTGGATTACCAAATACCATGGTACGGCGTAGTAAAAAGGGTCATTATTACTTTTTAACCATGCTTGGATAGAATGCAAATCTCGATGAATTTCAGTCACCCATTTACAGCCTAGTCACATCAATGTAAATCAACAACTCTCATCCAAATCCAACGCAAATTACCACCGTATCGCTCTGACGAGAGAATTGACGGTTGAATGGGTTTGGCGCATTCATGCACACTGAAATAGAGATGCTCCATCAAGCTCTTTCTATTAAATTGGTGATGCTTTCAATCTTAATCTCACAAACCATTTTCTACAGAGAAGGAGAGTTCCAATCTGGTTTAGCCCCTCCACCTCTTTGCCGGTGACCATACACTGGCAACTACCTTCCTCAAACCTGCCTCCCTCTTCTTAATTACATTTCTACCCCTTCAGCCCATGGATGAAGAAGACGAAACGAGAGAGATCCCACCAAAGCAGCAATAGTCATAACGAGCTCTTCATCTACTTCACGTCCAAACCATATCCAAACACGGATATAAAGCCGTTTATGTACACGGACATGCACCGGCAAAAAAAAAAAGAAAAAAAAGTAGAAATTAGCGTTCGACATCCAAACACAGTTATGATGTATACGGTCTACATCCAAACATATGCCTACAGCTGCCACTCGTATTCATAAGTTGGTTACGACGTATCCAAAACATTGTTAAAAGACGGCTCTGTCAGACCGTAATCAGTAGTTGTCAGATGTATATGGTACGATATGAGGACATACATTACTATATGACGGCATTTGGTAAACCAAACAAGCCCTTAGGTTTTTGGTAGGACACACTGCTGGAAGATTGCCATTTACCTCCACGTTTGTCGCAAGAAAATTTCCTATGATCTCTCTTTGAGGTCTCTCCTGTTTCATTTGTTATCTCAAGGCCAGTAATGTGTACATCCCCATGGCTCTCTGTTGGTGATTGTAGGGGATCAATGGTGAAGATGATAGCGATGTACGATGCATTCCCAAGGTCTTATTGCAAGTTAATAAAATGTGCAATGTTGGAGAATGGATCAAATACCACATCAATGGGGTCATAACTGCATTGTCTTCTGCAGTCCCAATGACAATGTCCATACTTTGCCCTTCCATGGAGAGTTGGGCATTGGCAACACTGTATAAAGTTCATTGCACTAGTTTCTTTGTCCAGCTGATAAGCTCTGCACTACTTGGTAATGGTTCCAAGGTCTCATCCAAACTAAGCCAGTGAAAGCAAACTTCAACCAACATAATGTGTTTTCTCTACTAAAATTGATGAAAGTGCAGTGCAGAAATTGAACCAAATTAAGAGATTCTTGAATCTGAAAATTATGTACCTGATTTGTAGCTCAAAATATCTATTTCAAATATCACACAATAAATTTCCATAGCTCCAAAAAAATACCGCAGAAACCTTCCCAATAGCTTTCTAGTAGTATACTAGAAAGTAGAAGAATCACTCTTCTAGACACAAGTTTACAAAAGCCACAAAGAAAGCTTAGTTTGAGGAATAAAATCATTTTTCATTCCATATGCATGGTCTAGCATATATACTGTTGGTCACATACTTCCCTCTCGTTAAAATAGAACTTCAATGATGGAGGAAATAAAATCACTGATCACCGATTGATCCATGATTCTTTCTGAATTTCATGGTTTATCCAGATCACGATATTACTGACCAAAGTATGTCACTCGATGACTTGATTGGATTGCATGCATTCATTTACGGGCTTGATTGCACTTTCTATACTTCAACTCTTTGTTTGACGCTGAGATAAGAACTCCATACTGAACTGATCGATGGATTGGCCCTTCCCCAAAGAGGATAAGCTCCTTCGGGGGGTGGAAGCTGGCATCTATTAGATTCTTTGTTGATGGAAGGCGCTTACTAGAAGGGTGGTGGGAACATCTTAACAGCAGAATGGTCAAAGACGAAAATTTTTTTTTGTAATCGGAGAAGGGTAGTTATGGAGGAATATTGCGGCTTTGGGAGTTGGATCTTGGTCCTATGAAAATTTTGTCTCTTTGTATCCTTTTTTATGTGATGTATTTTTCATTGTTTCTTGTGACGAGGGGGTCGCTCGAGGAGACCCATCTAGGTCAACAAGCCAATCAGACAGCCCCCTAGGTTGGTCATTGATAGGCCTTTATGACGGTTTCATTATTGGTCCTTGGACCTACTGTACATGTGGTTTATCGGTAGCCTGGATGCATCAACAACCACTACGGAGACCATGCTTAGGCAGAAACTCTGCTAGGTCGTGTAGAATTGGAAAAGGGTACAGAATAAATGATATGGAACTTGGTAGTCTACCTGAGTGTCTGCCAAACAAGATATGGAAAGGAACTCATGGGAAATCAGAGTTGGGACCAAACACGCTCAAATTCCCTTGCTTCAGGTCTTGTAGTGATTCCAGCAATGCCAACCAATCAAATAATGGTGCAAGATAAAATGACAAAAGAGAGGCTCGCGACCAAAGAACATTCACCATCACAGTTACAAATGTGAGAATACCTGACACAAGAAAAACCAGTTTATGTATATATCTCTTGTAGTTCTAACGCAATCTCCGATATATTTGTTTTGATCTTTATGTTAGAGAATATTATGTCTAATTCATTTCAGGACAGAATACGACACTGGCATGTCCACAGCTAATTTCAAAGAACTACTCAATCTGAATGATAAGAAGAGTAAGATGAAAACCTAAAGAGACTTTAAAAAACTACTAATACTTCCACGTGCATGGGTACAATGTTAACCGAGTATACCATATAGTTCCTGTGTTTCACGGTGTATAAATCAATGAATAATTGTTTATGTCAGTGGAACTATTAGACTAATGAACATAACACTGTGCATAACAGAAATAGTTATGTACCTACCAATTAAGCATATATAGTGTAATGATGGCTGCAAGTAACCTCCCATTTCAGCATTATCCATCTTATATTTACATCAGATATAATGAAGGAGAAAAAAAAATAATAATAAATAAACAAAAGTATCATTAATGCAACGCTGCCATAAAGATTAATATTTTCTATAAAAAAGTTAAATGCAACAGTCATGAAATAAATCGATGCAATATAAGAACATCAATCACTACAAACATTCTCTTGTTTCAGAATCATGACCCATTAAGATAGACTTTGGCCTCATGGGCTCATAAGGAAACAAGCTAAACACTCACAAACACAAGGCTACCTCAAACATTAAAAGAAAATCCAAAAACAGCATCGTACATGGTAATACATATGAATAATCACAGCTCTTTGCATTCACCTCTTTCAATGAAGGGATGAGCAACAATGATAATGGTGGAGATGATGTTGCTGCAGATGCTCGTCCAATACTGTCATCATCGCTTATTTGACGCATTTTGGGAATTACTCTCTGTGCATCATAGTATTCACGGGAATCTCTGAGATGGAATGGATCTCGTTGTGAGACGGGTGGCTCACGAAAAAGATATATAATATTTTGGTTTAATTAGCATATCATGGGGGATTAGAAATGAATGCAGTTATTACTATGTTCAACAAGTCTAAGATGTACCTGGAGGAATCAGAGGTATTTGTTCTGTCTGTTGCTCTAGCTTCCTGCCCATCTTTGTTAAGCTTGGCCAGTGAAAATCTTTCCCGAGCATTTCCTCTTCTCAACCCTGCCTGTAATGCAGCCTTCGCCTGAAAAAGAACAGAAAAGAGAATGCAAACCAACAGAAATCCACTAGATACAATAAGTAAATGGTATCGTGAATACTGTGCATATGATGATATAATGAACAGACAATAGCACCAACCTCAGCAAGGTTGGTAGCACTGTCCTCATTTGAAGCACTTGATGTTCGTTCCAGGATTCCTAATCTGGACTTCGGAGTTCGAGGGGTATCGGATTCACCATGTTGGCCACGGATAACAACAGTGCCACCAGCACTCCCTTCATCAAAAGTATATCTGCTGCTAGACTACAGAAAATTGAGATCTCACTGAGTGGATGTAGAGTAACATGCAAGATATGCATAAGAACCTTATTTAACCTAAAAGTTTCCTATCAGTTGGATGATAGTTGTACCGTGGAACTCTGGTCATCAAACAAAGCAGATGACTGAACCTCTCTTGAAGATCGTAGAATGACGGTTCCTGAGTTGTTTACAGATAACTGCTCCTGAAATTGAGCATTTCAAGTAATTTTAGAGAAAACCAAAGGCACAGATACAGATAAAGCTTATCAGTGTGAAAAAGGGAAGAAAAGAATTACATCCTCTAGGGAATCCTCTTGTTTTTCTCCATCATGTTGATCTCTCACACCTTTCTGAGGGGAGATTTCAGTTGATGACTCATGAACAGCACTTCCTGTTGCAGAAGACCACTGGTTCCCTCTACTTGGAGGTTTTCTTGGAAGAAGACTATTTGGGACTTCAGATTTCCTATCTCCCGTGGCAACTTGAGGTGGTCTCACAGCACTGCGGACAGTCCCTGTACCCTGGGATCCACCTGTGCTGAAGTCCCAGCCAGAATTTCCCAGGACCTTTCCATGACTGGGGTAAAGTGAAATAAATCAGTGAAAAGTTTTTTTCTTTTTTTTTTTTGAAGCAAAATAAGCCGTTGAAAAGTTCGGACCATGAAATAGATAAAGCTAAAAACTAGTCTATGTAAATGGCCCACCTGGCTCGAGTACTTTCATCATCTCTTGTGTCTTTAGTAGCCTTAACAGTGCCAGATGCATCATCAAAGGCTTGATGACCATTTCTCAGGGTTTCCATGCCTTCGCTTACAGGGAACTTCGGCCGCTCTCTATCAGGCAGATAAATAATAAAAAATAGTCATGTAAAGTTTTAAGCAGAACTAAAGAGGAATTCAAAAAGCATAAATCTTACTGCATCTCCAGTCTATCCATGAAAGGAAATTATGGATATTATGTAACTAAAGCTTGTACAACACACTGCACAAATTAAAACTGTCAGTTAACAATGCTATGCACCTTATCCTTTCCAAAAGCCTTGCACTCTTTCTTGCATTCCTGATAAAACGATGCTTTAGAAGTTCCTTGGCACTTGGCCTCTGAAATTAAGATCATTTAGGAGAGTTCATCAGAAATGCTTCTTCCCATGATACTCAAGTACATCTGAATCTGTTTTTCATGTATGAATAAACATGCCTATTTGCATAGATTCTTTGTAGTATATAACTTCAACTGCCTCCTTGAGCACTAGCACAGACATGGAAGGTACCATACAGCATCAAGAAGCTTAAACAAATCCATGAACGGGAAATGCACCATCCATATCATTTTTATATTCAATAATGACAAATTTGCACGAGTATCATTTATCTCAGACACAGTTGATGCTCCTCTGAACTTGTGTACAACATCACAGAATGTATGACAAGTTTGTGGCACAAGACAAGACAGAAAGTCGAATAACTGAATAACTAGCTTCACATGCTTGTTTAAATGATTAAAGGATAATGTCAATGTAATGAAAACCATCATGCATCTTCTTTCTCCTATTGGTGGTGAATGATAAGATACTCAATACAACGATTTAAAACCTTGCTTCTGATACCACCAGAGCTTCCAATTTTCTCCTTTGATGGATGCATTTACAACAAATCTTTCTGGAGTTCACTGAGCTTCCATCTAAACTCCGGTTTTAAGTGATGGAGAAGTAAAGAGGATTGGGCATGTCCAAAGAAGTGGAAAACTTTGATACTTTAGCAGAGTGTGATGGATGATATGCAGGGACTGAGAAACTATACATGTGTCATATGAGTAGTACAGATTCAACTGACCAAAATAAGACTCCAAGTTTAGAAGTATCATAAACCACAAATCACAATTATTTGGTTATAGAATTATCAGATTGGCGGAACATTTTTTGGATGGTAGAAACAAAATATAAGCAACAGTCCTAATTCAGCAAACAAGTGCCCATGAGTCAGAGGTTAGGATTGTTCAACCAATCTGATTTTGAAATTGTGCCTTACTAACAGTAGATTCACATTTTAGGCACATTTAAGTTGAATGAATGTAAACCCTAAGCCCTACTCAGAAGGAGGCACTGGTATCCAGGTTCTGACTGACGTTAACTCCACCTTCCTGGGTAAATGGGTTGGGCGCTTTGGCTCCTAGGCTGGTAAATGGCGGAGGAAGATCATTGCTTGCAAATATAGCACTGAAGTAGGAGGCTGGTTCTCTAAGCCCTCCTCCCTCTACATAACCTTGGCGGTCAAGAAGGCCATAACTGCCCTCAAGCCTCTAATGCTGGAAGGCTTCTCTCCTTTTCCCTCGGAGACGGAAGGCGCATCCAGTTCTGGTTGGACTGGTGCATCTCCGATAGGCCTCTTCAATCTCTTTTCCCCAAATTAGCAAGGGTCGCCTCGAACCTGTCCTCGACAGTCACTAATTGTTTTTCTTATGAAGGTTGTGTGTTGTGGTGGCCACATTGCAGGAGATCTTTGTCCGAACTCGAGACGGGAGAATTTCTGGAACTTTTGAAGCTCCTTGAGGAGATTCACCCTTCTCCGGGTGTGGAAGACTACAACTTGGTCGCTGTCTAGCTCGGGTTGCTTCTTCACGAAGTCTCTTTTCCTGTGAATCCTGCTGTCACCTTTTGTCTAGTCGTATGGAGACCCGCTGAAAGTAGCTGCTTTTGTTTGGCTTCTTGCGAGGGGAAAAATCCTCAACGCGGACAACTTGCAAAACCGTGGTATGGTGCTCCTCAACACCTGCCTTCTCTGCCTGGGCAAAATCCAGAATCTATCAATCACCTCTTCCTCCAATGCCCCTTCGCTTGGCGGGTGCAGTCCTCCATCTTGGTCGGATTTCACACTCCCTGGGTTATGCCTAGTGCAGTTGTTGGCTTGTTATTCGCCTAGCACAGTGGTGGCATCGGAAAATATCTCAAGGCTCTCTAGCGTTTGGCCGCTTTGGCGACCCTTTGGGCTATTTGGAGAGAAAGGAAGAGTCGCTGCTTCTGGGATCTTCCTTCTACTTCTTCCAGGGTGGTGAATTTGATCCTTTGTGATGTAGCGAACTGGTTGCTCTGTCTCCAAATTTCTAATTGTTGTATTATTTCTTCCTTTCTTGGTTTGTAATGGCTTGGCTCGTTAGAGTTGACATGAAGTGTATATTTTTACACAAGTTGTATAGTTGTTAGATCTAAACTTTGTTTTGTTGTTTAGCTTACTAGATCCTTTGTTGTTTTGGTTTCTTTTGTCTTTTCCTTCTTTGTTTTCTTTTGTTCCATGGTTTCATTTGGCTCCTTTTAATAAAGTTCGAACTTTAAAAAATAAAAAATAAATAAAAATGAATGAATGTATGCCATGTGTATGATTTTTGTGACTGCATATCGAGCAGTCCAACACAGCCCCACTCATTGAGTTAGAGGTTTCACTTTTAACCAATGTTTGAAATATCGGTATCGCGTTACGTACCACATTCTTGGGATACAAATACGTATCAATTATCACATGAGATATATTGGTTGTATCGCATAATGTACCAATGTTATTGGAAACATTGGAAATTGGTCGAATTTTTCAATGAAACTTCAATGATTATTAAAAAAAAAAAAATCAATACACACTTATAAATCAAAATATTTAAAGCAATACATTAAAAAACGAAAGAAGAATCACTAGATTAGGTTACATACATGTTTGAATTTATGATTGGATGCAGAGATTATAACCGATTTGCGAGAAATTGAGAAATTTTGATTTTTTTTTTTTTCAATTTTCAGCAACTCGGCCCATCTTCTCCATATCTCAAAATCGAAACTAAACATCTTTGATTTTTCATACAAAATATGAAAAAATCATGGATTTATTACAATTTAACATTGATTTATGGAAAAAAAAAAAAAAAGGATTGAAAATCGAAAATGCTCACTGGATCAATGTGGGATATATCGCATTACTTGTGTATTTCCTATCGCACAGGTGGGTTACAAGATAAATCATGGGATATATCAGCCGATATCGTCAATATTTAAAACACTGCTTTTAACTAAATCACTTAATTATTTTTGTAACAGCCATTTGTCCGTTTCTTCTCCAATATCCCTATGATTCTTTAATCCCAAATTAATGCATAGCACTAAACTCCATCAGAAAAATCAATCGCGCACCTGATATTGACCTTACCTTGTTCAACAAAGTTTGATTCTTCCCAAAATTGCCTTGATGATCTTTGAGGAATATCAAAATTACAGAGTATTCTCCACATCCACACCAAGTCGATATTTAAAACATTGCTTTTAGTAAGGAAATATTTATTAGCAACTATCGCATTTCTTTCTTTCTTTCTTTGTTTTTCGTGTTTTTTTTTTTTTTTTTTTTTTTTTTTTGGGGGGGGGGGGGGGGGGGGGGTATTTTTTTATTTTTTTTTGAAAAATTAAAAAAATATATGTATTAGGGAAAATTTCAAAAAATTGTAAAAAAATTATAAGAAACCGAGGAGAACTTTTCTAAGTTAATAGATAACTAATTTTACATATTTAAAATACATTTGAAAGAGATAAAATCAATTAAACATCAAGTCATCCACATTTAACAATATAGTTGACAAGAAGTAACAACAAAATCAACAACCTATATATTTATTATGGTAGAAAATCAACAAGCTTTCTTCCTTGAAACTTAAAAGTGCTTGAATCTTGATCTTCCAACTTCCAAGAGAGAGGGAATGTAAGAGAGAGAGAGAGATTAAGATCACTTGGAAATAGGAAATACAAGAGAGAGGGAGATTAAGACCACTTGTAATTAAGAAATGTAAGAGAAAAATAGAGTAAGAGAGTTTTGGGGTGAGAATATTGCAAATGGAGGAGATTTGAAAGCCTTTTTATAGACAAAATGTTATTTTTTGCAAAAAAAAAAAAAAAAAAAATTCAATGTGCCATGGCTAATATGCGATCGCATATGCTGTATGCGATCGCATACATCGCATATGTGATCGCATATTTTCGCATATGCAATATATGCAATCACATATGTGCCAGATCGCATATGCCATGATCGCATATGCGATCTGCATATGGATATGCGCATATGCGATCGCACATGACAACAATGAGGATAACAATAATTTTCAAAAAAAAAAAAAGACACGAATCTCGTCAAGGGAGAGGGAATGAGTTCCGAAGTTTCAATACATAAAAGAAGGATGAAAGACAGGGCAAGGGTGTGGATTTCGTAAAAAGAAAGGGAAAGAATTGTGGCTTGGAGTGACCTTTTAAGGATCCAACCTACAATGGAGGAATCACCTACCACAATGCCCGTACCAACATCCCTTCTCTAAGAGCGTGAGCAACCATCAACGCAATAAAACCCATTGTAAGAATAGGCTTTTTAAACAATATCAGCTCTCTCATGTCTCATTTATGTTTGGAATAAAAATTTGGTTGTTGACGACATTTTGTTGAATGTTTTCATGGCTTTGCTCTCCCCCTTCTGATTTGGATTCATGTGGCTTACAATTTACATGTCCTAATAACTATTCCCTATTTGTTCATGGTGGTGGCCGAAGCGCTTTGTAAGATTTTTTTTTTTTTTTTGAGAAGTCGCGAAATATATTGAAAAAAGGGGAAGGAAATACAAAGCAAATAAGAATAGAGAGATCGTCGAGAGAGCAACCTCAACTAGACTCCTAGAAAAAGAAAATCATAGTCCTTTAGACCCGCTACAAAGACGGCCCATTCAATCATTAGCCGCTTAGCCTTACTGGCTACTACCGCCTCCGAGTTTGAAATATCCCTGAAACATCTACAGATTCTCTCTTCCGAAACTGACCACCATATCACAATGATGGCCATTCTCCATAGACGCGTCTTATGCTTGCCCAATCTCACCCCATGCCAAGCTTGAAGGAGATGACTCACCGAGTCAGGAAAGCACCAATTTAACTTGAAGCAGGAGAGAAAATCTGACCAAATCCGAGCGATAAAAGGGCAGAAAATGAGCAGATGATCGATTGATTCTTCATTCTTCATACAATAGAGACAGACGTTGACAATGGGCATCCCCCTTTTTCGCAAATTGTCCACCGTGAGGATCCTCTTGATCCCCACCAACCACCCAAAGGCGGCAGGCATGTTTAGGGGGGACCAAATATTTCCAAAGATGGTAGATGTTATCGAGAGAGGCTTGCTCATTTTCCAGCAAGGCATAGAAAGATTTAACTGAAAATCTGCTGGTTTTGTCTGCCTTCCAGAAAAGTTTGTCTACGGAATCGAAATATGAAATGCCCCTATATATACGCTCAAGCAAGCCCGCAAACTCTTCAACCTCCCAATCATGAAGATTCCTCCTGCAGTTCATGATCCACTCTATTTTCTTAGCCGACGTGGAGAAGCAGCTTGCAACTGGGATGGTGGGGTTTAAGGCAAGGCAGAAAATATTCGGAAAGTCGTCTTTTAAAGGCGAATCTCCCACCCAAATGTCTTCCCAAAACCGAATGTTTTCTCCTTTACCTAGAATGAAACCTACACCTTTTAGGACCTTTTTCAAAGAAGAGATCCATTTCCAAAGGGCCGAAGCCCTGTAGCGAGAAGAGTCCTTGGTCTACCATCCACCAAAGGACTTGTCGTATTTCCCTTTGATAATCTTATTCCACAAACTGTCCCCTTCGGCACCAAGTCTCCAGATCCATTTCCTTAGGAGAGCCCTATTCATTCTCTTGAGATCTTTGATCCCCGCTCCACCTTGATTGAAATGCTTGCATACCTGATGTCATTGAACAAGGTGGAACTTTTTCTCTTCCTTGCCGTGCCAAAGAAAATCCCACCTTAATCTTTCAAGGATAACCAAAACTAGGGTTGGACATCTGAAAAGGGACATGAAGTATAACGGGAGGTTTGAAAGAGCTGCCTTGTTAAGAGTTAAGTGGCCACCCAAGGAAAGATATCTACATTTCCATTTTGCCAAGTCGATTTCGAACCTAGTAAGATGATAGATGAAGGGCAAGCGTCGGGCCTTACAAGGGGATTTAGGATGGATAAGTCATAATTTCAAGTCTCACATCTTCAGTATGCAGATGACTCTATCCTTTTTTGTGAAGCGGATGAGGTTAAAGTGGAATATTTACGAAAGGATCATTTCTTGCTTTGAAGTCGTCTCAAGGCTAAAGGTGAATATTTTCAAAAGTGAATTGCTAGGTGTTTGGATTGCAGGGATTTTGCGTTATCATGTGGGATGTTCCCATCAACTTATCCTGGCCTTTCGCTTTTCATTGGAAAGAGGAGAAGTTTGCAAGGATTTTTTGTTATCGTGTGGGGTCTTCCCATCAATTTATCTCGGCCTTTCACTTTTCATTGGAAAGACAGCGCTACATATATGGGATAAGATTGTAGAAAGATTTGGAAGGAAGCTCTCGAGTTGGAAAAGAAGGCATCTCTCTCTGTGGGTGGTCATTTGGCATTGATTAAGGTGACAATGTCCAATTAGCAGATATATTTCATGTCCATCTTCAAATGTCCAAAGGCTAGATTGGAGAGGCTAAGGCAGGATTTTTGGTGGAGCCAAAGAAAACAAAAATTCCATTTGATGAAGTGGGAAGAGGTGTGTTCTCCTTTTTGAGGATGGAATCTAGAAGCCATGAATTCCACATTGCCTAGAAAGTGGTTGTCAAGATTCAAGACAGAAGAAAGTAATTTGTGGAGGGATGTCATAGCCAGGAAGTATGGCATTCAGGAAGGAGTGTTGTGGACTAGGGATTCATCCATATATAGAGCCTTTCCAATATAGAAGGTTGTAGTCAAATTGAGAGATAAGTTTGAAGAATGGTTGGCTTTTTAGTGGGCAACGGTGAAAAAATTCAATTTTGGGAAGACATTTGGCAAAGTGAGACAACGCTTCAAGTTGCCTTCCCTAGACTAGCAAGACTCTTTAGAAGCAATATTTTGATAGCTTGTTGCTTCTCTTTACTAGGAGATGAGGTGATTTGGACTTCCCCTGTCAAAGGAATATGTCAGATTTAGAAGTGGATGATTTTATTAGATTGATGGGGCAGTTGCAAAGTGTCCACCCATTAAAGGGGAAATTAGTTCAATGGTGAGAATCAAAGACAACTCAACCCATTTTTCAATGAAATCCTTATATAGGAATCTGAATGGTTCTTCATCTAGAGCCTAGTTGTGTCATAATGCTTCCGTATGGCATTATGGAGCTCCCCCTAAAGTTGCAGCCACAGCTTGGTTAGTAGGGAAGAACAAGCTCTTGACAATAGATAATCCAAGGAGAAGGATGATGGTGCTCCCAAACATTTGCATGATATGTCAGCAGGTATTTGGGCAATTTGAGGAGAAAGGAAGAATCGTTGTTTTAGAAATTGTAATAAGTCAGCTTTCGAGGTCTTCTATAAGGCAGAAGCGGAAGTCATGGACTAGGCTATAGCTTTAAAGGTTTTTAGTGAGAGCTTCTTTTTCCCCCTTTGTGGTCTGAATTGTAAATAACTTTGGGCTTCAGCCTATTTTCAATAAAATCGCTACCGCTTAAGAGAGAATATATATATATATATATATATATATATATATATATATATATATATATATTCCCAGGTCTTATGGCAATTAAGGCCCTAGCAATTGAGTTGGTTCTACAAATCAGTAGCTACCAAAAAGTCTTGAACCCAAGCTTCAGAGCAGAAGCCAATGAGTGGACAATCAATCATGAAAGCCAAAATTTCAATGAACTTGGATAACAACAATACCAAGGAGGTAGACGCCTAAAGATGTTGTTTTTTACGAGATAAGTGGTAGTAATAACAGCCATCAAATTTCTTTCACCAACCCAGGAGGACAAGGATGCCAACCCACAATCCTTTTCGGAAGTTTCTACTTGCAGAAGAGAGAAGTTTCCCAATTGGAGGAAATCAGAGAAGGCAAGAAACCACGGAATTTGAGCCTTGTCCATGGTTGACTGCACCAAGATGCTCTTCCCATTGAAGATTTTCCTCTTTCCTAGCAAACCATATGGACCACAGAGCAGATCGCGCGCACATAGCCCACAAAGATGCCCAATTGAGCCCCAAGCAGCAAGCAGTTATAGACTCTTGGAACACTCGCTGTAAACCAAATTTAGACAGCACTTCACACCAAACACTCCTAGCATTAGGTGGTTCAGTCTATTCACTGGCAAAACACAGTGAGCACCTATTCAGCTCGCCATTCCACATCCCTTTTGATCAAACATGAGGATCTTCCCTAAACATGAAGTCCACATGAAAGCTCTAACTTTAAGCAGTCCAAACCCTCTGAAATGCCGAAGTTTCTCCGTCCACGCCACATGATAACGAAGAGGACATGGATTTAAACTATAGTTGCATGAAGTGCAAAGCGGAGCGGCATAGATTCGGGTGTGAGAGCAGGGAAGTGTCTATTTCATTTCGAAATGTTAGCAAGTATAAATGGCTAGGAAGTGAGAGGTGAAGCGGTTCCAAAGTGCAATTCGAAGCAGAAGCAACACCTTATTATAAGGATCGTGCAATTAAGATTTAACCATGAACAATCTCATCCATATCAGCAGCCCAAAACTGTTATCTTCCGCATCAAAAGGAACATAGACATTTTTTTGTATGGTAAGGATTGGGTAGAGGGGATTAAGGGAGGCAGCTCATCACTTCACAAACAACACAATACATGCATTATCCATTTTAAATGTCTCCAATTAATGTTGCTTCCATCAATATACTTTCGTTACTTAGTTCTTCTACTGCTTGATCAAGGAAGCACAGCAGTTCTTTCTGAATTTCAAGACCCTTCTAGGGATGAAGGTCACAATAGTTCAAGAAGACTGAAAAGAATGCAATAAACACAAGAAAGGGATCAAGATGCTCCGAAAAAAGGACATGATAAAGAAGGATCCAGGTAATAGTGAGAGTAGGGACTGAAGGATGATGACCACTATGCAAAAGCAATAAGGTGAAGAGATACACACTTCTGCAACCACTTGACTGTGGATCAGATCGCATATGCATATGCAATCTGGCAAGTATGCCATGGCATACTTTAATATGTGACCAATATGCAATCGCATATGCAAGTATGCAATCGCATACTGCATATGCAATTGCATACTTCACAACACTCAATTTATTTTTTATTTTTTTCAATTTAGTGAACTTTTGTCTATAATTAGGCACTCATATCCCCACCATTTTCACTATTCTTTACTCCAAAGCTCTAAATCTCTCACTCTCTCTCTTACTCTAATCTCTTTGCAACTATTTCAAGTATGTTTATTTTTTATATTTTGTAAGTTGTGCTTGTTTTTTGTAAATTAAGTTGTAAGTTGCAACTCGTGCATAGTTTCAAGTTATCCATTTATCAATAAAATTTCTATGTTCAAAGCTTTTAATAATTAATTCTCTCTTAATGTAACTTGTTGATTGTTTTGTTACAATTTATGTAAATATAATATAAGTAATTAAATATATATAACTTAATGAAACACTCAAACTACAATGAAATAAGTAAAATCACCCAATCCAATCATGTGTACTAATTAGGCAAGTTTTTCATTTTTTAAAGAATTTCTTTCGATTTTATCCTTTTTTTTCAAAAAATTTATTTTTCAATAATATATATATATATATATATATATATATATATAATATATATATATATATATATGCGATGGCATATGCGGTTATGCAATCACATATGCGATTTGACAACATTGCTCAGAATGATACAATGAGCTACTCCAATGTATGAGTTCAAGAGCTCAACAATGTGGGACTGAAACTAACCTATCCAGACAATGTTTATATAAATACTTGTGGTTTAGCAAAGCCCTTCTTCTTATTCCTTGAAACATACAAAGTTAATGATGATGAGTCATGCACAGAACTCCCAGCACTGGTGTCATGCTGATACATTTTTATACAAAGTTAATGATGATAAGTCATGCACAGAACTCCCGGCACTGGTTCATACTGATACATTTCACCTTTTCTTTAGACCTTCAATCTGCTACACATTCTATCTGAACTTAATATGCCTTTGAGAAATAATTCATGAGTCATGCTTCAAGGGAGACGGCCAATCCCCTCATCTCTAAGCACCCAACCCACCTCCCATTTAGTATGTTCATTGAGATGACCAATAACACCTCCACATGAGCCTGCCATGCACCATATTGCCCTTATAATCTTGTCCCCACTTACAGGAACTCAACAAATCTAGTAGTTTCTCTGAATTAGCTTCAGTCCAAAAAAATCTTGAACCCAAGGTCAAGGGTACATTCACACAACACTCTAGAGAACCCAACTGTACCGTCACGCACATGTATGACCAACAGTACCAGGCACCCTGTGCAATCGAGGAAACCTGGCAACACTAAGTGAATTTTGATACATAAAAAGGTTAAAATTCACATGCACAGAAGATGCCCCATGCCATAAGCCAAGGGTCACTAATAATTTGATATACTCTGTGCTGTAAGAAACAGCCATGCAGCCTGCTTAAGTTTCATGGCTGGCTCAAGGAAGAGCCTTGGTCCAACGACCTCTCATTAACAAGGCATAAGGTTGAGTAAATGACAATAGGCACCAAGTAGTAGCTACTCACTTCATAATGATGCATTATCATAAACCCATACAAAAATAGAAGTAAATATGCGAAATACGCAACTGATAAGCATAGTCACTATAGGATGAATACAAGGTCCATAATCAGGTGGTCTTTTTCATTTTGCATGGCACAAACTATAAACTAAAAATGCTTATATTTTCCATACTCCCATCCCTATTATTTACCTAAGAATTTTCAAAAACAAACCTAAAAGGGAAGGAAAGAACGGACTTAAAAGTTAAAACTGATTGATACCTCAGCTGGGACTTTTTTTAAACATAAGGAAACAAATTCTTTCATAGGGCGGGAAAAATGCTCATCCAGCTGCACAACAGAAACAGAATGTTTTAAGATTTGGTAAAATGTTATAGTGCTTGATAACAGGATTAAGTATTGTTTGGAGCACCATCAAAGACAAACTAAACCTGTGGTGGATTTTCTCGAGGAATGATGAAAAGAACCCTCAGTGGGTGGAGATCTGCCAAAGGGGGCTCTCCTTTTGCCATCTCAATTGCAGTGATCCCTAAGGACCAAATATCTGCCTGCATCAAGCGAAAGTTCTGAATGTTAACAACCTAGCTCAAAGTTCAAGAAAGCATGAATTTTCCAAGAAACTAATCTAATAGCTACCTTCTCATTGTATCCATCTGAATTCTGAATTACCTCTGGTGCCATCCAAAATGGGGTTCCTACAAATGTCTGAAATAGTGTGCACTAGTAAATAAATAGTGCATTGAGAAGAACATAAAATTACGTTGTTTTAGCCCCTTCACATAAGAAAGTTTATCACTAAATTTAAAATAATAAGAATAAGAATGCTATTCACTCCACAAAACTTGGAGGTAACGATGACAACCTTCTTAAGATCACTAATACTTGAGCGTAGCCCAGGAAGTGTTAAATAGATGTAATAGCAGCATGACTTCACCATCACCATCTTAACATGTTATTCCTTATTGACAAATATGTTTTACAATCTTTTTACAAACGTAACATCACCATACCTTACTTTTCACAAGAAGGAAAACTACTCCCAGAGGTTCGGGCTTGTAACTAAATGTTTTGTTATTTTGCTCTTTCCAATCTCCCACAAATCGAAAGCAAGGACCACCTCCACAGCCTCTATCTATAATATATATAGTGCGAATAATGTTTGGCCAATTTTACCTCTGCAAGTAGTTAGCCTATGGCAGAAAACTTTGAATGTTTAAAGGACATGGAAAGACATTTTAAATGAAGTTGGGGTATTTTGGAAATTGGAAAATGTGGCTTCTGTCCAATGTACGGTTCAGATTTCCCCACAAAAAGCCTGCAAATGGCTTAGATTTTAGATACAAAAAGCGAGTAGTTAGGGAACTTGGACAATTTTTCCCTCGCAATTAGTTTTATTAGTAGTTAAAACTATGAAGGGCATGGAAAGGGTTTACCAAAAGAAAGGGCATTTTTGTTCTTTCAATTTCTTCATGCAAGTAGGTCACACCCACCTCTCCTCTTTGCTTGTAGCCAGCATGAAATTGTGTTAGTAAGCCCATGCGACAAAGGCTGTGGAGCCCACCGTAACGACTGTGTGGTAGAGCTGTACATGAACCGAGTTAGCTCGCTCGACTCAACTCGACTCAAAAAAGCTCAATTCGACTCGGTTCGAAACTGAGTTCGAGCTGATTTTTTTAGCTCGAAAAAATTTCGAGCCGAGTTCGAGCTTGCCTGAGCTCGACTCGACTAGGATTGAACCTCAACTCGAATCAACTCGGTGACTTGGTTATTTTGGCATTGATGTTGCTCGCCAAGTGTTTGATGAAATTACTCAATGAAGTGTTGTTTTGTGTGCATGCATTCTCCGTGGGATCGGCTAGTGGCAAGGAAAGAATGAATATGAAACAAATCTTTACAAAAAAAACAATTTCCCATTATAAAATTGCCCTTAAATCATGATTTTGATGTTGCCCGCCCAGTGTTTGATGAAATACTTGTATGTTGTTGTTACTGTTTTGCATTCTGTGAAAAATTGAAGATGCGTTGTATGTGTTTGAGACAATGGCGCATAGGCTCGAACTAGCAGCAGTTGCTGACCGAGCCGAGCCGAGTTTGAGCTGGGGTTAGCTACTGGTCGAGCCGAGCCGAGTTGTGCCAGGCTCGACTTGGTTCGACTCGTGTACAGCTCTATTGTGTGGCATCCACTCCGCACATTTTTTCATGTTAGGACGTCAGCCCAAAATAGAAGAAGATCTAAAACCTCTCTCTCTCTCTCTCTCTCTCTCTCTCTCTCTCACACACACACACACACACACGCACACACACAGAGGCAACGCATGCCTTCGAGCAAGCAAACCATAAAATAGAGTATTTTCACTAGGAAGAGAAAGACGAACTTTTTATTCCACTAGAGTTACACATCCAATAATAAATATTTAGTGTAGAGAAAACAAAATTGTCCACAATTGTCCTGCAAATCCCTCCCTCTCGCCAACCAACAAAAGAAATTACTCTCAAAGGACCCAATAACTCCATATTTTGTTGCTACATTATATTGTCTCCTTCTGTCCTAAAATGAGGTATAGGATGGCTTTACTGAAAAATGGCCCATCTCATTAAGACTCCAACTCTATCTTTCCTTTCCACGAGGGTAGGGTCTCATTCTCTAGCTCTGTTAATGGGCTAATTAACTTAAGTGGCTTCTCAACTATCTAGTCCCTTCCAAAAACTAGGCACCAAATTGCTTGGCTTTCACAAGGCTATGTTTGTATACCATGGATTGCATGCCGACAGTGTAAAAGAAGACGGGTTTTCCTTTGATTTGACAAATTTTGTTGTTTGGATAGCAAAAAAGGGATGGATTGTCGATAGGAAAATGATGGATTCAATATGAAGAATAAAAAATAAGGATCGGCTGGTATTAGACGCAGTAAGCAGCATCATTGTGGCCCGGAGTACTGGTATTTGGTCTCGAGAGGACTGGTGGTGCGGTTCTTTCTCTGTCTATGTGGTCATATAGGATGCAATTTCAAGTTTTAGATGGTCGTTTACTGCTATATATGGTATATGTCAGCCAGAGAGGTCTATCTTATGGGAGGAATTGAATTCTAGTAGGGCTAGGTGGCCGTATTTGTGGTGCGTAGGAGGCAATTTCAACGCGATTAGACTTCTCGTATGAGAAGTCTAACAGTGGTTTGGTTACCAAAAGTAGACCTGGACACAAACTGAACTAGCTTGGCTACTCACTCAACTCGACTCGGAAAAGCGGAACTCAACTCGACTCGAAACTAGGTTCAAGCTGAGCCGAGCTGTTTTATTGAGCTCGAAAAAAATTCAAGTCGAATACAAGCTGGCCCGAGCTCAGCTCGGCCCAAATCAACTCGGTTCAGTTTGGAACCACCCAAATCACCACCAAGCCCATCACCATTGCCTCTCCTCTAGTGTTTTCGAGATGCAATAAAAGAAAAGGGAAATGGTGAATCCTAATCATAATGTGATTTCATTCTGTCTTTTGACATGGATGATTCAATGCTCTTTTGCTATCTTTGATTCCTTGTGAGTTTGGCATGCTCTGGTTTGTTTTTTGAGTTATTATGCTTTTGTGTTGCGTTCAAACTCTAGCTGCACGAGGAAGATTCCTTGTTTGGTATAATGTGGAAGTTTTAAGTATTTTATTGCAGAAAGTTATTGCGTCCAAGATTCAAAGACCGCCCAAATTTGCTTTGGATGAGGAATAGAGAGAGGTTGACCCCATGATGTAGCCACTTTCATCTGCGACATGAGTCTCCTGCAGCATTAGGATTCGATTCCTAGGACCTTGCTCACTGAAGCAACATTGGTGGAGCAATCTATAGATTTTGTAAGAGTCATCTGATTGCGAATTGCAAGATTGGAAAAGAAACCATTGGATTGCCTTGATGAAGTTAAAAGATTGAATGGAAGGAGCACCAAAAAAAAAAATCCAAATCTGGTGTCATCGTTTACACACACCCGCCAACATCGCGCAACAACCCCATCTCCGCCCATCTTCCATTCATTATGGCTGCCCAAGTAGTTGCAACCTCATCTTCTCCAACATCTTCACCAAATCCGTCACCTGCAACCTCCGAATCACCAAACCCCAGTTGTATTGTACCCACGATTTGGACCCAAGCCCATGTCATCTTCATCATCCCGCACCAAACCCACAATCCCTACGTCGTTGTTGTCCTCAACCCTAAATTCATTCACATCTCAGATCATCTTCAAGTTGGGGGGCCCACCTTGTTTCACCTCCCCTCTATTTGTTTTCAAACTTGGCTCGAAAGCTTGAACTCAACTCGAGCTGCTAACCAAACCGAGCCGAGATGGCCATTACGGCTCGAGGATCGATCCGGGCCGAACTCAAGCTGAGATGGCCATTACGGCTCGAGGATCAAGCCAAACCGAACTCAATCTGAGGTAGGCTACTAGCCAAACCGAACCGAGCTGTGCCAAGCTCGACTCAGTTCAGCTCAGTGTACAGCTCTAACCAAAAGTACGTAGGAATTCTCTAAGTGAATTTCTTCAAATAATTTGGTTGATCTTCCGTTGGGTGGTGGCAAATTTACAAGGTTCGTTGATGAAAACATTCGAGCACTATTCAGAGTATGTTAGGGGAGGAGGAGAGCTTTGGCCCCAATTTCAACATCTCTATGGTTGGATGAATATTATATGGGGCCCGAATCAAGTACGTAACCGTGTTGGAAGACCCCACATGCATGTTTATGTATATTTGAAGGCCCCAGGGAAAATGCATGTGGGCTACATATAGGAGCTTATTGGACACATCTAGACAATTGGATTCATTGGATACACTTATCAGATTGTTAGATCTGGCACGTGGACAGTGGATCTTCTTGATTGTTGGATCATCTTGATCGTGGGCTATTGGACATGATGGAGACATTGGGATGGTTTAGTTTAGTTATTTTTTTATTTACTTTAGGTATTTTAGTTTATTTTATAATTTAGTTGAAATAAGGTGTTTTAGACCATTTTTTATGTAATAAGGGTATTTTTGTAAAAACACCCCAATTAGTCTATTAAAAAATGGGCGTGTGAAGCCCTACGGATTATTATGCATTGAAATAAAACTTCTCTTTTTACTTTGAGCAAAAAAAATCTCCCGTGATTGGAGTTGGTGTGAAGCCATGTAGTGATTCCAATTCATCTCTTATTTTATTCTTTCAAGGTATTTGCTTCACTTTTTTCTTCTTCTCTCTCTCTACTTCTCTATTTCTCCCTATTTCTTTCTTCTTGTTTTCCCCAAAACCCATCCCCATCATCTCGAAAACCACCTAAACCTAATCACTAGCCCCCAAATTTAACCCTAACCTACCAAAACCCTAACTAGGATAAATGATTCCCTTTGAATCAAGATTAATCCCTATGCTAGATGGAAGTTCTATCTTCAATATGTCCTAATTGATTAATGTCTTACAATATCTCATTGCGGGATTATTGTTTGGTTCAAACTTGAGCATATTCAATACTTGGATTCTTCAAATTTGGGATAGATTAGCTTTATTTCGTGCTTTGATTTCTCTAATTAATCCGTTATTTGATTTTATTGCTTCATCTTAAGTTAGACCATCAGTCCCGCATCATCCAATGGGCTAGAGAATGTTATCAAGTCGAGCCTTAACATATTTTTGCTATCTCCCAAGCAGATGGATAAGTTTCCTTTGGTGCATCAATCTTGTCTCTCTAGGCCAACTTCATATCAAAATCCTATTCTCCTAGATGTGGAGGAGGATAACTAGGCCCGAAAGGCCGAAACCTTTTACATTTGAGATTATGTGGTTGGAATAGAAGGATTCAAGGAGATGATCAAGAAATGGTGGAAGTCTTGTCAGGTTCAGGGGTTTGTTGGATTTATCTTAAGCCAAAAGCTGAAATTTTTGAAAAGCATGATGACCTATTGGAAGCAGGAGCTGCTTCGTAATCAAGAAGCTAAGACTTTTTTCTTTCTTTCATTTTTTTCTTTTGGAAATGCATCGAAGCTAAGACTAACATAGTCTAAATAATATTCAAGCCTTGGAAGTCAACAAAGAGGATGGTTCGCTATTGAAGGAGAAGAAATTCTCCAGGGTTAACTGGTTGGTAAAGTATTATAATCACCTCAATGAAGAAGAAATTAAATGGAGGCAGTGATCGATGGCAATATGACACGCTTGGTTCTTCCATAACATCGCAAGTGCAAGGGCTAGAAACAATAGGATTGCAAACTTAATAGTAGACAACCGAAGGGTGTAGGAGAATGATCAAGAGTGTAATTCTACTACTCAGTTCTACAACAACTTGCTCTCTGCTGAAGGATGGAAGCGCCCTAGATTGGACAACTAAAAACATTCCCCTGTATCTCCTATCCGGATGCATCAGGTCTTGAATCTCTGGTGTTGGTGGAAGAAATTAAGCACGCAGTCAATTCCTTGGGAAGAGGTAAAGCCCCAGGCCTTGATAACTTTCCAATTGCTTTATTTTCAGGAGTTTTGTGAAGTAGTCAAAAGAGACTTGGTGAACTTCATTTTGGATTCTTTCAAAGGGGTTGTTTGGCTGTCAAACTTCGAGCTACTTTTTTCTTTTCTTTTTTTAAAGATAACGATAATTTATTTGGAGGCTCCAAAAACACACAGGGAACTATAAGAAAGGCGTTAAAAGCATCAAAAGCGCACAACCTAGTTTACAAGCAAAGCCCCAATGACTATTTAAAAAAAAAAAAAACCTCTCTACAAAGATATTAGAATTATCAACCCGATCTTTGACATTTGCCTTAGCTTACCCAATAATCTTCACAAATGTCCCACTCTTATCCATGAAACAACGATTATTTCACTCTCCCCCATATGGACCAAATGTCGGTGAATAAGGAAAGCCTCCAAAGCTTCTTCCAATCTTTACCTCTCCCAATATCACCGCCATGCCAAGCTAGCAACAAGTCTTCAAGGCATTACCCACGACACCTTGAAAACCACCAAGAAGTACATCCAAATGGATCTTGCAAGCAGGCAATGAATAAACAAGTGGTTTACCGACTCCGCATCGCTAAGGCACATGGAGCACATATTGGTAATGTACATTGCCCTCTTTTGGAGATTGCCAAGAGTGCATGGACGATTCCTATTTAATAACCAAGTGAATGTCACAACCTTTGGGGGCACTTCGTAACTCCAAACAAACGCCAAAGGAACCTTGCCCAAGACTGAACCCTCTTGAGTGAGGAACACGTAAAAAGGCCAAATAGATACTATGCCCAAGACTCGACACCAAGAAATATTCTCCCTAAGCAAGGGGCAAAAACCATGAAGCCTTTCCGATAACCTTAAGAACTTGACCATCATAACCTAGAGAACTTGACCATCTCCTCTTCTGCAAGATTTCCTTCCCGATTTTGGAGAAGCTTCTAGCCACTGTTGCAAGACCTGCCAGCTTAGGGAACTTAGCACGAAGAGAACTCTCTCCCATCCAAATGTCATCACAAAAGCAGACCTTCTCCCCATAGCCAATTGCAAATCTCACGCCCTCCATGAATTTGTGTCCCCACCTCTTCAACCGCCTTCCAAATCCCAGAAGCCCTATAAAGCAAGGTGTCCCGTATCGGTATCGGTTGGCGTAACGGTGCCCTCCCTCCGAAACCGACACGGATACGGGGGCGTAAACGGCGATACCGGGGTCGTAAAAAATTATTCTAAGCATTCCAAATTATGCATTCATTTATAAATTGGAACATGTTTGTGGTGGTGTAATGGTCCACTCTTTGGTGAGAAGTTGTATCGGACTGTCTGATGAATTTATGAACCAGATAACCTAAATTTGACTACAAAATTCATATATTTAATTTTCTAACTTATTATCAATGATAGATATATTAGAATGAATGTAATATGAAAATATCTTACATTTAGGTGTTTGCAATTATTTTTGAGGGCCAAAATTCATGCGTAAATAGAAAAAAAAAATATAAAAAAAATATAAAATGGCACCCCAAATATGTAAAATGCACATTAACATGTTCTACTATGATTAACACATCATATGGCATCATTAAAACAGCAAAAGAATCATTAAGAAAGATTTTTTCGAATTTTCAAAAAAAGGGCCAAAATAAATGCGTAAATAGAAAAAAAATAAAAATGGCACCCCAAATATGTAAAATGCACATTAACGTGTTCTACTATGATTAACACATCATATGAAATCATTAAAACAGCAAAAGAATCATAAAAAATGATTTTTCAAAATTTCAAAAAAAGGGCCAAAATTCATTCGTAAATAGAAAAAAATATTAAAAAAATATAAAATGGCACCCCAAATCTGTAAGATGCACATTAACATATTCTACTATGATTAACACATCATATGGCATGATTAAAACAGCAAAACAACTATTAAAAATTGATTTTTCGAATTTTCAAAAAAGGGGCCAAAATTCATGCGTAAATAGAAAAAAATATAAAAAAAAAAATAAAAATGGCACCCAAAATCTGTAAAATGCACATTAACATGTTCTACTATGATTAACACATCATATGACATCATTAAAACAGCAAAAGAATCAATAAAAAATGATTTTTCGAATTTTCAAAAAAGGGGCCAAAATAAATGCGTAAATAGAAAAAAATATTAAAAAAATATAAAATGGCACCCCAAATCTGTAAAATGCACATTAACATGTTCTACTATGATTAACACATCATATGGCATGTAAAAAGCAAAACACTATTAAAAATTGATGTTTTTCGAATTTTAAAAAAAGGGGACAAAATTCATGCGTAAATAGAAAAAAATATTAAAAAAATATAAAATGGCACCCAAAATCTGTAAAATGCACATTAACATGTTCTACTATGATTAACACATCATATGGCATCATTAAAACAGCAAAAGAATCATTAAAAAATGATTTTTCGAATTTTCAAAAAAAGGGCCAAAATTCGGCCGATACGGGCCCGTAACGGCCCTGTAACGGCCCGTAACGGCCGATACGCCCCGTAACGGGCCCGTATCGGCCGATACGGGTACAAAATTGTGTAACGGCCGATACGACCCCGAAACGCGTAACGGTTCACACCGTTACCGTTACGTATCGGCCGTTACGGCCGATACGTAACCGTTTTGGCATACCATGCTATAAAGAGATGAGCCTTTAATCGCCCAAACCCTAAACCCACCCACCCAGGAACCTATGTAACCATTTTCCCAACAATGCTCTATTGATCTCCTCCATTATCCTAACCCCAGCCCCCCTCCCGGATCGGCTTACACACCTCCCATTTTAATAGATGAAACTTTCTATTTTCTATTGTTCCTTGCCACAAGAAATCTCTCAACTTGTCCAGGCACTCCATTGCTGCTATCGGACACTTAAATAAAGACATGAAGTAAATTGGCGCGTTTGACATAGCTACTTTAATCGAGGTTAATCTTACACCCAGAGACAAGTAGTGGCTCTTCCAAGTTGACAACTTCTTTCGACTTTCTCTATTACCTTGTTCCATATGAGCTTTAGCATCTTTCCAATACAAATGGGAAGGTCAAAGTAAGTTGAAGGGAAGGAACCTATTCACACCCAAAAACCCCAGCCAAGCAACCCAACTCCTTAGATGTTTGAATTCCCAATTCAAGATGTTAACTCTCAATCCTAACACCACCTCATAACATTTAATATTTTTTCTTAACTTATCCACTATCTTCCTCCGCATCAATATGTGTGTGTATCATTGGCAAATTGCAAATGCGAGATCATAGGCCCTCCCTTACCCACCTCAAACCATGGAAGAGACCAACCTCTTGACCCTTATCCGACATCTTGTTAAAAGATTTTGCCACCACAATGAAAAGAAAAGGAGTAAGCGGATCCCCCTGTCTAAGACCCCTAGAAGCATTGAACAAACCTTTTGGAGAACCATTTGCTAAAATTGAGAATTTTGCTGATTTGACATAGTTTGTAATCTAATTTCTCCATCGAACCCCGCACCCCACCCTTTTTTATGACAATAGAGTGTCTCTGCCCCTTATTCAGCCGAGACTATTCCTTGCGGATGCACGCAATCACCCGCAAACCACGTGCATCGAGTAAAACGTGGGGAGGGGAATCGAACTCGCGTCGCGTCTATGGGGAGCAAACTAAACTCCACCCTTTCCAGCATACAATCCAAGAAATCCCAGTCCAACTGATCATGAGCCTTTTCGATGTCCAACTTACAAACAACCTATTTCTTCCCTTCCCTATGGTGACCATCAATGTACTCATGCACCACCAACGCACAATCCACAATCTATCTTCCTTTGATAAAGGCATTTTGCGCTTTAGTAATAATATTAGAAATAAACCCCCTGAATTTGGTAGCCAAGATCTTCATTAGAATCTTATAGGAGGTCCCTATTAGACTTATTGGCCTAAAGTCCTACAAACCCTCTACACCTTCCTTATTAGGGATAATAGCTATAAAAGAATATTCCAATTTTGAAGCTAAACGACCCCCTTCGAAGAATTCCACAATAAAAACCCCTTTTATAGCCATCATCCCAAAAATTGGAGGAAATAAATTTGAAAGATTTTAGACCTATTAGTCTTCTTGGTAGTCCTTGCAAGATCTTAGATAAAATTCTCGCTTCTAGATTCATGGTGGTCCTAGCAAAGGTCATCTCCAAGAACTAAGGTGCATATGTAGCAGGCAAGCAGATTCTAGATATGCACTCATGGCTCGTGAATGCATCCATTCTCGGCATTGAAAAGGTCAAAACGGCTTATTTGCATGCTTGATTGGAAAATTCTTATGATCATGTTGAATGGGACTTCTTCAACTACATGCTGGACATATTAGGCTTCGGGAAGAAACGGAGGGAGTGGATGAGGGAATGAGTTTAATCGGCGTCTTTCTCAATCCCTGTTAACAAGTATCCTGAAGGCTTTTCTAAGGCTTCAAGGGGTCTAAGGCAGGGCGATCCTCTTTCCCCGTTCTTGTTCCTATAGCAGCAGAGGCTCCTCGTAAAATGCTAGAAAAAGGTCAGGAGGTGGGTCTAACCCGTGGCTTTGAGCTAGCAAACTCGACTATCTATATATCTCATCTTCAATTCACTAACGATACCATTCTATTTTATGAAGCAAATGATGCGAAAGTCCAAAACACTCGAAAAGATTATAAAATGCTCTAAAGCAGTCTCAAGTGTTAAAGTGAATCTTCACAAAAGCGAGATGCTAGGAATTCATAGGATGAAGGAGGAGGTGTACAAGCTTGCAATCATTTTTTGTTGCGAGGTCAATTCCTTCCCGTCAATGTACCATGGCCATCCTCTTTGCATCGAGAAGCCGGCCAAGCATCTCTGGGACAAGGTTTTAGAAAGGACGGAGAGGAAGTTATCAAGATGTAAAAGTCGTCATTTATCTTTGAGTATTACACTTATCAAGGTTGTCCTTTCAAATCTTTCCATTTATTTCATGTCTCTTTTTCAATGCCTAAGTCGGTTTTGGATAAGTTGGAGAAACTTCGACAGGACTTCCTTTCGAGATATGCAAAGGAAAACACAAATTCCATCTTATCAAGTAGGAAGAGGTATGCAAAACCAATGACTGAAAGGGGTATAGGGCTTAGAGATTTGGATGGTATGAATTTGCCCTTCTTGGGAAGTGGTCGTAGAGATTTGTTTCAGAAGAAGGGAAGCTTTGGAGAGAGAACATCACCAAGAAATATGCAGTCCAGAAAGGGGATGGTGGACAAGCAACTCCTTGCACTATCAGATGTTGGCTCTTTAGAGGGCCGTGTCCAGGGTAACAGTGAAATTGAACGACGGGGTAGCCTTCTCTTTGGATGACAGGAATCAGATCTAGTTTTGGAAGGATAGGTGGTGTGAGGATACACCACTTCATGTTCCTTTTTCAAGATTAGCCAATCTATCTCCGGCTAGAGACATTACAATAGCTCACTATGCATCTAAGTTGGGAGGGGCCACGATTTGGTCCTGTCAATACCAGAGGGACCTTTCGGAGAAAGAAACGGATGACCTTAAGCTTTTGAGTCAGTTGCAACCTTATTATCCTAATCTGGGTGAGAAGGATTCTATCATGTGGAAAGTTGATTGTTTAGGCCGGTTCTTGATAAAATATTTCTATAAGATGACCTAGAAACCGATCTCTCAAGTGCAAAAGGCCACTACATCGTTCCTCAGTCCTACGTTGCTCCTCCAAATGTTGCGGCATCTGTTTGGCTTATGGGAAGAAAAAGTGCTCACCATCGATGATCTCCAAAAATGATCGATGTCGCTCACCAACATATGCTCTATGTGCTTGGAAGATGCCAAATCAATTAACCACCTCTTCATTCATTGTGTTTGCCAGGGAGGTGTGGGTGATCTTCCTTTGGCTTGTTCAACACCGCGCGGGTTATGTTGAAATCCATAAATGACTTTCTTTGGGCTTGGCATAGGGTGGCAGTAGGAAAAGAAGGCGTAGCCTGTGTGGCATTTAGTTTTAATGGCATCGCTTTAGGCCATTTGGGGGGAAAGGAACAACCATTGCTTCCACAACCTCTGGGTTTCAGTTAGCAAGGTTGTGAGGAGAATCAAGGTAGATGTAGTGGGTTAGGCATCCAATTTAAAATATGTGGATGTTTGTAAAGTTTCTGCCTTTTAGGTTGGTAATTCTTGGCGCCTTCCTTTGCATTGGCGGGGTTATCAATCAAATGTGGATGTTTGTAAAGTTTTTGCCCTTTTAGGTTGGTAATTCTTGACCCCTTCCTTTGCATTGGCGGGGTTATCAATCAAATGCCATTACCTTTTAGGGGAGGGGGAGATGGATTTTATTTTTATTTTTTTGAGAGGTCACAATTTTATTAAAGAAAATGGCCAAAACGACCAAGGAACTTACAACACAACCCAATAGTCAAGAGAAAGAGGATGATCATCCAATAAACAAAAGCCCACTTGATTACATCCATCTTGGCCCCTACTGAACACCACCTATGCACTCTTATTAAGGTTGTGGAAATAGCAACCTTTCCTCTCGCACCATAAAGCCTATTAGCCGGCCAGAAAAGCCAACCTCCAAACTTTCCTTTCTCTCTTTCCTAGCTATTCCTCATGTCACACGAGCATAAGGCCATCCATCGACTTCGGCATTAGCCAAGCAATCGCAAAGATGTCGAGAAACTTCCACCAAAAAGCTCTAACAAAGAGACAATGGATAAAAAGATGATCCACCATCTCTTCCTCCCTCATACACATGATGCAAACAGTAAGCACCTTATTCCACCCTGCCAACCAAGCTAGCACCGCAACCTGAGGGGCCCCATATGACCATCAGAAGGAAGTGTGCGCTCTTGCTTTATTTGAAGAATTACTGCTTAGCATTTAAAAGAATTCAACTATAGTAGACACCATAAAAGGAATGGACAGAAAATTGCCCCGACTTATCCATAGCCTACACCATCAAATCCTTTGGTCGACAAGGAAGGAGTAACACCTTGAAGCACCTTGAGCAAATTGATTAACTCAATCACCTCTTCATCCAACAGGTACCTCCGGCAAGGGGGGAAACACACATATTCACCCCTCGAAGGCGAGAAGCAACAAGCGACAACGATATCCGATATCCACCTTCGGGGACAACCTAGACAACCTTGGGTAGTCCTCATGAAAAGTCTTGCTTCCCACCCACACATCATCTCAAGACCTGATTCTCTCCCCGTCTCCCAAGGAGGATCCAATTCCCTCTTTAAATCTGTCACCCAACCTAGAAATAGCCTTCCGCACCAACGTATCCATGTAAACGAATGTTTCATCCAATAACCCCCACCCTTTTCTAACCCATACATCTTAAAGATGACCTTCTTCTAAAACCCCAAGCCAAGCCTCCTAAGCCACTTGCCTAAAAGTGCATCATTCATCACTCCCAACTTTCCAATGTCGGCGCCTTCTTCCCCATATGGTTTACAAACCTCCTCCCACCTCATTAAGGGGCATTTGCTTTTCTCTTCTACCCTTGCCAAAGGAAATTGCACTAATTCTCTCTAACTTCTAAACAACACCACTAGGCCATTTGAAGAGGGAAAGAAAATACACCGGAACATTTGATAATGTCGATCTAATCAAAGTCAACCTACCCCCTATAGATAAATGACGCTACTTCCAAGAAGAAAGTTTTCTTTCTACCTTCTCAATCACCATTTCTGAGAAATAAGTTTTCGTTCTACCTTCTCAATCACCATTTCTGAGAGATGCTTCACAAATCACAGGCTTGCCTATACACAATAGGAGACTTAGGCAAGCAGATGGGAAAGACCCCGCCTTACAACCAAAAACCATTGCCAGCTCCTTCACCTCTTCCTTCAAGGTGTCAATCCCCAACATCTCACTTTCAAAAATATTCATCTTAAGACCCGACACTAACACGAAGCACCGAGTGATCTTACTCAACTCGTCCACTTTGGTAGCTTCCGAATCACAGAAAGAAGTCTGTTGCATGCATACTGCAGATGGGATATCTGAAAGCCACCCTTGTCCACCTTAAACCCACTAATCAAACCTGCCTCCATTCATATATCCAACATTTTGCAAAGAGTATCCACTATCACCACAAAAAGAAAAGGCGGTAAAGGATCCCCTTGCCTAAGGCCCTACAAAGACTTAAAGAAACCTTTAGGCGATCCATTAATCAAAACCAAGGATTTGGTCGACTTAACACACTCAGGGATCTAAGACCTCCATTTTTCCCGCAACCAAAACAGCCCAGCATATAGTCTAAAAAAACCCCACTCAACATGATCGTACGCCTTCTCGATATCAAGTTTGTAAACCACCCTTTGACCTTTACCTTATGTTGTAATCAATGCATTCATGGGCTATAAGACCGCTATCCTTAATCTGTCTACCTTCAACGAAAGCACCCTAAGCTTTGGTAATAATCAACACAAGAACCACTTGAAACCTAGTGGCCAAAATCTTCACAAGAATCTTTTAGGGAGCACCCATAAAGCTAATGGGTCTAAAGTCCTGCAAGGTCTAAAGTCCCGCAAACTTTCAACACCCTCTTTCTTGTGATCTAAAGCAATTAAGGGCGCTACCAGTTCCCCCGTAAATCTGTTTCTCACGAAGAACTCCACTATGAAGCCCACATCCTCCTTTACCAAAGACTAGAAAATTTGGAAGAATGCTGAAGGAAAACCATCCAGCTCTAGCACTTTGTCTCTTCTAAATGTATCCACCACCTCTTTAACTTCCTCCTCTGTCACCGGCTTCTTAGGGGAAATATGCCTCTTCAACCAAAATAAATAGGTAGGGAAGATTGACCAACGTCGGTCTCTTCCAATTTTTCCCAGCAAGGAGATCCTTATAGAAATGGGCAATAGCATTACATACTTCCAATTTATCCTCCAATATTGACCCCATCCACCGCTATGCTTTGGATCTTATTTGTTCTCGCCCTAACACTTGCTAGCCTATGAAAGAAGTTGGTATTTTTATCCCCCTCCTCAAGCCATGTGGCTCTTCAACATTGCTTCCACTAATTTCTTCCTCCAGCTGATTTTCGTATTCTAACACTAGATCATCTCTTCAGGCTCTTTCCTCATCTGAAAGGGTCAACCCTTCTTCCTCAACGTCTAGTGCTTGAATTTCCATGAGAATAGCTCCCATCTCTTCTTCATGATTGCATGGAACCTCCTTTTTCCATCAGTTTAACTCGCCTTTTAGCATCTTCAACTCTTAAACAAAACAAAGCCAGACAACCATCCACAAAGGACCACCACTACCTAACCAGATCAGCAAAGCCACGCACCTATAACCAAGCTAACTCGAACCGGAATGGTGTTGGGCCCCAATCATCCTCCACCTCCACCATGATCGAGCAATGGTCTAAAATCAGCTTTAAAAGATCGCATTGCCTTACCACAAAAACCTATCAATCCAATTCAAGGACACAAGAAATCTATCCAACTTTGATATGATATTGGATGCTTGACCATTGGACCAAGTAAACTTGACATCCCCCAGCAGCAAATCAACAAGCCCATTCGTTTGAACCCAACTTGAAAAGTCCTCTGTACTACAAGTTAACCTCTTGTAGATTTTTCATAGGTAAACCTAATAAAGTTGAAGTCGCCTCCGACACACCAAGGCAACCCCCCATCTCCTAGGCAATGCATCTAACTCCTCCCACGCTTATCACACTTGAATCGTTTGGATCGTAGACTGCAGAAAAGACCCAACTGAACCCTGATGCCGCCTCTTTAAGAAGGATGGATATGGAGAATTGACTCAAACAATAGCCCTCAACCTACACTCTGGGGTCCCAAATTACTGCCACACCGCCAACTGAACCAACCGCATCGAGCACAACCCAATCTTTGCATCTCCCTCCCCACACAGCATCAATAACCTGTTCATTGAACAAATATTGTCTCTTTTAAAGCCACCAACTAGACCTTGAACCTTTTATAAGCGTCCATAATTTGGGCTCTTTTCAAAGGGCAACCCAACCCTCTGACTTTCCAACTCACAATCTTCATTAGACAACTTCTCTAGCCTTTCTCCCCTCATCCTCGCTCCTTAAGTAAGCTCCTACTTCGTAATTAACCAAATAAACCAAACCTTTTAACTCTATGCTACTTTTTTTAATTCTTTAGATGGTCTTTCTTGCTAGATTCCTACCCTTTCTATTTGCCCCTCTTCTACAAACTTGGACAGTTCAATGAAGTCATCCTCACTGTCTCCAAATGTGACCCCACTAACCTTCCTACATGCCCCATAGCTTCCCTCATCCAACCCATCCTTTTAGCCATGGAGGTGTGCCCTCCTCGGGGGCTCCCCCCTTATGGACTAGTGGAACAATCCTAAAATAGACTGTCGGAGACATAATTGTATCAGGTATTATGTTTACCCGAGGAAACTTGAATTGGTGCAATCTCCGTAGCAGCTCATTTTAGATCGTCCACCCGAGAGAACGCCATCAACTCCCCCATCCTTTCAACTTTCTCCGTGCCCAATAACATACCTCCCTAGTTGACCGACTCCACCGAGAACTCCTCCATAGGCTAAACAAGTCGGATCAACAACCCCCCTATAGAAACTCCTTCCATATCGTCTACTCGAGAGAACGCCATCCACTCCCCCGTCCATTCAACTTTCACCATTCCCAATAACATACCAACCTGGTTGGCAGACTCCACTGAGAACTCATCCATAGGCTAAACAAGCTAAATCGGCAACCCCCTTACCTTCTCAACAGCAGCGCAATACCATATGAGAGGAGGTTCCTTAGCTCCACGGACACCCAACGAAACTAAGCCCCAAGCCTCCGCCACCTGAAGAGAGCGATTGTTGTAAGTCTCCCTTGCCTCCACATCCATATGAGAAAGGGAGTTGTCGGGGCAACTTGACGAATATTAAAGCTTCGAACCCCACATGCCATGACTTAAAGAAGTCACACGTGCCCACGAGTATGCAATGATCACAAGGGAGGGAATCATTGCACGAGTCATTGATGTGTCCCCCTCCCAGTCATGAGATGATTCATGTGGGGTCCTTCCCTCCAGACCAATACCACCTGTCTCCACGAGAATCTACATGTTCCCACACTAGTCCCATGATTCCCATCCCATCAAGCGAGGGACGACACTTGTCGTTCTAATAGCCATATCATTCTCGCCCTAACTTGGCCCCTGACACCCATGTTGCCAACTCCCTCATGTTGCGAACAGCCAAGGAGCAGTCATCCCTTTCATGAAAAGGGCAAACCACCAGCCGCTTTCAAACACGCATCTGCATCACATCCCATTCTCTTAACGATGACAGGGACACCTGTCCCACTGATATTCACGGCCGCATTGTCCACCACTAGCGCCAAACGCATCACCCCCCCCCCCCCCCCCCTGTGGGGATGTTCCCAATGAAAAAGATCGAGAACACTTTTACCAAGCTCTTTGGCCCACCCCCATGACTTCTCTTTCCCTCGGACTCAACCTTATGCACCCCCTCCCCCTAGCTTCCATACAATGTTCAGAGTTCGATATCAATACATTCATCAATGAAAGGATATGGAAACATGTATCAGTATTGCTGATATTATCATTGGGAATCAAGAAAATATCATTGTGTAAGGGGAACATTGGGGAGACATGGAAAAAATGTAGATTTTTTTAGTGAAACTTCAAGAGATGTTAAAAGACACAAATTTACACATGTATGAATCAAAACATTGTATATAAAAAATAAAAATAAATAAACATCAACTATACAAAATAAGTTTCCATTTTATAGGGCCCTGACCATATGTTATCGAAACAATCAGTACAAAATGAATATATAAAATTTGTAGCCAATCTTCTAAAAAAATATGTGTGTGTACAATCCAATCAATAGACTGGTCAACACTCATTAATATATAAAATTTCACATTAATTAACAACGAAGATCACATTTTCCAATATTAAAATGAAAAATATAGGATTTCCTATTTTCTTTCCATTTTCACTTAAATGTTAATTTTTTTTCTCCACGAATGCATGTCAATGCACAAGAATCATGCATAAATATGGATTTCCATTGTAATTCGTGCTCGAATTTGAAAAAAAAAAAAAAAAAAACGAAGTTTCTAAACATTTTTCACTGCCATCGAGTTTTGGACCATCTTCATTTTGCGTCGAGATTTCTCCACAATCTAAACTTTTATTCAATAAAAACCAAGAGTGATCGAAATCACCCAAGAAACAAATTTCCAAAAAAAAAAAATTTGAAAATTTTATGAATTCTCGATCAATGTTCACCTATTTACAAATGTTTTGATGGTATTGGGAATATTATCACTAACACTGGGGATATTATCAATGATATAGTCGATACCAGGGAACACTTTTATAAGGGATTCTTTTCATAGAATCACTAATATCGCTAAGTATTGTGGATATTTTTTATAATGGATATTTGCATACTTCCAGTGGTTTTGGTATCACTAACCTTGGCGATACTATTAATCGCCGATACTTAGAACACTGCCAACGTTCTTAGTATTGGTATCCTTACACATATCTCTGGCTAGGGATATGGAAACATTCATTGATATTGTCAATATTATCAACTATTACTAGAATCTATCATTGAGGGAGACACTGGGGAAACATGGGGAAAATGGTGGAATTTCTTGATGAAACTTCAGGAGATGCTAAAATACAATATTTGCATATTTAGGAATCAAAAATTGCAAAAAAAAAAAAAAAAAGGCATATATAATAAGTTTTCCTTTAATAGGGGACTAAAAGCATGTAATGCTAACTCAAGGAAGCATTGGGGAAACATAGGGAAAATGGCGAAATTTCTCAATGATACTTTAACATATGCTAAAATACACATATTTGCATATTCAGGAATCAAATAATAGCAAAAACAAAAGATGCATGCATAATAAGTCTCCCTTTAATGGGGGAATAAATCACATATCGCTAACTTAAGAAAACATTGGGTAAACATGGGAAAAATGGTAGATCCATCCAACCATCCATCCATGATGCACATACAAACATACACGCATGAAGGTATGCCAAAACGGTTACGTATCGGCCGATACATAACGGTAACGGTCTGGGCCGATACGCGTTTCGGGGCCGTATCGGCCGTTATGATTTTTTGCATCCGTATCGGCCGATACGGGCCCGTTACGGGTGTAACGCCCGTTACTGACCCGTAACAGCCCGCCCGTAACGGTCAAAAAACGGCAACATTGTTTTTTTCATTTTAAGCTCATTTTTTGCTATTTTTTTTTCAAATTTCTTGCTTCCGAACTGTTTCTCACTCCTTCTACTACCAATTTCGACCAACCTTGGCTGGGTATTTGAGATAAAAACAGATTATATTACGGATTTTGTTGAATCGAAGCACGGTGGGCCATTTTTCAGAAATTCCGAATTCGTCAAAAATAGGTATTTATACTTTTTTTAATATGTTTTGCTGTTTTAATCATGCCATATGATGTGTTAATCATAGTAGAACATGTTAATGTGCATTTTTCAGATTTGGGGTACCATTTAATATTTTTTCTATTTACGCATGTATTTTGACCCTTTTTTTTAAAATTCGAAAAATCAATTTTTAATGGTTGTTTTGTTGTTTTAATCATGCCATATGATGTGTTAATCATAGTAGAACATATTAGTGTGCATTTTATAGATTTGGGGTGCCATTTAATATTTTTTTCTATTTACGCATGAATTTTGACCCTTTTTTTCAAAATTCGAAAAATCAATTTTTAATGGTTGTTTTGTTGTTTTAATCATGCCATATGATGTGTTAATCATAGTAGAACATATTAATGTACATTTTACAGATTTGGGGTGCCATTTAATATTTTTTTTCTATTTACGCATGAATTTTGACCCTTTTTTCCAAAATTCGAAAAATCAATTTTTAATGGTTTTTTTGTTGTTTTAATCATGTCATATGATGTGTTAATCATAGTAGAACATATTAATGTGCATTTTACAGATTTGGGGTGCCATTTAATATTTTCTTTTCTTTTGTTTCTATTTACGCATGAATTTTGACCCTTTTTTTTTTAAATTCGAAAAATCAATTTTTAATGGTTGTTTTGCTGTTTTAATTATGCCATTTGATGTGTTAATCATAGTAGAACATATTAATGTGCATTTTACAGATTTGGGGTGCCATTTAATATTTTTTTTTTATTTATGCATGAATTTTGACCCTTTTTTTTAAAATTCGAAAAATCGATTTTTAATGGTTGTTTTGTTGTTTTAATCATGTCATATGATGTGTTAATCATAGTAGAACATATTAATGTGCATTTTACAGATTTGGGGTGCCATTTAATATTTTTTTTCTATTTACGCATGAATTTTGACCCTTTTTTTTTTAATTCGAAAAATCAATTTTTAATGGTTGTTTTGCTGTTTTAATCATGTCATATGATGTGATAATCATAGTAGAACATATTAATGTAAGATATTTTCATATTACATTCATTCTAATATATCTATCATTGATAGTAAATAGTTAGAAAATTAAATATATGAATTTTGTAGTCAAATTTAGGTTATCTGGTTCATAAATTCATGAGACAGTCCGATACAACCATTGTTGTCATGTGCGATCGCATATGCGCATGTGCGATCGCATATGCGCATATGCGACCACATATGCGCATATCTATATGCAGATCGCATATGCGATCATGGCATATGCGATCTAGCACATGCGATCGCATATATTGCATATGCGAAAATATGCGATCGCATACAGCATATGCGATCGCATATTGGCCATGGCATATTGATTTTTTATTTTTATTTTTTTTGCAAAAAATATATTTTGTCTATAAAAAGGCTTCCAAATCTCCTCCATTTGCAATATTCTCACCCCAAAACTCTCCTACTCTATTTTTCTCTTACATTTCTTAATTACAAGTGGTCTTAATCTCCACCTCTCTTGTATTTCCTACTTCCAAGTGATCTTAATCTCTCTCTCTCTTACATTCCCTCTCTCTTGGAAGTTGGAAGATCAAGATTCAAGCACTTTTAAGTTTCAAGGAAGAAAGCTTGTTGATTTTCTACCATAATAAATAAATAGCTTGTTGATTTTGTTGTTACTTCTTGTCAACTATATTGTTAAATGTGGATGACTTGATGTTTAATTCATTGTTTAATTGATTTTCTCTTTCAAATGTATTTTAAATATGTAAAATTAGTTATCAATTAACTTAGAAAAGTTCTCCTCAGTTTCTTATAATTTTTTTACAATTTTTTTGAATTTTTTCCCTAATATATATATATATATATATATATATATATATATATATATATATATATATATATATATATATATATTAATTTTTCAAAAAAATAAAAAAATAAAAAAATATGCGATCGCACATGATCGCATATATATGCGATTTGACAACATTGGATACAACTTCTCACCAAAGAGTGGACCATTACACCACCATAACCATGTTCCAATTTATAAATGAATGCATATTTGGAATGCTTAGAATATTCCGGATTTAATCCATATTTTTTTGGCAAAAAAATAAAAAATTGCGCCATTACGGGCCGTTACGCCCCCGTATCGCCGTTACGGCCCCGTATCTGTATCGGTTTTGGAGGTCACCGTTACGCCAACCGATACCGATACGGGACGGGCATGATCCATCTAACCTTCTATGCATGCATGCATACAGTGTTTTAAATAGCAGTAGTGTGATGCGTAGCACTCAGCCCTCTATAGCGTGTAGCATAAGCGATACAATACTTCTATTTTTTAATTTAAAATTCAGATAAATATAATAAAGTGGAAAAAATGGGAAATTTTTTTTATAAAAAAAAATGCGTAAAAGATGATTCATTTTATCAATTATAAGCATATTCAAACAAGTTATTAGTTATCATTTATCAAAAGCCAATCCACATATATAAGTCAAATTAAATAATTATCACATCAACAACTTTATAAGCAAACCACTTTACTTAATAATGTCGAACAGAAACCACAAGTCACAATTATGAAAAGAAGTCAAAATCTTATAAGTTAAAGTATCAAGTACAATACAAGTGCCACATTCCTCAACATTAGATACAAAGAAAACATGAAAAAAAAAAAAAAAATACAAAAATAAAATAGTAAAAAAATGTATTGTAGCTTACGCTACGCGCTACGTAGTTGTAGTGTACGCTATGACCCCTATAGACACTACGGGGGATTTATCCTATTTAGGACACTACGTAGCGCTACAGGCACGCTACGGGCGCTATTTGAAACACTATACATACATACATACATACATACAATTATACATACATATATGCACAAATGCATGATCCATCCATCCATTCATGCATACATACACCTTTTTTTTTCCTTTTTTTTTTTACACACGCACACACATCCCCACACACACTCACGTTGTAGTGGAATTTCACCACCTATGGATACTCGAACCCTTGACTGGGTGTTGCATACATACACACCTACATACATGCATCCATCCAACCAACAAACCATCCAACCATCCATCCATGCATATATACATACGAACATCCACCCATGATTCAACCATCCATCCATCCATCCCTGCATGAATACATATACACTAATACATGCATGCATTTCATCATACAACCATGCACCCAAAAAAAGAATTTGAAATGGAAATATTTTTTAATAAATAGATTTTTGTCAATATCGATACATTGGCAATATTATCAATAATATTCTTGATACATTGCTGATACAAGCGACAACTAGAATTTATAGGGTAAAAAATATCACGATACATTGGCGATACTTTACAATATATCGGTGATATACCTGATAACTAAAATTTCTGATAGTAGTAGTGTTATCAGTATCGCCAAGCTGGCATACCGATAATATTAATATCGGCAATATTATTCGATAATATCATCGATACTCGAAACAATGTGTGTCGCACACCTACTCTCTCTTCTACTCCTCTGCCATCCACCACCACGCTTTCAACCTTAGTACTTCCGGTCCGCGCTCTAGCAATATTCTGGAAGAATTTTAAATTTTTGTCCCCTTCAAGCCAAGTTGCCATCAATCTTTGCCTCCATTTGATCTCTTCTTCCTCCAACCAATTCGAGTAGTCTTGAGATAGCTTTAACCAAAGGTTTTTTTTTTTTCAACCTTCGAAACCTCCATTTCTTCCACCTTTAAATCCAGGGTATGAATCTTCACTAAAAGATCCCCTAGCTCACTTTCCTAGCTTCCCAACACCTCCCTTTTCCACAACACAATCTTGCCTTTCAACAGCTTTAGGGCGTGTTTGGATTACCCAATACCATGGTACTATATAGTAAAAAGGGTCATTATTACTTTTTAACCATACTTGGATAGAATGCAAATCTCAATGATTTTCAGTCACCATTTACAGTCTAGTTACATCAATATAAATCAATGACTCTCATTCAAATCTAATGCAAATTACCACTGTATCTCTATGACGAGAGAATCGACCGTTGAATGGGTCTGGTGCATTCATGTACATTGAAATAGAGATGCTCCATCAAGCTCTTCCTATTAAATTAGTGATGCTTTCGATTTTAATCTCACAGACCAATTTTATTTTTATTTTTTTGAAGACATAGGGTGTCCCCACCTCTTTTTGAAGCGAGACTAATCCATGCGGATACACGCAATCACCCACAACCACGTGTATCGGGTAAAGCCAAGGAGGGGAATCAAACAGACCATTTTCTACGAGAACGAGAGAGTTCCATTCTGGTTTAGCCCCTCCACCTCCTTGTCATTGACCATACACTGGCAACTACCTTCCTCACACCTACCTCCCTCTTCTTAATTACATTTCTACCCCTTCGGCCCATGGAGGAAGAAGACGAAAGGAGAGAGATCCCACCAAAGCAGCAGTAGCCATAACAAACTCTTCATCTACTTCACATCCGGACCATATCGAAACACGGATATAAAGTCGTTTCTATACACAGACATGCACCAGAAAAAAATATATATATATAGAGAGAGAGAGAGAGTAAAAAATAGCGTTCGACATCCAAACACAATTATGACGTATATAGTCTACATCCAAACATACGTCTACAACCGCCACTCATATTCATAGGTCGATTACGACCAGTGTTCGCGTTGTCGACGAAATGTCGATATTATCACCGATAATATCGGTGTCGCTAGTCTAACGATACCGAAACCCCATTGTTTCGTTTGTCTTCGGATTATCGGCGAAATATCGCAGATATCGGCGAAATATCGCAGATATCAGCGAAAATCTTGGATTATCGCCGACAATATCGAGATTCCGCACTGTAGCTACCAACCACGATCCCTATCACGGGAAAACTGTAGCCAACCCATAAATCCAATAAATAGGTAAGAAAACCCCTCTTTCAAAAAATCGAAAAAAATATCGGAATCGAGAAGATCTCCTACTTGTTGATCGGAACTCGAAGCTCGGAAGAACGCCTCAATCAACAACACCGGTTGCAGACATTCCGTTCGGATTTGCAAGTAAGAAAATTTCCTTTTCTTCGGCATCAATCCTCTTTCACAAACCCTCTTTCTTCAGCGGCAATCTCTCTTCAGCGAAATTTTAGGTTTTTTTTTTTAAGAAATACTAGCCCAGAAGACTTATATGCGTTTAAGTGTGATGCGGTTTGGCTAGTGACGCTGCCAGGTGGCTAGTCACAACTCGCAAGTGTTATGTGGGCCCCACCATGATTTATTTATTTTATCCACTCGTCCATACATTTTAACCGATAATTGTAGGCCTTGAGGAAAAAAATGAGGCATATCCAATGTTCAAATGGACCACACCACAAGAAACAGTTGAATTGAATGTCTACCGTTGAAAAATACTTAAGAGGGCCACGTAAGTTTTGGATCAAGCTTATATTTGTGTTTTCCCTTCATCCATGTCTGTACGATCTTATGAATAGGTTGGATGAAAAATAAACATCACTGTGGGGCCTAGAAAGGTTTCAACGGTGGAAATCATTATCCCCACTGTTTACAGTGGTATGATCTACTTAATCTTTGGATATGAATCAATTTTGGGCTCAACCCCTTAAATTAGATGGAAAAACAGATGGACGGCGTGGATAGACCACATACATTCAAGGTGGGCCCAAATGAGTGGTCGATTATGTTTAAACGGTGGTCACTGAATCTCCACTATTTCCTCTCGTGCGGCTGCCTTGAATTTTGGATCCACATGATTTTTTGTCTGATGTCTTAAAATGATCTAAAAAAACGGATGGACTAGGTGGATTTTTTAGAAACATTATGGTGGGCCCCACGTAGCATCCCAATGCAGGAGAGAAATCTCCGTCCGGACGCAGATTAGCTGCTGACAGTTTTAGTAGGGAGACTCGCTACCGAGGTGACGTCACAAGTTCTTTAGGCCCCATCATGATGTATGTGTTGTATCCTCACCATCTATCTATTTTTCTAGACCATTTTAGGGTATGAGACCAAAAATGAGGTATATCCCAATCTCAAGTGCACCACATTACAGGAAACAGTGTTGAATGAACGTAGACCATTAAAAACTTTTTGGGGCCCATAAAAGTATTGGATCAAGCTAATATTTGATTTTTCCCCTCATCTAGGTCTGTATGACCTAATCATACAGATTGGATGTCAAATAAACAATACAGTGGGCCTTAGGAGGATTTTAACAGTGGATATCCAATCATTATTGTTTTCATGTGGTCTAGTTCATTAGAGATTTGGATCTAACTCATTCTTTATCTCATACACTAAAATGATATCTTCAAATGGTTGGACAGTGTGGATACGAAACATAAACCATGGTGGGGCCACATAACTGCTCAACCCGTCATAGCTAATCCGCGTCCCTATGGACTCAGGTACGTATGTGTGGTGTGAGGACGCTGATTGCGCACCGAGTAAATTATGTGGGGTCCACCGTGATTTACATATTTTATCCACTCCGTCCATCCATTTTAACAGATAATTTGAGGGCTTTAGCCCAAAAACTAAGTATATCCAAATCTCAAGTGGACCTCACCACGGGAAACAGTGTGAATTGAAATTATACCGTCTAAAATTCCATGAGGCCACAGAAGTTCTGGATCAATCTGTTATTTGTGTTTTTCCTTCATCCATGTCTTTGTTATCTTATGAACGGGTTGGATGATAAATAAACATCACTGTAGGCCCTATCAAGGTTTCAATGGTGGAAATCATTATTACCACTGTTTCATGTGGTGTAGTCCACTTGAGCTTTGGACATGCTTCAAATTTCGAAACAACCATTAAAATGAGCTGAAAAAACAGATGGACGGCGTGGATAACCCACGCACATTCATGGTGGGCCCAACATGTTGGGCAACAATACTACTCTAACTGCCACGGGATCCGGACAATGATTATAAGCCACCTTGTCATTCTGTGGGGATGAAATATGGCCAGAAATGTGTATTTTTTTGAATTCATTTACTTTTGCATGTCTTAAAGTATTATAAGTTTGCATTTGTATTATATAAACTCATTTTGGTTACTATTTGAGTGATTTCTTACGACAACGCATGCCTTTTAGCCCCCATTAAACGAAAACTTATTATTTAATGCATTCTTTTTGCAATTTTTTCATTCTTGAATATGTAAATATGTGTATTTAGGCATGTCCTGAAGTTTCACTGAAAAATTCCACCATTTTCTCCATGTTCCCCCTTTTTCCCTGCATTTCCGGTTATCGGCGATAACGATATTATATCTTTATCTCCGGCCAGCAAAACTTGTAGCGATACCGACAACTCGAACATTGGTTACGACATATCCAAACATTGTTAAAAGACAGCTCTATTAGACCGTAATTAGTAGTTATCGGATGTATACGGTACGGTATAAGGATATACATTACTATACGATGGTATTTGGTAAACCAAACAGGCCCTTAGCTAAAAGTTTTGTTGCCATTCCAGGAGGGGAAAAAAGGTGTCCATGGTGTCTCAAATGTGGAGGTTCATTCATGACAGTTATTTCTCACTTGTACATATAAGAGGCTTGTACATAGTTTAAGAACGTAGGGAAATCTAGAGTCTTGTAGCCTTGTTTATAGAATTCTAGAGATGGCTAGAACATGGTAGAGCGTGTAAAGATAAATGAAGGTTCCAGAGTTCTCTAGTGAGTTTTGTAGCTAGGAGAAGTGTAAAAGAGCCTAAAATGTTTCTAAATTGTTTCTTGGTTGTTGGATGAATCACACATGACACCATCCTAGCCAATGATGTATAGAGTCTAGACTGAGTTCCTCGTCACTATATAGGAGAGTAGCCCTCATTTGGTAATTGGTACTCACCTCCTCAGAGTTGTGATCTTCTCTCGTAGTACAATATGCTTACCATTCACTCTCTTGTGTTCTCTTGCATTCTTACTAAGTCCTTAGGTTTTTGTTGTTAGTGGACCAAGTGGGAACTAGGCTGACTTGAGTAGCTTTGGGGCGTTGCGCAAGTGCCACACAAACAAGAGAGTTAAGAAGTTAGCAAGTCCATGGCAACGGGCCTCAAACCTATGGGGCATAAAACAAATTTCAGAAGATAGCATTAATCCAGCTCTCTCTCTCTCCCTGTTTTATTTTTTTCTGGAGCAATGAGGCTTACGGAAGCATGCACAAGATCAGTGTTGATTAGAAAAGCTAGTGCCACAGAAAACAAGGAATGAATTGCACATATCAAAGCAGCAGAATGACTAAAGGAATTGCCATCAGCTGAAGGCATTCAAACTGAATGGTCATTTGATATATATAAATAAAATAAAATAAAATAAATAAAAAATAAAAAAATAAAAAATATTAACCCTTCTATAAATGCATTGATCAAGAAATGACCTTTCTTCTAGAAATTGTCCGTGTCAATTGACCAGCAACGCCAAAATCTGCAACCTATTAAACAATTGGGAAAAGACCAAGAGTATGCCTGAAATGAGTGATTTCATGCACTTAATGATCACCACTATCATAGACCAGTTATATTATGAGCCCACTAGGCAAAATATTAGCATACCTTGACATCTCCCGTCTCTGTCAGTAAGATGTTTGCCGCTGCCAAAAATGTTATAAGGGCACTTGTCATTTCATGAAATAATTTGGATGCAGGAAAGGCAAAGTTCACCCAAAAAGGTCAGTAGAGATTGTGTAGTAAACTACAGCATTGCCTTTTTATCATGCAAAGACATGAATAAAAGAAATGCAAAGCGGAAATTCAAATGATATAGAGTCAGACCTTTGATATCTCTATGAATCTTTCTTTCGTTGTGGAGGTATTCAATCGCATGTAGCAAGTCACGTAAAATGCATGCTATAGACATTTCATCTAGTGGAGGACCTGTTTGTAACTACAAGGGAGTAATTTAAGTTAGCAGTCAACAATTGTATACTAAAATTAATTAAATCCACTTTTCTATGGTTGACAAGTTTCCAGGAGGATGCATCCATGTGCAGGAATTATTTATGCATGCAGAAAAACTAAAGAATTTCCCCACATGTGGTTCATCCCACTTCTGCTCTCTGAAAATCATGGTCAATCAGTTTTCGATGGGGCCATAGGGGCACAATGTGAAAGGAAATTCCCGCATGAGATCAATTCTTCGAATATTAGAGGTTTCGACAATCCTGCATGAGATAGTCTCTCATGAAGAAAATTTTGTGGAACATTAGATTTCTCGGCAATAATGAATGCAGAAGAGCTGTCAAAGACTTGCTTAGAAGAACAAGGGTCACATGTGATGCTGCAGGAATCAAATTTGAAGTCAGTTGCCGATAGAAATGTAGAGGACTTGTGGGACATAGCCAGCAATTGCTTCTCCTTTATTTCAGCTTGAGGAAATCGAAGGGAATAACTGCCATGGGAAACGCTGATAAAATTGTTGCGGATGACATAGGGGAGTTCTCCATTTCTTTCAGGTGCTGCAGTGAGGAAGATTGTTTCTACTGAACATTGTCTGCTCTTTACAGCCCGATAGGAACGTCAAAGGTAAGAGTTATTGGCAATGTTTGGAATGGTGGAATCTCCATTGGTGCATAGGGCCCCCTTCAAAACTATTCATTTTGCGTATTAGAAGTTGAAGGGTAAAAAGACTACAACTTCCATGGGAAGGTTCATTGATTTCACTTCTCAAAAAGCCTCATCGACCTTCCTCTTGGCAGCAGTATATACAGTTGGAGCAATAATCTGTATCAGAACATTCATGTGTCATTTGTATAGGTCCCAATTTCTCTGGATTGGTTAGCTCAGTTCATTTTATGTGGGTTATTGAGTCAATCCTTCCTGGGCTCGCGTTTGATCATGCACAGATTTGTTTGGAATCGTTAGGCATCTCGGCAGGTCCTTCCCCTTTTCATTTTCAAAAGCAGTGGTTGGAGCAGGAGGGATTCTCAGAGTTGATGGATGGATGGTGGTAGCGGATGAGTGTCCAGTGGAAGGTTGGGCTAGTCTCAAGTTGATGAAGAAGCTTCAATATGTTAAAGCTAAGCTAAAAGCCTGGAATACAGGAATGTTTCGGCAAAATCATTTAAAGATGATTGGGATAGGAAGGAGGAGAAGTACATCTTGGATGAGACAGAAACTGGGCAAAGAGACGGCCTGAAATTTGAATACCTTCCAATCCTCAAGAGGGAGGTGGCGTGGAAACAAAATTCAAGAGTGGTCTGGTCAAAGGAAGGGATTTCCAATATCAGTTTCATAAAATTGCTAATTGTAGATACCGACAGAATTATATCCATAAGATTCACACAAATGGAATTTCTAAAGATGATCAGTCTCTAATTAAAGAGATGATTGTCAATTTCTTCTCTTGCTTGTATCCTAAGGAACAGGTTCTCTGACCAAAGATTGATGGGCTTTCTTTCAAGCAAGTTTCTGCAGATAACTCAGACTCAGAATGGTTGGAGCAAGAATTTGAGGAAGACGTCAACTTGGTTCTGAAAGGTGTGGCTAGAGACAAGGCACTGTGGCTGGACCATTTCTCCATGGCTCTGTACGATATTGTTGAGAAATCATAGAGAAGACCTTATACGCGCTATCAAGGACTTCCAAGACATGGCTATTATGAATGATGTGTGGATTGTTGATCCTTCCCTTGCGACTCTTCCCAGTTCCCCTCCAAGTATAATTTTCAAGTGTGCAAAGGGTCCAAGGTTGTGGATTGTTACGAAGTTATCAGAGTAACAAAATTATAATTCAGAGGGATCTCAGGGAACAGGAAATGGAATATTTTAGTAGGCTTATGGGAATGCTTTAAACTTCCAAGATCAACCTGTCCGAGGAAGACAAGAGGGTGTGAACTTGGACTAAGAGCAGCAAATTCTGTTTGAAATATTTCTCCAGTTCTATGACGGAGAGAGGTGTGCATCCTTCTTGGTCGCTAAGGTGTATAACTCATCAATCCCTCGGAGAGTGCAAGCATTCGTGGATTGCTATGGCTAAAAATGCTCACATAAGACAACCTAAAGAAGAGAAACATCTCGATCCGAACATGTACATCATGTGTAGGAAAGTAGAGGAGTCTCTTAATCATCTCTCCTTGCATTGAGACATCGCGTGGAATGTGTGGCATCATTACCTAATTGCCATTGCACGGGTTCTCAATAAGTCCTTTCCGGTGTTGTTTGTGGGGTGGGACAAAGGTCCTTGCACACCCAAGGCCATGTTTGGAAACCATGGATTCCATGCCAAACAATAGAAAAGAAAAATGTTTCTTCTTTGATGTGACAATGTGTTGTTTGGATGACAAAGGAAAAGGTAGATTGCACAAAGTAATAATTATACTTTTCCAAAATTTGAATTCTTGGCACAAGAACCTTGGTGACCTTTGTGAGAGGACTATGAGATTTCTAGTTCCCAACTCTAAAATGGAATCCACGTTTTGATAGTGCCCATGGAAATCATCGATTTTTATTTTATTTTTGTTTCCTTTCTTTTCCCTTGGATTCCACATATCCCCACATGGCCTAGGGGGAAAATGTTGAGGGAATTGCTCCCCTATTCAATATTGTGGGGAATTTGCAAAGAGAAATATGAGAATATTCAAAAGGGAGATCAGTTCCTTGGTGTCCCACTTAAAAGAAAGATTCAGTCCATGGTGTTAGAGTGGTCTTCACTTACTCCTAACTGTATGGGAATGAATAGTCATGGGGATTGCTCTTCTTGGGATCATATCGGTAATGGAGAAAATTCAGGTCTTTAGGCATGAGTTCTTTGTTGTTTGGAATTTTATTTTATTTTTTTAAGATGATATGAGCATGCAGAGAGCCATCAAGGCAATGGATATGAATCACCAATACAAAGAAACAATCTAGAAACCCCTTCCTTAGTCATCTTCCAAGAGACAACCAAATGCACCCACGCTTTCATGAAGTTTCATGAAATCACATGTTTTACCAGTAAGACGTAAGATCTTCTAAACTTAAAGTATCGCACCTCAAGGAAATGCCTAGAACAGCAAGCAAAGCTTAACAAAGGTGCTCCAGAGTGGCAGTGTGAATAATCAAAATGCGGACTTTTCACCAATTTTGTAGGTCAGCCAGTTAATTTTCTAGTATTTTAGCCTTGCAAAACTCAATGCATGCATGAAAAAAGTTTTGCTAATTCACTCATGCATCATTTACAACTTTATTTACAACAGTGGAAGAAAGATTTGCTAAACAGAGATTCAAAAGGATCAGCAGTAAAAACCATTTACAACTTCAACCATATGCATAAATCACTAGTGGAGTTAGAAGCAAACCAAATGACATGGTAACCTACTAGGTCAGCGACAGAGCCACCAGCCATGTATTCCATTACTATCCATAGTTTCGTTTCGTGAAGATAGGAGCCATAGTAATCTGTAATATATGGAGATCGGCATTGGGACAGTACCGAGATTTCCTGTCAAAAAAAAAAAAAATTCGAATGAAACAACCATATAATCATTGTTGCCATGAGCAGGTTATGCATCTGATACCTTTTGAATATCTTCAATTTCATCCTCTCTGAAAAATCAAAACCAAAGCATGTATTAGAAGTGGCCCAGAAAATTAAACTAAACAAAAAAAGATACAAGAGTAATACTTGAGATAAGTTTACCATATGTAAAGAACTAGCAAAACCAAGATTCTGAAAAAACAATTCCAAACACATATCTCACAGCAAAATTCACGAATTTCAGGTGCAAGCTCGAAATATACATTTGTCTAGTAATCTAGTTTAGGAAGAGAAACTAAACCTTTTGACTTCCATTTCAAGATTAAATAGTAATCATATTGAGCACTGAACAGGAGGCAACCTATGATATACCCATATGCAGATCGCGACACAGACTATAGTTGCACTGAATCATGAAGTGGTAGTGAATTCAGGTGAGTGGGGAGGCACCTGTTTTCAGAATGTTAGGAAGTACAAACAGCCAGGAAGCAGGAGCAGCACTTGGATAGAAGGTTCCTGCACCTTAATATCCAGACATGGATATGGGGAGGCAGATATGACTCACCACTTCTAAAATCCAGGATAAAGTAGGCATCAGATTCATAACATGCTGCCCGTGTTTAGAAATATTGGGAGGGAGATACAACTCCCCATTTCTAAAGTCCAGAACATGAAAGTGGGTGTCTGATTCATAAAAAGCTAGTCAACTTCAGTTATATGGGGAGTACAACTCTCCATTTATAAAATCCAGGACATGGAAGTGGATGTCCAATTCATAAAATACTACTCTCCCTTCTTCTGTGTCTGATTCATAAATCTGAACATGACAAAAAGATTCATTCAAAGAAGAATACTCCAGATCTCCTTGATAATGAAAGAGAGACTCCAGAGTTTTGAAACTGCCTATGGTTTCCCCATAAAACAACCATCTAAGTTGAGCTTCACATAGCTGTGAGGAGGCACCCACGATGGCTTAGGTTTATTCTTCTATTTCCAACAATGGCCTTCTAATCCTTCAAGCAGTAGATTGCGAACAAGCAATGAAACCCTTCACAAAAGCCCAATGAGAAATAAACTTAGAATTGAAGGCCTCCTTGACTCTATAGTTCCTCTCCTTCCAAATGGCCCATATAAATGCAAAATGCATCATCTTCAATATGTTGGCCCTCTTTCAGAATGAGCCTACCTCCCACCTAGTCTTTCCATTTAGCACCCATTAAATTCCAAAAAGTCAAAACTAGTGATTTGACATTCCAAGAATTTACAAAGAATTGTTTCATAAAAGCTTAAGCAAATGGGCATTTCCACTGTGAAAGCATCATCACTATATAGTATATACTTGGTATACACATGAGCATCTTCTATTCTTAACAAAGCTACATAACCAAGGCAATAAGTGCAAATCAATTAAGGAATACCTATTAACAGATATAATAGAACCAAGCAGTTTGATACGGTAAGCATATTCTAAGAGACTGAAAAAGGAGATTGAACAAGCTATACTCACGCTTCTTCTAAATCAATAACTTTTATAGCAACATCTTTGTTCAGCTCCTTGTCGAACCTGCAATACAGGATGCCATGAGAAAACTAATGACTAATGAGTGTCTCGAGGTATTGACTACATTTTCTTTGTGAATGACAAGCTTTATTAAATAAGAAAGACGAAAAAAAAAAAAAAAAAACAATCAACAAGGCAAAATCTAAGATTTTTATATATATATAATATATATATATATATAATAATATATATATATATAATCTTCTAATATATGAGGTAGTCAATCTTAATTATTCAAATAAGAAAAGGGGCAGAAGACTATGATATTTTGGGGTGTTATGATGTGGAATGTGATGCGTAGACGAAACCTTCATGAGGGAGAATTTGAGTCGCATTCTGCACTACTTTCTCCCCTGCAGAAGGTCCAGTTCTATCCTTTGTCTGAACAGAAAAGGTTGTAATGATCAGCAAAGGGCTAATTTTCCACCAAATCCTTTTTTCACACAACTTCTGATGGTAGCATGAGGGATCTCTTTAGCTAGGGCATGGAAGGTTCAGGTCCTCCTAGAGTTCAGGCTTTTGTTTGGAGAGCTGTGAACAACAAGATTTAACAGTCGATAATCTTCAGAAGAGGGGCCTTGCTATTGCCAACAGTTGCATCATGTGCAAGGACAGTTAAGAAGGGGGCAATCATCTCTTCGTTGTGCAATGGCAAGGACTGTTTAGAAATATTGCTACTATCTTTTTGGGGTTCAAGGTTGTCTCAATGGAGTCATTCTGGATATTTTCACAGGTAGGTATGATGGAACTTTCGCCGAACAACATAATTCTACTTTGAAGCTCATGTCAGCCATGTGTGAAGATTGGAGAAAGGAGGAGAGAACGAAGAATTTTTTTAGGTAAAAAGGCACCTGCTGAAAAATTATGCTTCATAATTCTGTGCATGGAGAACTATTGGGCTTTGCCAGTTCCAGAGTTTGGAGGGTTATCCTTCTCCACTGTTATGAGATATTGGAACTCTTTAATTCATGCTGCCAGCTAGCCATTTCTTCTTGCCTTAGAGAGGGTTGTCCTTGTTTGTTCGTTTTTTCTTTTGTTTTCTAGGAGTGAGGACGATCTCTCACCATTCTTTGCTCAAACCCTTTTTTTCTTTCTGGGTCTTAATAAAATTGAAGTTTCCGTTCAAAAAATGTTTAAAGAAAGGGATGAAAAATGAATATTTTTTTTGTGGATGAGAAGATACCCATCCTTGCAATGCACCTTGTAATGACTAGAGGGGTCTTCATCCTAAGAGACAAGAGGATCAGGAGATCATATGCCTTGGTAGCAGACAGGGAGTTCACAGTTAAGCTGCTGTGCATTACTAATGGGAAGACGAAACAGGGAAGCCACAATGACTTGGCTTTGGTTGAGTCCTTACCCTCTTAGGCTTTCTATTGGGCAGCAGGTTTGGATATAGTTCTAACAGCTAATCAACTTCGCCGCAGGAAGAAGAAAATTACTAATTCTTGCATTATGTGTTTGTCGGATGACCGATCATCATCAGCATCATCTAAGCCTTATCCCAACTAATTGTGAGGTGACCATTCAAAAAGAAAATGCATGTGGAATGCAGAAATGGCGGATCACTTTTTGTCCACTACTAATTTGCCCATGCCATGTCGATGAAATTTTGCAAGGTATTTTGGGTGTGAGGATTATGACAAAGTACATAGCTACTTTGATGGAGGTGTGGAGGGAGTGTAAATAACATCTAAAAGTCATATTATGCAAGATCTTAGAATCCGAGTGACATTATTATCAATCTAGATAGAGTGCATAATAAGAGTGCTCTAGAATAAGGAGAATGACATTGAACTAAGACACCAAGGAGAGTCATTATTTGGGCCATTATCGCATCAATAAATCTAGTTGATTTGGTCATGTGGTTGTTGAGTCAAAGTGGGTAGGCCCAAATACCAATAGAGAGTGCCAGAAAAAGGAATGACGGAACTAATTCTGGTAGCTGTTTGCATAAGACCTGGGTGTAGGCCATGTGGCAGAATTAGCGGCATCATTAATGATTGGCCTGGAATTTTATTATTTTTAAGAACTTTTTCACTCCCAGCTGATCCCAAACCTTTTCAGCCCCAGCCCCAGTAGAAATTTTTCATTTAACCATTTCAAACTGATCCGAATGATGCCACCAATCCCATCAGGCCCATGGAAACTAAGTTGCATTGTTCTTTTCAGGGCAGAATCCTTGCCATGTGGTCAATTTAGAAAGAACAAAATAATGCAGTTTTTAGGAAGATATTAACACTCCCTGTTGGAGAGTCATTGCTTCAGTCATCATCCAAAATTCAAAAGGAGTTTACATCAATTGGCAGAGTTAATTTGGTCAGGGAAAGGTTGATAGTAAGCAAATGTTAGGGGGAGATCAATAAGGAAGTCCACTGAGACAGACTGCCACAAAATGTAATGAGCCCATGGAAAAAAAAAAAAACAGAGGGAGAGCTGAACTGCTGAGATAGCCACTTAGCTACTCCCCTAAAAAGAGAAGATTACAACCCTTTAGCTTATCGACAGCAAAGGCCCACTCAACTATAAGGTGAATCACCCTATTGATAGTAGCCTCTAACGACTTCAAAATGTCATTAAAACACCTCCCATTTCTTTCTTCCCACACAGCCCACCAGACAGCCAAAAGAGACATTCTCTAAGGCTTTGTCCTTTGCTTTCCACACCTTATACCATGCCAGGCCTGCAGTAAACCGCAAACAAAAATTGGAAAGGTCCAGTGAATCTGAAAGTGGGACAGAATTTCAGTCCAGATCCGATATGTGAACGCACAGTGAAGAGAGAGATGGTCCACCGTTTCTTCATTTACCATGCAACATAAGCAAATATTTGTAAATTGTAATGCAAATGCCCCTTTTTCTCAGATTGTCAACTGTCAGAACCTTTTTTCTTACCAACCAACCAACCAACAAAAGTTGCTATCTTTGGGGGAACTTGATATTTCCAAACATAATACGACGAATCCTCTTCGACATATGGAGGATTCTTTGTAAATGATTGTATAGAGACTTTACCGAGAAAATTCCTGATTTGTCCAGACGCCAAACTAATCTATCTTCAGAGAACTGGTCTGGTTTGCTGCTGTGAATACGATTAAGAAGTGACACATATTCGTCGATCTCTCAGTCACAAAGGTGTCTTTTACACACCGGATTCCACACCACTACTTGCCCAAGAAATGCATAGCAGGCATCCACTGTGATGGACTGATTATGTACCAGACGAAAGATATGCGGGAAAGCAACACAAAGAGCTTCCTCACCCACCCAAATGTCTTCCCAAAAACGAGTGCGTTTGCCATTTCCAATTGTGATTCCCGCACCTTTAAGAACCTCCGCCTTGATGGACAAGATTCATTTCCAAAGGACCAAAGCTTTGTATTTGGAGGAATTCTTTGTCCACCAGCCCCCCTCTGAACACTTGTACTTGCTTTTGACCAACTTGTTCCATAGAGTTCCATTTTCGGTTCCTAACCTCCAGGTCCATTTGCCTAATAGGGCCCGATTCATGCTTTTGAGATCTTTTACGCCTACCCCTCCTTCTTAGATATGCTTACAGACTTCCTTCCAATTGACTAGGTGGAATTTTTTCTTGTCTTCTTTTCCACGCCATAGAAAATCTCATCTAATTCTTTCTAGAGTGGCCAAAGTTGGCGCTGGACATTTGAAGAGAGACATAAAATAGAGAGGAAGATTAGACACCGCCGCCTTGATGAGAGTGAGCCAACCACCCAAAGATAGATATCTGCATTTCCATCTAGCAAGAAAGGAATCAAATCTATCGATGACCTTGTCCCATAAAGCTATCGGGGGCTTTCCGATACACAGCGGTAAGCCCACAAAAGTGTTTGGAAAACTGCCTGTCGAACATTGGAAAAAATCGACATAATTCTTAATCTCGTCTTCCTTCGTATTCACCCCGAACATTTTAGTCTTAGCCATGTTAACTTTCAAACCCGAGACTGCTACAAGCACCTGATCTGTTGATCATAGTCTGCAAATTGCTCACTTTATCGTGATCTACTTCGGTAAACAAAAGTGTGTCGTCCACGAACTGAATATGAGATATCGAAGTATCCATCCCTTCCACTCTGAACCCACTGATGATACCTTTGTCTGGCCCTTACTCAACATTCTAGAGAAAGCTCCCCTACTACTAGGAAAAGGAAAGGGGACAGCGGGTCTCCTTGGCGATAGACCCCTAGAACTACAGAAGAAACCTCTTGTGGGTCTCCTTCCGTGTTATGGTCGACAGAAACTCTTGTAACGCCATCATGTGGGCTTCGTTCAGCATTGCATGGTCGTGGAGACATGCTTTCTGCTTATCCAAAATCAGAACTATATTGGCCAAGAGGAGGGTTGTTTTCTCTAATGGGACTGCTTGGATACATGGAAAGGAAACGAAATATTGTTTCCCATGAAACTCACTTTCCACTATTTGTCAAGCCTTTCTTTGTGAGAATTTGTAGGAAACACCATTTCTCACTTTCTATCTTTGCTGGAAAGATTCCATAACACCTTGCTTCCCCCGAATATTGCTACATTATGATATCATAGCATTTCCATCCATAGATACCATAAAGCATCAAATTTTGTACGGAAGAGGCTAGGCACCACACCAACATCCTCCCAAAATCTAATGAAAGAGCCATTGTCAGCCACATAAGAAATGCCCTTCCTCATCCCAAATTTCCATAACCATTTTCCCAACAAAGCATTGTTCAAAATGTCAAAAAATTTAATATTTTCTCCCCCTTCGAGGTGGTATCAGAGCTAAAGGTTAATATTGCCAAAAGTGAGACGTTACGGGTTCATATATCTAAAGAAGAGGTTAATCGGATGGAAATGGTGTTTGGATGTAAGACAGGATCTTTTTCATCCACTTACCTTGGCCTTCCTCTTTATATAAGGAAACCAGCAAAGCACTTACAGGATAAAGTAGTTGAAAAAATTGACTGCAAGTTGGCAAGATGAAAGTGTCAACATCTGTCTCTGGAAGGACGAATAACTCTCATAAAAGAAGCATTGTCAAACACGCCTTTATATTTCATGTCTCTTTTGGTGCCCGAAGTCCGTCTTTTGCATATTGGAGTGGCTGAGATGAGATTTCTTATGGGAGGGCCCGAATGGAAAGAAGTTTCATTTGTCAATATGGGAAGAGGAGCATAGGCCCTATGGGGAGGGAGGAGTTGGTATAAGGGATATAGAGATGCGAAGCTCGCATTAACAGGGAAGTGGTTATGGGGGTTTGGGTCAGAATGAGGAGCTTTAAGGAGGGAAGTCATAGCGAGCAAATATGGGTGCTGGGCCGGCGGTTGGTGGGTTAGAGAATACTCTCATTACAAAACTTCAGGAATCTGGAAGACAGTCTCCAACTTTTTCTTTTTCTTTTTTAAGATAAGATTTCATTAAAGGAAAGAAAACAGAACAAAAAAGGCCTGCTGAGAGAGCAGACCAACATTACACGCCAAGAAAGAAAAAAATCATGACCAAAAAGATCCTTGACATTTGAGGACCATTCAATCATAAACCGTTTAGCCCTGGTAGCTACGACCCCGGCCATGTTAGAGGAGTTCCTGAAACATCTACTATTTCTTTCTCCCCAAACCGACCACCAGACTGCAAGGAGAGACATCCTCCAAATAATTGTCTTCGCCTTTCCTAAATAAACCCCATGCCAAGCCTGAAGGACTTGTTTTACGTCGCAAGGAAATGACCAAGCAATATTAAAACTGAGGAAAATCTCGGCCCAAATGGATTGGGCGAAAGAACAGTGCAACATTAGATGGTCTACAGATTCTTCAGCCTTCATGCAACATAGACAAATGTTGGGGAGGATCATCCCTTTCTTCCTTAGATTGTCAACCGTTAGAATTTTCTTTTTCCCGACCAGCCATCCGAAAGCTATAATTTTCGACGGAGCAACATATTTCCACAGAAAAGAGAGACTGTGTTTAGGATCGACTGCTGGGTATAAATCTGATTGTAGAGGGATCGAACTGAGAAGAGAGACGATTTGTCAGGTTTCCAGAATATACTATCTGCTGAAGAAAGAGAGGGGGCTGCTGAATAGAGACATTCCAGGAGGCCAGAAAAATCTGAGATTTCCCAATCTTGGAGTGGTCTTCTGCAAACCACATTCCAGACAATTTTTCCACCTACCTCATTAAAATGATCAGCAACATATGAGTTTTTGGAAGAAGTAATACGATAGGACGTCGGGAATCTATTTTTAAGAGATTGATCTCCGAGCCAAATATCTTCCCAAAAGCGAATTTTGGAACCATTGCCAAGCACAAACCCAACATGAGAGAGGACTTTCCTTTTCATTTTCATAATATCTTTCCAGATTCGAGATACTTTATGAGAAGGTAAATCTTTAACCCACCAGCCTCCAATCGAAGTACCATACTTGCCTTTGATGATGGAATTCCAGAGACTTCCTTGATCAGCCCCTAGCCGCCAAATCCACTTACCAAGGAGAGCTTGATTCATAACTTTTAAATCTTTAACTCCGCTCCTCCATCTGACAATTGAAGACAGACCTCAGACCACTTTACAAGATGGAACTTCTTCCTAACCTCCTTACCTTGCCATAAGAAGTCCCGTCTGGCTTTATCTATAGACTCTCTGACTTTGGCTGGGCATTTGAGGAGAGACATGAAATAAACCGGGAGATTGGATAGGGCGGCTTTTATAAGCATGAGACGGCCACCTAATGAGAGAAATCGACTCTTCCATCTGGATAGATACATCTGGACTCTGGAAATAACTTTATCCCATAGAGATATATGGGGTTGGCCAGTATATAAAGGTAAGCCCACAAAAGAAGACGGCAAAGAGTCAGCCATGTAACCAAATAGATTAGCGAAATGATGCACCTCCGCTTCTTCCATATTGATTCCAAAAATTTTGGATTTAACCAGATTAACCTTTATTCCGGATATCGCTTGAAAGCAACGGACTGTAGTAAGGAGGTTGAGGATCTTCTCTATCAAAGCTTCCGAGAAAATTAGAGAGTCGTCTGCATATTGGATATGCGTGATAGGAGTTGGCAGACCTTTGATTTGAATCCCTCCTAGAATTCCTTCCTCTTGACCTTTACTGAGCATCTTCGACAAAGCCTCCCCCACAATAAGAAAAAGGATAGGAGAAAGAGGATCACCCTGTCTCAAACCTCAGGAACTTTTAAAGAAACCTTTTGGGGAGCCATTTAAAAGAATAGAGAAGTATACTGATCCAGTGCACTCACGCATCCAAGCTCTCCATTCCTCTCCAAACCCCATACGCTGAAGCATATACTGCAAGAAATTTCAGTCCACATGATCATAAGCTTTTTCGATATCAAGTTTACAGACAATGTGCTTCCAGCCCGATCTAACGGCGACATCCAAGACTTCGTTTGCACTAAGGGCTGCATCCACAATCTGTCTGCCTGCTATAAAAGCACTTTGATTTTCAGATATGAGCTTCCCGATAACGTTTGTCAATCGCAACGTCAAAACCTTAGCAAGAATCTTGTAAGACCCCCCCCAATAAGCTGATAGGCCTGAAGTCTTTAGGAGAAGTGGCACCTCTCAATTTTGGAATCAAAGCTATGAAAGTAGCCCCAAAGCTGATAGATATTTTATTCCTGTGGTAAAATTCCTTGAACCATTCAAAGACATCAGTTTGGATAATCTCCCAAAAGTGAGAAAAAAAGGATATTGGGAAACCATCCGGACCCGGGGCTTTATCTGCTCCTAAGGCATCAATGGCCCGCTTGATCTCCTCTCTAGAAAATGGAGCTTCTAAGGAGGTAGCATCCTCTACTGAGATCGAATTGAATTGAATGTCATCAAGCTTGGGTCTGCGCCACTTTTCTCCCTGAAGAAGAGATCTGAAATAATCTATCATCGCTTCTGAGATTTCCTCTTTGTTTTCTATTTGAGTTCCATCAACCAAAATGCTGGAGATTCTATTGTTTGACGCGTGCATACTTGCCATAGCATGGAAAAATCAAGTATTCCTATCTCCTTCCTTTAACCACTTCGTCCGAGCCTTCTGTTTCCAAGATATTTCTTTTTGCAGAATACTGTTAGCAATGTCTTGAATGACCTGAAGTCTTCTGGTCTGCTTTTCGGGAGAAAGAGAGACTTTTTCAGCCTCAGCGCGTCTATCGCTGACAATTCTACTATCAACTGATCTACTTCCTGGTCGCTCTTATGACTTTCTTTACTATGCCATTGTTTTATCTCTTTCTTTAGCATCTTCAATTTAGAAGATAATCTGAAATCAGCTGAGCCTTCTACGCTGAAACCTGTCCACCAATCAGCTACCATTTTGGAAAACCCCGCTATTTTAAGCCACAAAACATCAAAACGGAAGGGCTTTGGACCCCAATTCTGATCTTCGACAGCAAGAAGAATGGGGCTATGGTCAGACATGGTTTTGGGAAGAATAGATTGAGAAGTTAGGGGGAAATGAATTAACCAGTCAGAAGAGATAAGGAACCTGTCCAATCTGCTCATCGTAGGGGTCGCTCTCCCGTTTGACCAGGTAAATCTTGCCCCAAGAAGAGGAAGATCGACCAACTCCTCTTCTTCAATCCACGACGAAAAGGCATTCATAGCTGGAGAGGAAATTTTGCCATTGGATTTTTCATACACATTTCTGACAATACTGAAGTCTCCAGCGATGCAACAAGCTCCAGCGAATTTCTGCCTAGAGAGAGAAAGTTCTTCACAGAAAGATCCCCTATCCCCATCCTGAGTAGGCCCGTAAACTGAGAGAAAAAGACAGACGAAACCTGAAGAGATGTGTTGAAGAATAACTGAAACCGAGAAATTGTCATTCCAACTGTTAAGGATCTGCCAATAAGACGCCTTCCAAGCTATGAGAATGCCACCTGAACTGCGGCAGGAATTTTTTGCCACCCATTTCACATCTGCCTCCCTCCAGATGGAACCCATCAATCTGTCATCAAAGTTGTTGCATTTGGTTTCCTAAAGACACAAAATATCTGGTTTATATCTGGAGCAGGAGTCGTTGATAATCGATCTCTTCCGTTTGGACCCCACCCCCCTCGCATTCTATGTAATGAGCTTCATTTAGAAACGGAACTTCCCTGAATTCCCCTACTGGAGCTTCTTTTCAAAGGAGTTTCTGAAAATATTTGTCCTGCCAGAAGATTTTGCAATTCTCTGTTGGTCCGAGGGGTTAATCTGCGACCTCTGGGCGATTTTTGTTCTGCAAGGGGTCTTTCGCTAGACTCTACACATTGAAGTAGCGCTATAAAATCCTCCGGAGTGTCTCCAAAGGATAGCCCGAGAGCTCTACCCACACATCACAAAGCATCTCTAATCCATTTCTTATCATGGATTTTTTCAATTAGAGAGATTCTTTCCGGATCTATTAGCTGTTGAGGGACTTCATCCATCATAGTCTGATCTACTCCTGCGCAGGTCCGAAGGGGTTCAGCTTCTATAACGGTCTCCAACTTAAAAGGAAAGTTTAGCAAAGGAATATGCTTTGACGTAGGCAATAAGGAAAGGACTCGATTTTGGGCGGATATATGGATAGGGGAAACTCCTCTGAAAGTTGAATTCCATCGATTGGCGAATCTAACCACCGATCAAGATGTTAAGATTGCTAAATGCTACTCTCGGTGTGGTGGAGCAGTGGTGTGGTCTCTTCCATGCTATAGGAACATGCTCGATGAGGAAGTTGAAGAGTTCATGAAGTTACAAGGTTATCTTCTAAGTTGCTCACCAATGAAGGAGGCTTGCAACAGAATGATGAGGAAAAAGGAAAAGTTTGGTCGGTCGATTCTCAATCCAATCCTTCTATAAAATGCTTCTATCTTCATCAACAGGTGAGAGAATTGTTTAGACGACTAAGCTTTGGTCCCATGGGCTCTGCCAAAAATCGGTCTTCGGGAGGCTAGTGGGAAGAAGGAAAGGCCTTACAATAGACAATCTACAAAAAGGTCAATGGCCATTCCCAACATATGTATCATGTGTGTGAGTAACGTGGAGACAGTTGACCATCTCTTTGTGCTTTGCTTGTTCGCCCAGAAAACTTGGGAAAGCTTTTTTGTCCCATCCAAGGTCTCATGGGTGTTGTCGGTTTCAATAGGTGACCTGCTAATGGCATGGCACAGGTGGAGAAGAGGAATATATCTTGGAGACTGGCTTTGTTGACTAGTCTATGGGCAATTTAGGGGGAAAGAAACAACAAGTGCTTTCAGAATATCTGTTGTTCAAAAGGGTTGTGGCTAACAAAGCAAAGTTTTTTTGTAGTTGAATGGGTCTCCTCTTTGTGCTAGGATTGTAATTTTATTGCCTTTCCATAAAATAAGAGGTTTGTGATTCCTCCCATTGAAGCAAGTGGAATTTGTTCTCATTTAGTTGCCATAGGGAGTTTCTCTCTAACTTTTCTAACCTTTGTAATACACTCATTGGACACTAGAACATTGATATAAAGTATGTTGGCATGTCAGCCAGTGACGCCCAAGTGAGAGTGATGAAGCCCCCCAGCAATAAGCATTTGCTTTTCCAAGTTGGTAATTTCCTTTGCAAAATTGAACCCCATAAATGTTTTGCCGGCTTTCATTTGCACATGGAAAGCCGAGATAAGTAGCCAGCTATGACACAAGATAAGACCATCAACAAGTCCTACCATGAAGATCCATTTCAAACACAATTTCAAAGCCTACAAACTTGTGGGATCCATTTCAGACGGTTTCAAACAATCATGTTGCAATAAATGCACCAGAAGTAGAGTGTTCCACATAAATGATAATTGCTTCAAATACCAGACTTCCTATTTTCTTTTTGAAGCATTTTTAGTTTCTACATACTCGATGTGCCAAACTTTTCGGGAAAAAGGGGGGATTGCCATTCTCAAGAAGCATGTATGTTTCGAAAATCAACGTAGATCTGGGAAATGGTATATTCTCTTGCATAAAGCATCAAATGGATCTTTAACCTCTGGTTGGTTATTGAACGTGTTTACAACAAAAGCACAGATACAGCAATGACAAAAAAGGAAGGAGAGAACGCAATTGGGTACTTACCCTTTAAAGACCTCACCGAAGGACCCTCTTCCAATCAGCTCAAGAGAGTTAAACCGAGATTTGATGGCATCCGCCATAGCCACCGCGTCTGACATGTTGCCGTTCCGCAATCAAGATCCAAAGCACGCTAGAAAGGCAAACAATCGTGTAAAATCTTCTCGGAACCGTCAGCAATCTGTGCAGTCATTATCCTCGCCATCATCACAACCGGACATCATCAACATCGTCGCCAGATATCAGAAGACAGAATCTCATCCGTTCAAGAGATCCAGCGGCCGGAGCAGCATTTTCAGAAACCAGATAAATCCATCTTCTATTATATGTAGAATACAGGTATTACTTGGACTGAAAGGGAAGAAAGTGATTTGGGCGATGGAGTGCAAGCTGTGATGTAGACCCACTCTGTCAGGTACAACCAAACAACAATAGCAACAACGACATGTTTGATGAAATGTCTCAGAGAAGATGAAATGAGAGAGAGTAGAGAGAGAGAGGAAGTTACGATGGGGAAAGGAGGGTTTGGAATTTGGAGAAGAGGGATGGAATGTGTCTTTTTTATCTGAGATTTGGAAGAATCTGAAAGGGGAAGCGGGGCCCACCTGATGGTAGCTAAGAGAGCCGATCCAGCGGCTGTCAAGCGGCGATGGACGCAACAGCAACAGCAACAGCAGCAGCAGCAGCAGCAGCAGCCATGGATCCCTCTCCCTTCCTTTTTGTAGTCATGAAATGGGCTTTTTGTTTCCAGAGGGGGTTGAATGAGTGGAGGAATTATATTGTCCTTGGCCCATGTACAGTTGGCGAATTTCTCCTGGAATTCGGTGCGCTTTCGGGGCGCATGGTTTGATGATCTGGGCCGTTGATCTGATAGTCATGCTGCGGATGGAGAGTGGATCAAAAATCTACCACATTGGAAGATGTCACCCCTTTGATTTGTGACATGTGAATAGACGGTTGACAATAACACTATCGAGGCCAGGGATCTAAGGGTTGGCGGGGGCAATATTTCCTACGGATACAGTAACAAACCACCGAAAAAGGCGCGTGACATCCAGTCCGTCCATCATTTGGGCAAGTAAATGCCAGCCACGACTAAGACGGTCCAAACTCAAGTGCGCCCAACAAGGGCAAAAGACGAGATTGGGACGCTAACAATGGGACCGTCGTGGGGCCCACCAAAGTTTTGGATCAGACGACTATGTTTTTCGGTCGATCTTAGTGAGGCGGGCTTTACCAGTTGGGTTAGATGGTTGAAAGGTTTCAATGGTGGCATTCCATCCCCATTGTTTTCTGTGGTGGGGCCCATTTGAGTTTTGGAAGGCTTAGATCCTTCTCAGGTCCTAATATGAGCTGGAATAAATGATGGACGGACTGGATGTCACAACGTAACGATGGGCCCACAGAGCTTTTTGCTGCACAGGCTCTGTACAAACAGCTGCAGTTGGAAATTCGCGTCGTCAAAACGCGCATTTTTTCTGCCGGGAACTTCCAGCCAGAAAATAAAAAAATTCAGCCGTGAACGACCCGGTGAAAATGCTAACTGCAATTTCTTGTACTAGCCTCTCAAGCGTGCGAACATGGTACGCCTGAGCAAGATCCAGACCGTTCATCAATCGTATCTCCCTGGGCATAGTTACTGACCCTGAAGAGACTCGTCTGCTCGATGCAGATTGGGTGGGGCTGACCTCCGTGTGCGCAGATATATGTGTGGCCCACTTTGATGTGTGCATTTTATCTATGCTGTCCATCTATTTTGGGAAGCCGATTGGCTGGTGTACCACACACCAGCTATATAGCTGGTGTAGGTACGTATCGTGCGAAGACAAGCTCTGACGCTCCTCGACCTCTGAGTTGTACGAACGGTTCGAAGGAAATCAAAGTTACATGGACCCCACATCACTGTATTTATTATATCTACACCGTTCATCCATTTTTCGAAATCATTCTAGAGAATTATCCAAAAAATGAATCATATCCGAAGATCAACTGGACCACACCACAAATACGAACAGGGATAATGATTTTCACCGTTAAAAAATTTGTAGGGCCAGCCATACGTTTATTTTCCATCCAATCTGTTTATAAGGTCACAAAGGTCGGGACGAAAAGGTTTTTAAAAAAATTAATAAAAAAAATCATATTGATCCAATACTTCTGTAACCCCGAAAGGGTATCAACGGTAGACATTTAATCCCCATTGTTTTTTTCAATGTGGTCCACTTGATAGTTATATTTGTTTTACTTTTAGTCTTAAGCCTCATGAAGAGCTCGGCAAATGGATGGACGGTTTGTATTTAACACATACCTCATAATGGGATCAACTAGCTAAGGTCAATACACAGGCTATATAGCTGGTGTATGGTACACCTGCCGATCCGCGCCTTCTATTTTGCCAGCTAATTATAGACCATGAGCTCGTGATTCGAGCATATCCAAAACTCCAGTGTGACCACATCACAGGAACAGTGGGATAATAATGTCCACTACTGTTGAAACATTCCTAAGGTCCACGGTTATGTCCCTTCTTTCAACCTGTTTATAAGGTCGTAAGGTCATATAAATCTAAGTGAAGGGAAAACATAAATTAAGCATGATTTAAAAATTATGCAGCCACCAAAAAGTCTTGAGTGGTAGGCATTCAATCCCCATTGATTCGTACGGTGTGATTGGCTTGATCTTGAATATGTTTGAATTTCAGGGCTATAGTTTAAAATAAGTTGAAAAATGGATGTACATCACGCATACATCACGGTAGGTCCCATATCGACCTCCCACTAAGAAAGTCGGTAGTGTAGGGGTACCCACCGGAAGCAGATTGCATGGAGTGCCACACCGCCACTTCTTAGGTGTGCTGACGCCATTAAATTATGTTGGCCCCATCATATTAAACCCATAATACACTTGTTATATCCAAACCAACCATCCATTTGAGTAGAGCATTCTAATTTTTAGGGCATGAGTCTTAAAATGATGCAATCTAAAACTCAAGTGGACCACACCACATAAATCAGTAGGGACAATGATGCCCATCCATGAAACTTTGTTAGGGCCTACCACTATAGGTATTAACCATCCATCCTGTTCACAGGTCAGACATACATTAATGAAGAGAAAACACAAATATTAGTAGCGCCCTCACCAAACGAATTTACTATTTCGATATAACTACTACATTATACTGCATTATAATGGGCTCTACGGCGATGTATTTATCATATCTATGCCGTTCATCCATTTTTCGAGATTATTTTAAAGAATTAGAAAAAAAAATCAAATTATATTCAAAGCTCAAGTAGACCACACAAAAAGTAGCAGTGAAGATAATGATTTTCACCGGTAAAAATTTTGTATGGCCCACTATAACATTTATTTTCCATCCAATCTGTTAATAAGATCAAAAATACATGGATGGATATGAAAAAAAAATTTCATATTGATCTGAAACTTCTATGACACCTAAGAGGGTTTCAATGGTAGACGTTCAATTCCCCACTGCTTTTTGCAGTGTGTTCCATTTGATCTTTACATCTGTCTTATTTTCCGTCTCAAGACTTAAGACTATCTCGAAATATAGATGGACGGTTTGGATATAACACATACATCGTGATGGGACTCACAAAATTGCTGACGTCAATATACCAGCTGTGTAGCTGGTGTGTACACCAGCCAATGCGCTTCCCATCAACGGACAGTAGAAGTCGGTGGTGCGTGGCACATCACGCAATCCGCTTCCGTCACCACGCAATCTGTGTCCGGTGTGCATGTTAGTGGGCCACATGCATAAGAAAGACTACGGAATTAAAGTGACTCACGTTTGATGTACATGTGGCATACCACGAATGGAGATTATCTGTTTCATTATCCACATATTCTGTACAAAATGGGTCCCACCTGATGAACGGTTTGGAGATGATCAGCGACATTGACGATCACATGTATAAAAAGGTAATTATTCACCATTAAGGTGACCGTTGATTATATGCAGCATGGTTCATCACAACCTGTGACTGTGGAGACTCGTACGCTCCATCGTACACAAGGCATGTACGAGATTTCAGCAAGCAAAAAAGGAACACTGTTCATCCAATCATATCCATCTGATTTAACCATCGATTTGGTAGTGGTCCCCACGGTACCGAGGTCCATTCTGGAAAAGAAAAAGCTCTGTGAGCCCCACCACGATGCCATTTTGCCAGCTCATTTTATGTGCGTGAGCCCAAATGTGAGGGGGAGGATTGTATGTGCATGGGTACAGAGATAAACCTACGCCTGGGGCTGTGGGGCGACAGGGATGTACCTGACAAATCCACTCTGCGCATCTGTTTGGAAAGACGGTATGATAGAAATTTAAGAAACAGGCATAGTACAACTACTGTGAGTTCACACTTCAGTATTAGCCACCTCCACTGGGAATCGATGCCAAGATCTCAGCATTGAAACGAGGTATCTTTCACTTAGTCTGCCACTTGAGATATGGATTATGGTGTGCAGGGATTGAGCACTTAGGGTGAAAAAAGTTTTGTATCATAATGATAATTCTCCGTACTTTTTATCTACTGTTAATAACAATACAAATGATTTGGATGGCATATAAATAGCTCCATAAAGGTGTTGGGGATTTTGACCTATGGAATCACACAGATCTAGATCTAGGATAGGAATCCAATGACACCAAGCACACACAAGAGAACACAGATTTAACGTGAAAAACCCTTGCGGGAAAAAACTATGGCACAAAGCGACAAATCTCTACTATGAAAATAGAAATTACAAAGAGAGAGGACTTACCCGATTCGAACAACCTCGAATCTCACCCTTGCTACACCCTTTAAAACCCTAAAATCATTTTAAGAACCCTTAAAACTCTTTTAGAAGGCCTTAGAATCCATCTCAATCCCACATACACCCCTTTATATAAGTTTATAAAGAAGCAAACTCAGAATAGGAAACAAAATCCGCAGAATCTGTGTTTCCGCAATCGCATCTGCGGAACTCTTCGATGTCATCGAAGGTCTCTCGATAACAGCTTCGATATCATCGACGATCCTTCGATGATATCGAAACAGGACCAAAACTGTCCAGCAACCAGGGGTGAAAAATTCAACAATTATCGATGTCATCGAAGGTCTCTCAATGACAATCTCGATATCATCGACAGACAGATTTAAGACATATGTCGATATCATCTAAAACCCTGTCGATATGATCGACAGACCACCAGACAGATTTAAGACATCTGTCCATAACAATCTCCACCATGTCTTTAATCTTCATCCGTGTAACTTCTTGTCCCCTTCTCTTATTTTTCTACACCATATCATAGCTTTTCTTTCACACTCCGTCTTCCTTTTACGCCATCGCCAAGCCCAGAGAAGTTGCACAGAACTTGAACTTCTCTGTAGGAACGATCTAGGTGAGCATGTCTGCGGGATCAAAATCCACGTGCTCCACCACCTTTGCTTCTGTCTTTTCAAAAAAGAAAGACGTAGTCTTCTTACCGTCTCACCGCTACCTAATATTGCTTGCTAGGGTACTTGCTTACAATATTGATAGCCTGTGAAATAACCGGTCTAATCCAGACCATAGCATACACTGTCAACCGCATTCGAATAAGACTCGTGAGATATCCTGCTTTTCATCATCTGTTTTGGGACATGTCCTGAGGAAAACTTGAGGAGAGACGCGTAGGGAACGCTCTCCGGCTTTACCTGGCCCATCACATCCTTGATCAATACCTACACACAAGGTATTCTTCCTATGATTACCAAAGCCTACTCCTCCTTCAGTCTCAATGTCGAGACCATCTTTGCAGCCCCCCGATCATTCATCCTGAATGTTCCACTTAACCGAGTCTTCAGTACATTGATTTCAAACATGTCATAATTGACGATTTACATGTCATCAATTCCTGACTCACCATGAAGGAATCAAACCACTGCCTAGGTGACAGGTCAAACCACGACCTCCTGCAAAGTCTTTTCTCAGCCCCTTTAACTTCAAACCGCTCTGGTTGCTTCATGTAGATCTGTTCTTCACTTTTCCTTGCAGAAGTGTAGACTCCACATCCATCCTTCTAGCTCAAGATCACATTAGCCAACCAACGCTAATCGCGGATCTAATAGACACCTGCTATACCGTCGGCGCGAATATCTCTGAGAAGCCGATCCTTCTCTCTGAGCATAACCCTTCGCTACCAACCTCGCCTTGTATATATGTTGTGTCCTCCTTAAGATTCACCTGCATCCAACCACTTTCCGGCCCACTGAAAACTCCACCCGCTCCCATATGTCGGTATGGTACAACGAATCCATCACATCGCCCATAGTCACCTTTCACTTTTCAGCACCAGGCTCACCTAGAGTCATCTGAATAGAAGATGAATCCCCTGCGATATTGGAGTTGTCCATGTACCTCGCTGATATCTTGCGATCATGTCGTGTGATTCTTCTCACAAGTGGCTGCTCCACCTGCTCTGTATCCCTGTCCGCACTTTTCAGCCTTCCTGCCCTGCCCGCTCATGTGGCCATGCCCAACATGCCACACACGCGTAGAGGTGAAATCCGCTACATCCACTGCAGCTCCACCTTTTGAAGTGCTCCTGATCAACCTGTACAAGTTACCGAGTCGTTGCGCTTTCATGACTACCCGTACCCCCTTAGATACCTTAAGAGCACTATCAATACCTGTGTACTTGCATCCTTTTACCTCAAGTACACCAAGAAAAATCAGATTCTGCTTCAAATTAGGAACGTGTCTGACATCAATCAAGGTACGCTCAACCCCATCAAATATCCTGATGCGCACCGTACCAACAGCCACAACATTACAAGCAAAGTCATTGCCCATAAACACATGTCCACCATCACACTCACTATAGCTGACGAACCAAATCCGATGACGAGTCATGTGAAAAGATGCTTCCATGTCTAGCATCCACTCGTCTTTACGATCATCGTATGACCGCTTGATCGTAGACAGGGACAAAACATCACCATCACATCCACTCGATCCATCTGACGTGGCAACATTGGCCTCCCTCTATGAAGCCTCAGAATTTTCTCTCTTCGATTTAGGATTTTCACAATCCTTCTTCACATGTCCTTCCTTCTCATAATTCCAGCACTTTACCTTTCCTTTGCCCTTGCCCTTGGATTTGGATCTATAACCTGAAGAACCCGTACCTTGTTCAGAATTTCTACCCATTGTAAACAGTGCATCAGAAGATATCCCCATGTCGCCGTTTAGCTTTCTCATAACCTTCTCTTAAAGGGCTAAGATAACGGTGTCGACACTTAGGGTTTTATTCGTGTTGCACATAGCGTCCTTGAATGACTCATATGACGCTGGAAGAGAATTCAGCAACATACATGCTTGTTCTTTATCTTTCATCACTTCCTCCATATCTAGCAATTTACAAACTAATTTATTAAAGTTGCTGATGTGAGCCTCCAGATCTCCACCCTCTGCAATCTTGAAGTTATACCACTTCCGCTTCAAGTGTAAGCAATTTTCAGAGGATTTTTTCGCATAGGCATCCTCTAATTTCGCCCATAACTTAGCCGCAATTTTCTCCCTCATGACTTTGTAGAGAACCTCATCCGAGAGACATAAACGGATCGATGATAAGGCTTTTTTATCAAGAGTATTCCAATCATCATCAGTCATAGTAGACTTTCGCTCCTCAAGAGCACCATCTTCGCCTTGCTTGATTAAGGAACTCATCATCTTGATCTTCTATAACTCAAAATTATTATTCCCTGAGTACTTCTCAATCTCATACCTGGTGCTCGTCATTATTACTAATCCTACAAATTCAGATCTATGCCCAACGATTGCTTTGATATCACTTGTTAGGTTTTGACCTACGGAATCACACAAATCTAGATCTAGGATAGCAATCCAATGACACCAAGCACACACAAGTGAACACAGATTTAACGTGGAAAACCCTTGTGGGAAAAAACTACGGCACAAAGCGACAGATCTCCACTATGAAAATAGAAATTACAAAGAGAGAGGACTTACCCGATTCGAACAACCTTGAATCTCACCCTTGCTACACCCTTTAGAAACCCTAAAATCTTTTTAGGAACCCTTTGAACTCTTTTAGAAAGCCTTAGAATTCATTCCAATCCAGCATACACCCATTTATATAAGTTTAGAAAGAAGCAGACTCGGAATAGGAAACAAAATCGCAGAATCTGCGTTTCCCCAATCGCATCTGCTGAACTTTTCGATGTCATCGAAGGTCTCTCGATGACAGCTTCGATATCATCGACGGTCCTTCGATGATATCGAAACATGACCAAAACTGTCTAGCAACCAGGGGTGAAAAATTCAACAATTATCGATGTCATCGAAGGTCTCTCGATGACAGCCTCGATATCATCGACGATCTGTCAATATCATCAACAGACCAACAGACAGATTTAAGACATCTGTCGATATCATCTAAAACCCTGTCGATATGATCGACAGACCACCAGACAGATTTAAGACATTTGTCCATAACAAAAGATTTCGACAATAGACATTTTTTTCTCACTTTTTGTTTGTGGTGGCCTACCTAGTGTTGGATCTACCTAATTTTAAGAATATTATTCTATTGTGGTCTTTAAAAACATATGGATGGGAAGATGGATGGGAATAAGTATATGGACACATGAGATCTGCCCTCCAATGTCAACAGATCTGTCTCGAATAGACCACACTACAGTAAACAGTAATGATTAAATGCCTAATATTAAAAACTCGGGGACACAAACGCATAGATTAACTTGATATTTGTGTCTTCCCTTAATTCAAGTCTTGGACGCAAATACTTAAGTGGTAGACTGAGTGAAAGATACCTTGTTTCAACACTTGAGGTCTTAGTATCGATCCCTAGTGGGGGTGGCTTGGGGTGGGGTGTACTGAGTGGAGATACCTCATTTCAACACTAGAGGTCTTGGTATCGATCCCTAGTGGGGGTGGCTAACATGAGTGTGTACTAACAAGCTAATTAAAAAAAAAAAAAAAAAAAAAAAGAGCTAATAAAAAGAAACAAAAAAAAAAGTATTTGCCACAAATAAAAATTAGAGTGGGTCCTATGAAGTTTTTAATGGTGGATGTTCAATCACCACTGTTTTCTATGGTGTGGTCCACCTGAGATTTAGATCTACCTCATTTTTCGACTCATGCTTTGGAATGAGCTGGAAAATAGATGGAATGTGGATAAAACGCATACATCATAATGGGGCTCACATATCTTTTCTGTCAGACGTAGGCCAGTGGGGCCCACTGGTGAGCAATCACTAGTGGGTGGCTTCTTCCGGCCTTTTCCATTCAGTTGAGATTTCAAATTTGAATTTGATATTGGATAGGAGATAGGGAGAAGACCGGATCATCTGGTCTCATCCTATCTCCTTCCTTTCCAATAAAAAGGGATGCGCTCTCTCTCGCATTGAATAATCAGAAATACCGAGGGTATACGGAGAGAGATAGTGTGCACCAGAGTCTGTCCATTTTAACTTGTCATTGGGACGATCTGATCCATAGATCGCAATCTGGGGCCACTTATACCGTAGGATCATATGTGTGAATAGTTCCATCTGCTCCAGTAGTAGATAGGCGACCGTTGGAACACCATTCTTCTGCTTTGTGAGGGTTCCAAACTTCGTGTAGACCGTCAGATCTTGAGGGCTCACCTTCCACGCTTCCCTACAGTGGTATCAGAGCTTTTCAACGGCGGATCTCCGAAACTAATCATCTAAAAAGGTAAGTGGCCCATCTTTTCCTTTAGGATTGGAATTATGGCCCACCATTTAATCATCGTCTGATCGGCCCCACAGTGAATAGGCATCACGTTGATATGTTGTACAGTGGATATACAAAAATGTGATATGATATATATCTGATATGGTGTACACATCTGATATGATATACAATGATGACGTTTACATCACAAAGCAAAGTCGCATGTACTTTCAAGAATCACAGATTTGTATGTACACGTGTGATCTATACACGAATCACGCTTGATCACTAGGCTGATCCGGATGATGTACAATGGTCACGTATCAAAGAAACGTGTAAATATGATCACATAGAATTTTCATATGGAATTTGTAACATACACGTATGATATACATATCCGTGTAATGTACAAAGGTGACGTGTTGGTTTACAAAACTTTGCTAACATGTACATGTACAACATGTTACATCTATGATATGCCAATATATGCAACGTGTACAAATACAACAACTGGGTGTTGTAACGTGTTCATGAGTTCTTTGTGTATAGGGAAGCACGTTGTACATCAATAACATTCCCTACATGTAACGTGTTGGCATCTACTTATGTGTAACGTGTTGTACACCAATACAACGTGTTTTCGTCTATACAATGCAACGTTTACTGTACACGAGATTTGTTGTTATTTCATACACGTATATCTGTTGTTGTACATGAGATCAGCTGTTGTACATATTTCATGTACTATGATTAACGTGCAGCTTACTACTTCATATTCACATGTCAACTATACACGTGCTGGCCTGGTATCCATACATGTATGATGTACATGTATGATCTGTTAATGACTTTATTCACCATACATCTGTTGGTATCATATGTACATCTTATATGTGATTTACATATGAGATGTGTGATTCATATGATTAATGTATGGATCTGATCTGTGTGATGTACGTATGAGATGTAACACGAGCAGATAACATGAAACGTGTGATGTACGCTTGTGATGTACATCACGTATGATATGAAAACAGAAAACATGTGTACAGTGACCATACATCTGACATAATAAAATAATAATAAATAAATAAACAAAAACAAATTGTTCTGTACAAAACATCAGCCGCACATGTGAATCTGATCCGTGTACTACACAGATCTCTTCACTGGATATATGTTGAATCCAAACCGTCCATCCAACTGATGAGCTTGGATTTATACTGGAGAAGTAGAATAAGCACTTGGTCAATGTACAAGTGTATACGAATTGGCTGATGTACACGTGCAGCAACTATGTTTTAGTTTTGTAAATTTCACATGTATAGATCTGTTAACAAACAAGTACACATGAATTCATGATTAATCTACAAATCAATGGTGTAGCCCACATTTATATATGTTGCAACCTGAATATGTTATCTTGATTTTTGGATTTGATCATATATATGAGATGATGTTGTTTCCTTCATGATATTGTCTTCACTGTTGATCTAGAGCTCATTAGTGATCGAAATGATTATCAACCATGATAATCACTGTTGATGAAAGGATCCATTATCAACAATGATCATTAACGATAATGATTGGATCCATCACTAATAGTCATGTTCATAGGTGAAGATAGTACTCTCTTGATATCTTGACACTTTATTTTTTTTTTCTGATGATGATGTTTATATATGAAAAATAATTAGGCTTGATGTGTTTAGATCTAAGCCCTCCTTATTTTTTATTGGAACATATAGAAAAACTTAGTGCTAGAATCTTCCCTAAAAATAAAAGTTGTGCATAATCTGAGTGGGAGTTTATTCTCCTCCACCAAGTGATGTATGCAACCAAATAATGGTAGGTTGCACGTTATATAAATTCATTTTTATAAAAGCATTAAATCTCATCTTAAAATGAGAACTTGATTGTTCTACATCGCCCATTCGGGTGTGTGGACTTTCAGATCTCATTAAGATGCATTTACTACTTTTATACTTTGAAAATTTAAATAACACGTAGAAATGCTGATGATTAGTGTCAATACCTTAGATCATAGCTAAGTAGCGATACTCATGCAATGTAGAGATGGCCACCAAAGCGTTAATCGCTGAACAGCTAAAATGACAACATTTCGACGACAACAACTATGGAGACTAGTCCCGCACAGTGCGATACCTTCTGGACGAGGACGACATATCTCACACACTCGATGTAGTTCAAGAGGAACCCATCTTGGCTGAAAATGAGAATTTATAAGAACATAGGGTTGCGATGACTCGTTACAATAAGTGGCGAAAATAAAATCGTTCAACTCATAATGTCCTTCTTAACACTATGCACAAAGAACTCATACCTACGTATGAAGTGCATGAAACTGCTAAGGAAATCTAGAAAGCACTGGCAGATGCCTATGCGCAAAAGTCAGATGCAAGAGTTAGGGCAATGAAATTAGAATTCCATGAGCATAGGATGTCTGTCGGCTACCCCATCAAATATCATATTCATAAGATGGAGCAAATGATAGGTGCCCTTAGGAATGTTGTGTGTAAATTGACTGAAAATCAGAAGATTATAGCCATGCACCGTTCCTTGCCTGAATCATAGGCCCAAATCAAAAGAATTTTGAGACATACTGATTCTATCACTACGTTCAGAGACTTTTGTGGCCACTTGATTCGTGAGATTGAAATGAATGCAATTCAGACAGGTTCGGCCAAGGCCTTTGTAGCAGAGACCCACAAGCGGAAAACTAACAACAAACAGTCCAAAGCTTGCAAGAAGGTGAAGAAGAATAATCAAGAACAGAATACCACAACACCGCCTCCAAATCTCAAGAAGAGGAATGGAAAGAAGAAGCAGAAAAAGATAAATGTAGTCTGCTTTGTTGTGGAAATTTCGGTCATTATGCTCGACAGTGCGCCCATAAAAAGACGGTAATTTCTCAGTCACAAGAGACTTTGTATGTAGACGTTTGTTCTGAAATCCTTTCCGTAGATACAATATCTAACGAGTGGATTTTGTTTTCAGGCGCAACAAAGCACGTGACACAGAGTCGTCGAGGACTCGAGGAATTCCGGCCTGTAGCCAAGGGAAGTTATAAGCTGTACATGGGCAATAACGTTGTTGAAGATGTACAAGGGATTGACGTTTTCTATCTTCGTACGCACATAGGGTGAACAATAATCCTCCGTGATACCCTTTATGCACCGGGGATGCGTCGGAATTTAATTTCTGTTTCTAGGTTATTATTTGATGGTTTTGATATTCGATTTTCTGGGACAAGAGTTTCTTTGAGACTGAATAATCTCATCTTTGCATGGAAAAATTTAATATCAGATTTATTTATTCTAGATGTAGATTGTGATAATGCTCCTCTTGCTTTATCTGCTATGTCGAATGAAAATGTAGTGTCTGAATCTAAAAAATGGCACATGAGGTTAGGTCACATAGGAAAGGATCGTTTGACAAGACTAGTACGTTCTAATCTGTTAGACTCCTTATCCAAAGTTGATTTACCATTTTGTGAACATTGTGTGTCCGGGAAGACTTCGAAGAAACCATTTTCTAAAGCGGCTAGGTCTAAGGGCACACTAGAGATAACCTATTCAGATATCTGTGGTCCCTTTAATGTACATGCCAAAAATGGATGTCAATACTTTATCACATTCATCGACGATTACTCGTGCTATGGATATGTGCATCTCATCTCACAAAAATCTGAGGCTTTTGATTGTTTTCTTAAATATAAAGCTGAGGTGGAAAATCAGCTTGAAAAAAAGATTAAAATCCTTCAATCTGATAGAGGTGGCGAGTATACATCTGAAACGTTTAAATCATATTGTGAAAACGTTGAAATTGTTCGGCAGTACACAATGGCTTACACTCCACAGCAAAATGGTGTTGTAGAGCGAATAAATATGACACTATTGGACATGGTTAGATCGATGATGGCACAAGTCAATCTCTCTACCACATTCTGGGGAGACGCACTGTTAACAGCCGTATACGTCCCTAATAGAGTCTCATCCAAATCCATTCCTAAGACCCTATATGAGATGTGGTCTGGGAGGATTCCTTCTCTAGCCAACCTACGCCCTTGGGGATCTTTGGGATATGTTTTGCTACCTACTCCGCATAGACGTAAACTTGATAGTAAAACCATTGAATGCGTGTTTATAAAGTACCCTATGCATTCAAAGGGATACGTTCTAGTTTATGAGGACCATGGACGATAGATTGAGATAGAATCCCGAGACGTGACCTTCGTTGAAGATAGATACCCAAGTTGAATGAAACAAAAGGTTCCTTTAGAATTTTTTGAAATACCCGATGTATCTCAGGAGAGTGGGAATTCTGCTTCTCCAGATGATGATGCTCCTATAGTTTATCAGGACAGTGGGAGGACATCTCAGCAAGCTCCTGAGTTACGTCGAAGCGAATGAGGATTGATTCCCCGAAGATATTTTAATATTGAAGGGCAAACATTCTCTTGTGTTACGATTGGTGATGATGAACCTGATTCATATCAAGATGCATTATTATCTTCTAACTCAGCCGATTGAGTGAATGCCATGAACGAAGAGATCGCTTCCATGGAGAAGAATAAAGTCTGGGAACTTGTTGATCTGCTTTCAAATCGCAAAGCGAAAGGTAATAAATGGGTACTTAAGATCAAAAGAAAGGCAGATGGTACAGTGGACAAATATAAAGCACGATTAGTTGCTAAAGGTTTTACACAACAAGAAGACATTGATTACGAGGAGACCTTTTCACCTGTTGCAAAGTTCTCCTCAATCCGCATGATCTTGTCCATTGTCGCAAGTTTAGACTTAGAGTTATATCAGATGGATGTAAAGACCGCATTCTTAAATGGTGACTTGAATGAAGAAATATATATGCAACAACTCATGGGTTATGTGGACAAAAAACATCCAAAGAAAGTCTGCAAATTGTTGAAATCTATCTATGGGCTGAAGCAATCTTCAAAACAGCGGTACATGAGGTTCCACTTGGCCATCACCACTTTTAGATTCACGATGAGTGAAGAAGATCATTGTGTGTACCTGAAATGGTCTAAAAGATCTTTTCTGATACTATCTTTATATGTAGACGATATCCTATTAGCTGGTAATGACATGCAATTGTTGATTTTGACTAAAAATTGGCTATTCTCGAACTTTGAGATGAAAGACCTCGGTGAAGCTAACTTTATTCTTGGGGTAAAAATCATCAGGGATCGCCCTAAGAAATTTTTAGGCTTGTCTCAAGCATCCTATGTACAAAAGATCTTAGAGCGGTTCAGTATGGAAAATTCAAAAGCTATTGAAACCCCTATGGATAAAGCTACCAAGCCAGACAGGAAATCGTGTCCCTAGACTGAAGCCGAGAAATTGGCTATGTCCTCAATACCTTATGTAAGCGCAGTAGGGAGCTTAATGTATGCTATGCTTTGTATCAGACCGGATATTAGCTATACAGTTGGCATAGTCAGCCGTTATCAGAGTAACCCGGGATAGTCTCATTGGCAAGCCGTCAAACGTATATTCCACTATCTCAGAGGAACAAAAGACCTAATGCTGTGTTATGAAGGCACAAGCCTCTAGCTCAAAGGATATTCTGATGCTGCTTGGGGTAATGACGCCGACGAGGGAAAGTCTACTTCAGGATATGTATTCTTACTCGGAGGAGGAACTATCTCATGGTCGAGTAAGAAACAAACATCCACAGTTCTTTCATCTATGGAGGCCGAATACATTGCATGTTGTGCTGCAGTTCAGGAGTGTGTATGGGTTCACAGATTTCTATTGAGTCTGGGTGTTGTACCGAGTGTTTGTCAGCCTATATCGCTGAAGATTGACAATACTTCTGCCATTGACTTGGCAAATGACCCTAAACACCACTAGAAATCTAAGTACATTGAGATCAAGTATCATTACGTCCGTAATCAAGTGAGATATAAGAAGGTCGCCCTCAGTTACATTCTTACTAAGGAGATGATGGTTGATCCCATGACAAAACCTATAGCTAGAGATCTATTTCAGGTTCACGTCAGGCATATGGGATTGAGAAAAGTTTGACAGATGTACTTGTTTTGTAATACATTCGATCTTTCATTAATGAATAATATATTCCATTTATTCAGTATTAAACACTAATATAAACTATATAAGAAGATCATCAACATTTACCTTGAGACCATGTAGGATTTCTATTTTTTATCGGCAGGCCGGTTACCCACTCGCACGGGTTGACCAACCCTGAATGTACAAGAGAGATACATTTGGGGCTATGTTTATACATTGAGGTATGAACTTCCCTTTATTGTGGATAATAAAGGATGGGGATATGAGTGAGTCGTATCCGCCTACAATCTTATAAAGATTGAAGATGAGACTGATAAAGTCGAATAACATAATCGTACCATTCCGTTACATGCGATCAATGTTATGGCATGAAATTAAAGCCAGGTAATGAGGTTATGAGATGAGTCATAACTCATGCAGAACAACCTGCGTATTGTAGACCCGACATACACCTAGTATTATTTACTTTACGACTTGGATTGTAGCCACGTGCTGAGACCTTTTACCTACAGATTGCTTTGATTCGATCTAATCATTGCGACGTGCGAGTAGCCAGTCCCGTAGGTGACTCTTTGTGTCCTTAGCTACCCTCCTCTTGTGTATATGAGGATGAGATTGAGTGTCGCTACTTTAGCGTACTATGATAAAAGATCTTTGATTGACCAGACTCAGTTACGCTATGAAAGCGGCTTGATTAATTCCAAATTACACATCTGTGTGGGGAAGATCCCGTGACAGCTACACCAAGTTTCTAGAACTTTAATACACACTTGAAAACTTATCCGCCGGCAGTATCGAGTTATTTTTAATAGACTCTTTCAAACAATATTTTTTCTTAAAAGCATATATATAAGTATTGCTTTAAATCCATTTTAGTCAAAGTTTGTGAAAAATCAAGTTTTCAGAATAACTCGATAAGTCGAATAAGTGCGTATGTTGGCCGAGTACTCCAGATCGAGAGTTAACTCCATCCGGTGTGGTCATGCGGACTAAGACAGGCATTGTAAAGGGTTATTGAATACTAATTAGGTGATCACTTAGTACTTAAGCACTTGTGAGAAGATTATGATGATCCAGCTGGTCCCACGCCTCTGATTCTTCTGATCGTGATGTTTGGTCTTTGATTATTTTTAGGAGAGTTAGATGGACAATTTTTTGTGCCTATCACACAATGTGATTGAGTGAGAGATGTTGGACGTAGGCCAGTGGGGCCCACTGGTGAGCAATCACTAGTGGGTGGCTTCTTCCAGCCTTTTCATTCAGTTGAGATTTCAAATTTGAATTTGATATTGGATAGGAGATAGGGAGAAGGCTGAATCATCCGGTCTCATCCTATCTCATTCTCCAATAAAAAGGGATGCGCTCTCTCTCTCGCATTGAATAATCAGAAATACCGAGGGTATACGGAGAGAGATAAGTACACCAGAGTCTGTCCATTTTAACTTGTCCTTGGGACGATCTGATCCATAGATCGCAATCCGGGACCACTTATACCGTAGGATCAGAGGTGTGAATAGTTCCATCTGCTCCAGTAGTAGATAGGCAGGTCATTGGAACACCGTTCTTCTGCTTTGTGAGGGTTCCAAACTTCGTGTAGACCGTCAGATCTTGAGGGCTCACCTTCCACGCTTCCCTACATTTTCCACCACCCACATGCTTAAGAGGGGTCACTACTTAGTTGAACAGTTCTGAATTAATGTGTATGTGTCTTGTGTACTAGGATACAATGTGGCCGTTTTGTGAACAGAAGTGGTGAAGCTAATCGCACAAGGAGTACGGAGTCAGGGTGGCAATGGTCCCAGTGGCCCAGCCCGGCTAGGTTGACCCCTCGGTAAAGGGCCAGAGCTTGGGCACCCCAACTTAGACCAGGTCGTGAACCTAGGCTGGATGCTCAGGATTGGCTGGGCCAGGCTAGTGGTGAATGGTCCAGTTCAATCATTAAGTGAGACCTGTTTCATTAGAAGCGGATTGGCTGGTGTACCACACACATGTGTGTACGCAGCGTGCGAATAGGAGCCCGTGTCCTCGACTCCTTAAATGCACCAACAGCTGAAAGGAAATTAATTTTACGTGGGCCCCAAATTGATGTATTTATTATATCCACACCGTCCATCTATTTTACAAGATCATTTTAGAGCATAATCACAAAAATAAGTCATATACAAATATCAAGTGGATCGCACCACAAATAACAGTGGTGACAATGATTCCCACTGTTAAAACATTCGTAGGGCTCACCATAATGTTTATTTTCCATCCAATCTATTCATAAGGTAACAAAAACCCAAATGAAGAGAAAAAACAGATATCAAATTGATCGAAAACTTCTGTGACCACTAAGAATATTTCAATGGTAGACGTTGAATCTCCCACTGCTTTTTGCAGTGTGGTCCACTTAATCTTCGAATCTGTCTTATTTTTGGGCTCAAGCCTGGCAACTATCTCACAAAATGGACGGACGGTTTGGATGTAACACATACCTCATGGTGGGGTTCTCTTAACGTCAACACACCACCGACTAGGAGGTGTGTGGTACACCAGCCAATCCGCTTCCTGTTTCAATGGCCTGGTCTATCTGACTTGATTGGTGAGTACGGGAATCTTCATATACATCCAATCGGTCCAATTCCGTAACACGTGCCATCTTGTCATACATACTCTCACTCCTCACTAGAAACACTGGCATATTTCATTTGCCCGCTTTAATTGGGGCCATGCCCATCAACGAACAGTATGCACCCAAATGGCACATGTGAACAAGATCCGAGCATCCCATCAGGTGGGCCACCATATTTAGATATTCTAGCTCGAAAATATTTTCCCTGATAGGCAATAACAACAACCATCTTTATATATTCTTCTTCTAGACGGTTCATAATTAGCAAACTGGCATACCATGACGAGAACTGTTTGCATTTAATTCTGTAAAAAAACAGTGAGAAAATCAATTAAAAGAGACACAAATGCCAAAAATTCAAGAATGATATGTTTGGGTGGAATATGGTTTGGACTTCAAAACAGACTATAAAAATGGCTATATATGTATATACATGTTTCTATAAATTACAAGAAAATAAAGTTAAATAGTTAAACGGAAGCTTTAAATAAAAGATAAGGTCTCAAGTCCAACCAATACTGTCCATATGGCTTCTAACCTTTGATGTGTGTGCAACACAGAACCCATCCAATAGATAGTCCCATCATGAGGATCACCTTCTGCGAAGTAGATAATTTATAATTTAATCGACCACCTTTGTATTTTTATATCAATCAATTGTTAGGCATTGTTTTCTATGGTATGGTCCACCAGAAGAGTAGATGGGTCTAATTTATGTGGCAAGCAATCCTCATGGTCGGGCCAACCTATTGGACCCAAGACTTGATCGGTTGGAAGTGATTGGTTAGGTAGACTATGACATGTGGTTCGATGGGTTTGAGTAGATACGTACTCCAATTAAAATTATCCAAAATTCTATATGTATTAGAAATAACGTGAGATGGTGTTCTTTGCCCTTTTAAGTCTTTCTTTTTCAAGTAATCCTCGTATAAAGTTAATTCTTTTTACTTTTTTTTTTCTTTCACTCTACACTCAATTACTTAAATGGGTCATTAGAAAAATGTGTTTTTCTATCTACCTTCCAAATTATAAGGAATTCTAAACATTGTATTAATCATATGTGTTCTTTTTTTTTTAATACTGAGTTGACAAGGAGCTTTGTCCATGAATGGGTTAAGCAAGAAACCTTAAATAATTTGGTTTTTTTTTTTTTTTGTTTTACATGAATGAGCTTGTGTAAAATCTGGTTGGTTATTAGTTATCACCAACTTGGTGAGTTTAATGTGTTTTTACTGATGGTGCCTTTAGATCTTCATTGCTTTGGGAGCAGGTTGTGCTTGATCTGATCATGCTCGGGCGTGTCTAATAACAAGATGTCCTTATTGTGGTTGATGTCGATGCACTCAACATCGCCAAATCTATAGTTAATCAATTGATCATGTATCACCAAACAAGGATTTGGGTCAAGCAACCGAAATAACAATTCGGTTCACTAGTTTATATTAAAAGAGTTCATTGATTGGGAAAAAAGAATGGACAACCAACAAGGATGAATACACTTAAAGAAGCCCAACTAGAAATTAAATTCTAATATCAAACTACCTGACAGAAAAATGGTACGTGGGGCAGCACAAGCATTTAAAAAGTGCATACGAAGGGCCCGTTTGGATACAACCAAATTACTTTTTCTACTTACAGCAATAGATAAGTGACTTATTTCAGATAAGTTTGGTTTATGATTAGTTATAAGTAACTTTTTTACATAAAAGTACATAATCACTTCTTTTTTAGCTTTTCTACTTTTCATAAGTTGTTGAAAAGAGACAGCAGAAAAGATGAAAAAGAGTACTCTTCTTAATAAGTATAAATTAAGATAAACTGCTTGTGGAATAAGTAGCTTATCTTAAGCAACTTAAGATCCAAACAACCCCCTAAGTGTGATGGAGAAGAGTGCATAACTTGTCTCCTACAACTATGTTCTAACTCAGCATTAAATAGCAAGCCCACCATCAAGATTGGCTGGTGTGAAGGTCGGGTAGATCGACTCGTCGAGCAAGCTAGCTAGATTGTGGAAATCAAAGTATCGTCAATTGTCTGGCTTATTATTTGGGCTTGTCCATCTAATGAGTGGCCCACCATTCACATATACCAGATGTCCCATGAAAGTGACACTAAAGCAGGAGGGGTTGCATGCCATGTTGCAAGCTAGAGATGACAAGTTCTCAAAGACCTAATGCATACTTCGGCCAATCATGATGGAAATTGTGCACATGACTTACATTTATTCAAGTTAGACCATTCAAATTACGGGACCACTAATCATTGTCTAAAAGCCATATTGAGTGAATGTCTTAGCCACTGTTTAACAGCCATTCATTTGTTGAAATCAAGCCCAAAATAACCATCAAATTAGAGCGTCATACTGGTCTATTGAATTAGGCGAACTTGGGATTATAAAAATCAGATAAATTGAGTTGGTTGGATGCCTACAAAAATCTTGAATAGGAATATGTCCACGGGTAATCAGATTATAAGGGGTGTTTAGTTGATTATATATGCATGTAATCAAATTATAGGCTGTAATCCAATTATAAATTTAGTTGTAATATAGAACATGAGAAAAAGTCATGTTTCATATTATAGGTAAAGGGATTTCAGGCAACGGTTATAATTTTTGAAAGAATTCAAAGCATGAAGAGTTATGAATCATCTTATAATGGCTACAAAGACCCAAAACAAAAGCGGAAGATGAAGAAAAAGAAAAAAGAAAACAATTTTTTTTTTCTTTCTCTTTCTCTTTGTTACCATTGTTAGTGTTGAAACTACTCATATGTTGGGATGTTATCAAGCCTTAGAGTTGTGTTTGAATTACTGGGCCTCTTTACGTGGCCTACTAAATGATCTGTTTATCATAAAAATTAGCCTCGTGCTTTTATTGCGTAACGTCTGGGATTTTCATTGTTTTTTATTTTCAAAAAAAACCCTTGAAATTTTTTAATATAATTAACCTACATTGTCACTTATTGACCCTTGATACTCAAGGGGAGCCTACACACGGGTGGTACCGATAAAGAAACGCACAAATTCGATTAATCAACCGTAGGAAGCCAATGAATCCTCCAAATCGCTTAAACTTCGATTTAACCTTGTAATTATTTATCTAAAGCTCAAATCTAGCTGACCTACCATTGGCTAATCAAGACAACGACAACTAAATAAAGACCTACCAAAAGCCAAGACAATTAGAGTTCATATTTTAATTAACAAACTAAATCAATTCAGTTATTCCTTTACCCTAAGAACTAATGGTTTAGGGTGATTATGTTCGAATCATTGTTTCTGTTAGATGCGAATAGGCCACACTATGAACTTAGCTAATCCAAGCCCTAATCATTGCGCACATGAAATCTTGATACATAATTCACTCCATAAATGCCTTAATTATCCAAATAAGTTTTAAACCGCTCGTTAGTAGGCCATTAAACCCGAGACTATAGAAAGACATTTGTCGTAGTGGGCTTGACGTCCGTCGTGAGACATCGAGCCGAGATCGCATCTCGAATTGGTCAACTTGGACCCGCAAGCCAAGCGCATGAGATCTGTGAATGCCTTAAGTGAAAATATGAAACTTAAGTGAAACTAGTCATTTTGTTCTTTCACGAAGTTGTGACTTTTGGACCGTCAATTCATGGCCAAAGTCGGAGTACTGACTAACAATATTTCCCTACACATATCTATATAGTCGTAGCCCCGATCGACCATTGGTGACCGTCGAACAGACTTCTGATCATACCCCTCAATCGACGCGTTCAAATGGTAGGCCAATTATGTCTATGCAAAGATCATCACTAGGGTTAACTATCCAACGGTGGGTGTCGGCTCCTACGCCCCGTAGTGGCCCCCAGATGGTAGAAAAACACTCTCCAAAGGCTAGTATAGTAAAAACTTAGCCCTTAAGGCCATTTACATCAAATCTGACACTATATAAAGCCTTCATTTGAGCACCCCCTCCTCCTATACGAATTTCATGGCTTAGAGCAAGAAAAAAATGGAGAAAGGGAGAAGAGAAAGAAGAGAAAGAAGAAGAGAGAGCTTGTGGTGTGAGTGTTGGTGCACATCCACCCTCTCATCCACTCTCTAGTCGTCTCGCCGTAACCGGAGCTGTCGACGGAGCTTTCTCGACAACGATTGGGGGTAAGTATTGAATCTCAATTATAATCTAGGGTTTAATAGTTGTTTATTCCTAATCTCACAAGCTTGTATGCTTGTTTGGGCCTTTCGACGATCTTTCCCTAACACCCTAACCCTACAAGCTGTTAGACAGACTCACATACCTTGTATAGCTAGTATACCTTGTATAGTTAGTTTCCATATGTAGAGGATTCCGATTTCCGATTTCATTATTTTCCTTGTATAGATGATTGTAATCTCTATATATTTAACCCCTTTGGGTTGTCTCAAATACAGAAAAGCTTCAGCTCCTCTTGGTTTTCATTGTATCAGAGCCACATTGATCCAAAATCGCCTTTGTGTTGTTCAGTCACCACCCCTGCTGCGTCGACCCTCCCTGCTGCGTCCGGCCACTATACCTAGTCGTCCGGCCACCCCTGCGTCGTCCGGCCTCCCCTGCGTCGTTCGGCCGCCCCTACTACGTCGTCCGACGACCCCTCTGCTTGTCCGACCCCTCTGCCCTCTAATCGTCCAGTCCCTTTGCTCGATCCCTCTGCATCTGTGCATTTGCGTCTGTTCATCTGCATCGTCCGGTGTCTCTGCTCGGCCCATCTGTGCATCTGCGTCGTCCCGATCCAAATCCAGATTCGAACCTGTTGCTGTTGGTCCCGATCCAGGTCCAGATCCAATCCGCTCCAGCACCCCTCTGATCATCTCGCTCCAAATCCAGATCCAGAACCAAATTCAGATTCAGATCCAGATACAGAACCTGTTGTTGTTGCTGTTCTTGTATGGTACATCTAAACCTTTCTTCTATTGCAACTTCTTGGGTGCTTTATAATACTTCAGCTCAATGGACAAGAACTCATCACATCAAGAGGCCCCACGTTGTAGTTTTGATGGCACCAACTATTCTTTATGGGCCATCCATTTTCAGAACTTCCTTAAGGGTTGTGGTTTGTGGGGACTAATTGATGGATCTGTTATTATCCCCACTTCCACCAATGCCGGCAAATTAGCTGATTGGAAAATGAACAATGGACAGATTATTACCTGGATTCTTGATTCCGTCGATCGTTCCATTGTTGTTGGCCTCACACCTCATCGCACTGCTAAGGCAATGTGGGAGCATCTCCAGACAATTTATCAACAGAGTAATGCGGTCCGGTTATACCGCCTGGAACAGGATCTCGGTAACCTTAGTCAGGGTGATGACAGTATTCAATCATTTCACTCTAAAATTGTCACTATTTGGATGGAGATGGCTATAATGGATCCAACATTTCCTCATAACTTTAAAATATTCCAATCTATGCGCGAAAGTGCGCAAGTAAGACAATTTCTTATGAAGCTGCGTCCGAAATTTGAGCATTGTCGGGCTGCTCTCTTGAACCATAGTCCTCATCCTTCCTTGAATTCGGTTATTAATGATTTATTGGCTGAGGAACAACGACTGAAAGTTCTCACTCTTCCTTCCTCAACTCAGGGATCATCTGATATGGTGCTTACTGTGTCCACTACTACATGTGGTTCCACTCCTCTGACTTGTCGCGGCTGCAACAAGGTGGGTCATGTTGTTGCTCAATGCAAAGAATGGTGCCCTTATTGTCGACGGACTGGTCATGATATTCAGGACTGCCGTACACGTGCCTATGGATCTTCTTTTGGCCGTGGACGTGCTCTTTCTACTACTGCTACCACTATTTCTTCTGATCCATCTGTTAGTGATTCTGCATCTACTATTTTTGTTGAAGGTCTTTCATGACCTTTGACTCATACGATGCTCTAGCAAATCGTTCAGGCTCTTTTTGCGGCCGGAATGTCAGGTATATTCCCATCTTCTACATGGTTCTTCGATTCGGGGGCTTTCAATTATATGACTGGTGTTGTATCCCATCTTCGTGATATTCGTCCATACACCGAAAATCAGGCTATTTCTACTGCGGATGACACTAGATTACCTATTCAGTCCGTTGGATCATTAACTTTCTCTCCATCTGCTCATCGCCAGTTCACCCTTCATATGTTTTATGTTCCTAACCTCTCCTCCAATTTAATTTCAGTTGGTCAATTCATAGCTAATAACTGCTTAGTCATATTTTTTCTCAACTGTTGTTTTGTGTAGGATCTGACAACGGAGAAGGTACTTGGGATGGGTAGGTAGCATGGTCGTCTGTACGTGCTGGACTTTGATCTATCTGTCACTTCGGCTCGTTGTTTCTTTTCTTCATCTTCATCAGATATTTGTTTGGCAAATAAATTGTGGAAACTGTGGCATTTTCGCCTGGGTCATCCACATTCTGATCGGTTAATTCAGTTTTTTTCTTCTGACATGTTAGGGAATGTTTCTCTTAATAAAAATGATTTGGATTATTCTTGCTCATCTTGTTGTCTTTCAAAAAGTAAGTGTATTCTTTTTCCTTTAAGTATTACAAAATCATCTTCTATGTTTGAACTAGTGCATACAGATGTCTGGGGTCCTTCACCTATTATGATTCTTCGTGGGTTACGTTACTATATTATATTCATTGATGATTTCACACGTTACACCTGTATTTACTTTCTGCACTCAAAGTCACGGGTTTTTAAAAAATTCAAGATATTTTACTCTATGGTGAAGACTTAATTTCGGGTTCCAATACAAACTCTTCGCTTTGACTCAGGGGGGAATATCTCTCAACCGATTTTCGTACATTTCTTAAGAGTCATGGGATTATTCATTAGACCACCTATTCTGATACTCCACAACAGACGGGGTGGCTAAACGAAAAAATTATTATATTGTTGAAACCGCCAACACCTTGATGACAGCTATGAGTGTTCTCGTTCTTTCTGGGCGGAAGCAATGTTACATTCAGTCTACTTGATTAACCGGATGCCAACCAATGTTTTGAACAGTAAATCTCCATACTTTGTTCTCAACGGCTCACCTCCTACGTATTCCACATTTCGTGTTTTTGGTTGTGTCTGTTATGTTCACTTGTCTTCACGTGAGCATAATAAACTATCTCCAAAATCGATCAAATGTATGTACTTGGGATTTGGAGAAACTCAGAAGAATTTTCGATGTTATGATCCAGTAGCACGTCGTGTTCGATTTTCACGACATGTTGTTTTTCTTGAACATATTGCCTTTCATTCAGATCTTCCTCCGCACGCCCCAAAATCTCCTCGTCTAACCACCTTTCCTGATATTCATTTTGCCTCGAGTACTCTCCCTCGTCCATTGCAGGTTTACTCATGTCGACCACGTACAGATCTGCCACCTATTACTCAACCCGAACCTATTGTACCTGTTGCATATCCTGAACCTACCTCGATACGTCTTTCCGATCGTGTACATTGAGCGCTTGATCGCTTGATATGCTCTATGTCTGCCACGAATGCTACTTTGGATACTGTTTCTATTCCTACTTCATACTCTCAAGCAGCCACTCATGATTGTTGGAAGAAAACTATGGCAGAAGAACTTGCGATATTGAATGATAATCATATATGGGACATTGTTACTCGACCCGCTGACCAACAGCTAATTGGTAGCAAATGGATTTATTTTGTTAAGCTCAAGTCTGATGGATCATTGGATAGATACAAAACTCGACTTGTCGCTCAGGGATACAAACATGAATACGGAATTGATTACGATGAGACATTCGTTCCCGTAGCCAAGATGAAATCTGTTCGTACTCTTATGGCAATATCGTCCATCCGCTCTTGGCCATTTCCTCAGATGGATGTGAAAAATGCTTTTCTTCATGGAGATCTCCAAGAAACAGTATATTTGAAGCCTTCTCTTAGTTCTTTAATCCCTGACAATAAGGTATGTCGCCTGAAGAAAGCCCTGTACGGCCTCAAGTAGGCACCTCGGGCATGGTCCAACGCTTTCACAATGTTGTTACGGGCAGTGTTCGAAATATCGGTATCGCTACAAGTTTCGCTGGCCAGGGATATGGAAACAATATTGATATCGCCGATAATATTGTTGATAACCGAAAATGCGGGAAAACATAGGAAAAACGATGGAATTTTCAACGAAACTTCAAGAGATGTTAAAATGTACATATTTGCATATTTAGAAATATAACAAAATTGCAAAAAGAATGCATACATAACAAGTTTCTGTTTAAAGGGGCCTTAAAAGCATGTGTTAGTGTAAGAAATCAGTCCAACCATCCCCTCTGGTCTATTTAACCATCCAACCTTCCATCCAAACATCCATTGATATTGCAAAATATCAACAACACATGATCTTTCACCAAGAAATCATCAACAATTGGAAACGAAACGAAAGATAGTGGTCTCGATATCTCGCATGTTGCGATATCGATAATATCAATATTATCAATGGCAAATTGAACACTACATGCAACCATGTAAACAAAATTTTGATGATAACAATATGTTGACAATATTATTGAAATATCGTCAATACACTTATAATACAAGCATTACCTAGAATTTACATAGTCGAAAATATTGGTGATACATTGGTGATATTGATGCATTGGCAATACAAACGGCACCTAGAATTTACATAGTTGAAAATATTGACGATTATATTAGTGGTATTGATACGTTGGTGACATTTAGTGATACATTGCTAATACCTGAAATTTCTGATACTACCAGCATTATCGGTATCGCTACTAGAATTATCGGTATCGCTGAGCTAGAGATAAAGATAATATCGGAGATATTTCGATAATATCGGAGATAATTCGAACACTGGTTACGGGTGCCGACTTTACTCAAAGTGGTCATGACTCATCCTTATTTTTGCGCACCACTGCTTGCGGAATTGTCATTGTTCTCGTCTATGTTGATGACTTACTTCTGACTGGTAGTAATACTACTGGTATCTCAGCTTTAAAAAAAGTTCTGCAATCCTCCTTCAAGATGAAGGATCTCGGCCATCTCACATACTTTCTTGGGCTTGAAATTTCACGTTCTAAACGTGGGATCCTGGTCAGCCGACGTAAATATACCAAGAATCTTCTTGCCCTGACATCATTGACAGATCAGAAGACAGTTCAGACTCCCTTAGAACTTAGCGTTCAATATGGTTGTTTCTGCTCTCGGACTCTTCATATGACTGTGGTGTTGTGCATCCTACAGTACTTATGTGGAACTCTAGATCGATCAATATTCTTCTCCTCTACGACGACTCTGGATCTTTCGTGCTTATTCGAATGCTGATTGGGCCGGTTGTGTTCTCACACGACGATCTACCACTGGTTACTATGTTTTTCTCTGCACTTCTCTCATCTCTTGGAAGTGTAAGAAGCAGGACCACTATTTCCAAATCAAGCACAGAAGTCGAGTATCGGGCGATGTCTGCTGTATGTACTTCTTTCTGACTTGGGTGTTCCTTTGCAGAATCCTACTGCGCTCCATGTAGATAATTTAAGTGTCATTCAGATTGCCTCTAACCCAGTTTTTCATGAACGGACGAAACATATTGAAGTTGACTGTCACTTTATCCACGAGAAATTTCAGTCTGGGCTCATTTCTCTTCCACATGTTGCATCCTATGATCAGATTGCAGACATTCTCACCAAGTCCCTCACTTCTGCACGCCACTCATTTCTAGTTGGCAAACTATTACTTGTCGATGACCAACATTAGTTTGAGGGGGGATGTTAGACAGGTTCACATACCTTGTATAGCTAGTATACCTTGTATAGTTAGTTTCCATATGTAGAGGATTCTGATTTTCGATTTCATTATTTTCTTTGTATAGATGATTGTAATCTCTATATATTCAACCCCTTTGGATTGTCTCAAATACAGAAAAGCTTCAGCTCCTCTCGGTTTTCACAAGCACCATGAGTCGGGCGAATTATCATAAGGTACGGGTCATTATCTCAAGGTTATCATTTATTAACCCTCGAGGGTTTCAATTAATGATTTTGTTGCTTATAAATAGATCGGTGTATGTTAATACGTTCACATTTCAATTTGATTGCAACATGTGTGATTGCTTGTTTATAGATGCTCACGTGTTTGATAAAATGTCTAAGTGATTGAACGTGTTGTCCTATTGATGCTCACATGTTTAATGGAATGCTTAGATGAATGTGTGATTTTATTAATGCTCACATGGTCAATGAAATGCCTAAGTGATGGTGATATATTATTGATGCCCATATGTTTGATGAAATATTGTCGTAATTGCTTGATGAATTGTTAGTCTTTAGCGATGTTTAAAATTGCTTAGGATATTGGGTCAGTCGGTTAATCACCTAAACTAATTGGCGGCTCGAGTTAGGTCGGCCACCATAGGCTTATTCGATCGACCTAGGTTGAACACGGACGTGCGACATTAGCTGGACTACACGGGATGCTTACACCCAATGCCAGTTGTGTCAGGGTTCTCCCAAGTCAATCAAATTAATCCACTAGCCGAATGATCATGTATGTTCACGATGTATGACATGACCAAATAAAATCTAGGATACTATGTTCTCAATGGATGTGTCCATTCATAACCATTAGTGCGATACGAAGCCACTAGACTCATGAGTTGGACATGTTAGTATGGGACACCGTGTCTGAGTTGTCGGCCTACGCTGGGGTAACGAGCCACCCCGTAGTGACTATTGAGCAACTATGACTCATGAGCCGGGCATGGTGGTATGAGATATCGTGTCCGAGCTGTCGGCCTATGCTGAGGTGATGAACCTCCCCATAATGACCACTGAGTACTGATTGAGGTGATAGACCATTATTCGAACGACTCCGGTTAAATTATCCAGCTGATGGTTGCGTGTCAGAGTACCGTTCAATGACTCGAGCGTGAATGGAATTGGTGATGCGCTGTAACGCCCCAGCTACTGTTAATCCGGGTTGTGGTTCGATTGTGGGTTGGGGTGAGCCGTTTGATCTAGACCCCCTTCGAAAATAGCACTCTAGTCGGTCAGAGCAACGTGCTGGCCAGCGGTACGAGTCCCACATCAGAATGGTAGTTTGGTTTTATGTGACAAGCCCGCACCTCATAACTGAATGATCATACTCGGTGTTTGGGTGACGACCCATACCGAGTTGATCCCCATACCTTTGGGTATCATGTTGTACCTTTGAAATGGTTGATTAGTAAGATATACAGGTGATACCTAAAGTTGGATTAAGGGACACTGGTAAGGAGTTGCTACGTGTAGCAACGAGCCACGCGATTCGGATAAGGACTCGTGATATAACATCAGTATCCTAGCTTTGTCAATGTGCTGAATGAATGAAACTTAATAATTACTCGGCTAACATACGCATCAATCGCATTACATTAAATAGGATGTGGCGATTTGATGTTGGAGTCACGTGATGAGGGATTGTTAGCATATACAAAATAAGTGTTGAAGTCGCTTGGGAGGGAGTGTTGTTTGGAAAGAGCATGCATCATGTTATATCTTTATATGCGCATTTAACAAGAGTATTTATGAATTGTTTGATTTCTTATTTTATCATTACTTGCATTGATTGGGTTGATAATATGTTTAACTTATAACTAATGGAGCCACTGAGTTAGCTACTCACTCCCACCTGGGCTAGTGTTTTAAAACACCAACCAGGCATATCATTGATGTGGGTACTAGTGTGTAACGTCTCGTATTTTTGATACGGAGTGTAATTCATTGATGAGACCCACCTAAGCATTAGATTTACCCCATCTCTAGATTCATGAGAGTATTCAGAACAAGATAGACAGAGTGGATCTCTTCGAACATCACAGTGGATCCCACATGGTTCTAGTGTACATCAGTGGGTGTGTTCCCGCTGTACATTGAAATTGGGCCTGAGTCAAACCAGGTTTGACTGACAAAACCCGAAGAGGAAGTATTCTCCCCTTCTTTTCCGCCTGAACCCGTTTAGAACGGGAGGGTGTTGTGCATTGATCAGTGGGTCACCATGATCACCCCTTTCAATCATCTGAGTCGTCCATCACATTCATAGCATAGCTCTAACAAAAACCATATCAATCCTGTACACTGGCCTACACGCACGTGCACACGATTTTCAGCCTAAACCGAACTCGTGTGCGGCTATTTTCCAAAAGCGGAAGGTGTCGTTTCGTTGCTAAGTTGGCAATCCATGTGGGGGTTATCCATGCCATCCCAGCCCTTCATACGGAAAATCTTAGCTTCTCATTCTCTATTTATAGGGATTGTTGAGCTGTGCATAACAAACATAGTTCTAGGTGCTTCTTTTGTTAAGGCTGTTAGAGGAGCGGGATTGAATGTCAATCTAGACCGTTTACCTCTCATCCAACGGTTTAAGAGAGCTAGGGTTTTCTATAAGAGAGAAAGGATTAAAAAACAATGGAGTTTCTTTCGTTTCTTACAGCAGTTCGAGAAAATCGACTGAAATGAAGAAGCTTTGAACCCACCAGAAAAATGACATTGGAGCTTCGATTTCCTCTGTCCACAAGCTCCATGGAGCTCCTCCTAACCGTCCAAAAGCAGCATTTCAAAGAAACGAAGCTTCATTTGCGATCCGCCATTAGAGTCGAGCTTCTTCTTCCCATCCAAGCTGCACCGAGTCGCCTTGATTCAAGGCGATATTTGGTCGAGTTGGAGCTACTCTTGGTGGCCATAGTTGAAAGAAAGGAAGAGAGAGAGAGAGAGTGGAAGAAGAAGGAAAGAAAAAGAAAGAAAAACCATGAAGAGCAGAAGTGAGAGCTTGGTCGACTCGTTGTAACACTCCTGAGTCGAATGGGGTTGACTCGGTTGGGGCTGAGTTGAGCAAGTTTCGGGACCTGGTTGAGTTCAAATTCGTGGTTGGGCGTGTCTGCAGAGAATGAGAAGAAGGAGAAATAGAAGGTTGAAGCAAGGAAGATGAGAGAAACTGAGTTTGTGACTCGCTAGAGAATCGGGCTTGACTCAGGGCCGAGTTAGGGTCTGATTTGAGTATAGACATTGCTAGTTGAGCTGAGAGAGAAGAAAGACAGAAAAGAAAATGAGAGAAGAAGAGAAGAGAAGAGAAGAAAGATAGGAAGTTAGGATGTGTTGACTCAGCTGAGTGGACTCGCGAAATCAGTGAGTTGGGGCCGAGTTTGAGATTGGGCATGTCAGGCTTGGGTTAGAAAACCCCTGGCGTGGATCCATCGTGCAACAAGAGTTGTTGGATCGTCTAAAGTTCAACTGAGTCGGGTTCGAGCACCATTGGGTCAATTGTGTTGATTCCATTAAAGCTCAAGTTCGATATTGATATGTGAAATGTGATTTCTCTATAGAGATAAATTCTAATTAGGATTTATTTCTCTTTATTTAAAATTTTTAACTTAGGAATTAAAAATCCCCTAAAACGTAACCCTAGATTTCGTTGGGAAAGCCAATGCACTTTGGTTTCATGATCAAATCATTATGTTGATCTTAATCATGCAATTTTTGGTAAATTAGGTTAAGACTCTATCCTAAGGTGCTTGCATTTGTCCTATCGACATTATAACACGATCCAAATCAAGAGGCGAGGATTCACCCTTCAAGCTTACTTTCATTATAATAGATAATTTAGTCCTCTTTGGAATTAATTGCCTAATAATGTTTATGACTAGTTTACATGTATGATCGAGTTATGAATTGTTGACCTTTATTTTAAGATGACTCACTTTTATATGTGCACATTTCTTGGTTTGTTTTGCACATGCATGTAAGTACATTTCTTGATTTATAAAGATTAATGATTTAAATCCTATAGAGTTATGATTTATTTGAATTATTTTCTCTAGTTTAATTTTGATGAGTACTTACATGTGTATTTGTTTGATAATGTGTATTAAATTAATTGTGATTTAGTTTGACATTTGTTTGGTGTTAATGGATTGTATTGAAAATCTAATATCATATATTGATGGATATTATATTAGGAATTCTTCTAATTAGTGGCCGATTGTGAATAAAATAAATGTTACGTGATCGTAGACTTACCATCTCGTGGTTTATTTGTATCAATGAGGTTTGTGGATTGTATTATTTCGTTGTGTCCTTGAAGGACTTGATGCTAACGTGGATTATTGGGAGGACTCTTGTTGTTGGAAGTATATATGGATTTGTGATGGTAATGTCTACGTGTCGAATCATGAGTGGCCACTAGTTGTAGAGATTCTTGTAAATGAAATGTTTGGATTCTTTATTTTATAAATATAATTTATAATCACCCGAGTGTGTTAGAATCTTATTTGTTTAAGTTTCATGAGCCGAGGATGGTGGAATGAGACACTATGCCCGAGCTGTCGACCTATGCTGGGTTGCGCACGCCCCCTCCCTCCCCCCCCATAGCGACCTTTGAGCTTCTTTGATATTTTGTTTGTAAATTGGACTAATAACGGTTGGCTTAATCATGCATATAAAGCACGTGGGCGTTATCGGGTGCCTGGTCGACTATTTGAAAGACCAGTGTACTGTTCGAACGACCCTTTTTGTATTTTGAATGGGTCGACTGTTTGAAAGACCCAATATATTGTATGAACCGGCTGACTGTTTGAAAGGTTCATTCATTTGTTCAAATGGATGTGCATCCCCAGGCTGATTGCATTCATGCATTCATTCATTAATCAAGATTAAGTTGGCGATTGAATATTGTGTGTGAAGTGGATTGTATCTTCTTATGTTATATATTAAATTGTAGTTTGGATGTTATAACCATTCGTGTTATATTTGTGGGGAATGGAATGTATCTCTACATGTTATACTTTGAATTCTGGGTGGATATGTAGTTAGTGTTGTACTTGTGAATTGTGAAATGTAACTTAGATTATATAGTTCAATGGATTGTACTTCTAGATTGTGTTTTCTTCTTATGTACAGGTGGTATCATCCTATATGTCACTTAAGAAACATAAATTGTATATTTTTGTATTTTACTTATGAAGTTTACGTTGGATAACGTATTCTCCTGAGTTATTTGAATTCCATTATTAACTATTGTGATGCTTGGTAATCTTGGAGGGTATACCTTACTGAGATAGCCATTAACGCTATCAAACCGTATTCAGTTGCTGCAGGTTATGTAAATGACGTACATGTTAACATTAACGTGGAGCATGAAGAGTTGGATGATTTTGCGATTCTTCATTCTACATTTCCTACTTTTGTCGAGATATGTCATTTTTATATTTGAGTCATTCGTTTGTATAAGTCTTATGGGCAACCATTTGTATAAGTTGAGATATACTTGGATATTTTCTTTATGTGTGGTTTGTTTGCTTCCGTTGTGATCGCTCACTTATACTTATAAAGGAAAAAATATATATATATTACCGTGAAATGTGGGATATCCTTGTACGTTAACTCTCGGTATTTCGGAAAACGAGTACAAAACTCAGGTTATGAAATCCGAGGCGTTACATAATGAGACCTTAGACAGGTAGGCTTATATCGGGTTTTGCCAACGCCATTATGTTTTGGAGAATTGAGCGTAAACTGAAAGCTTCATACTTTAACCGTCTTGGGTATGTATATTGTCGATTGTGGTTTGTATAATCTCCATTTTGGACAATCACCACTATTGAAATTGTATTTTTGACTGTTAGCCATATAATTCTGAATCTTTTATTATATCTACCTCGCTTTGGATCCGTTAACAGAATTGCGTTACTATGATTATCTATGTGCGGAATGAATGTGAATCTGCATGAGATCACATGTGCATTCTCATTGGGTTAACGCTCGAGAACTCGGGATCGAGGTCTTTGTACTCGAGTGCCGATTTTCGGGACATTACATATTGACTTGGGCTTATCAAATGATCCATATAACATACAAACATTATATGTAATTTGATTATTTCTAAAAGATTTACCACCATAAGCTTTGTTGCGAGTCAATACCTAAATACATGTTGTAAATAAATTTCAAGTTATCCAAGCACAAACAATTATTTCCCTCTAATCATATTATAACTTAAAGCCAAACATGACCACATAGAAACACTTTGCACTTGTAATTGAATTACAACTCAATGACTTACCCATCTCCTATAACATGAATATAACTTTTTCTCATGTTTTAAGTTTGGATTACAACCTACAATTTGATTACAGGCAGATACACCCATCCAAATGGGCCCCGTAAGTTGATTACATATAAACATATTCATACTTAAGGACTTTACAGGCATCCAAATGACCCCCAAGTGATCTGTCTTTAAACTTTTGGACTATAGTAGATGATGGTATCCCTACCAACATTTTGAAAAGACAACATTACTGTCTAAAGGCTTTCAAAATCCATTAGGGAAAGTTCTATTAATCCCATAGTCATGTATGCGTTATATCCATCCATCCATTTTGGCAGGTCGTTTGAGAGCATGAGACAACAGATGAGTTAGATACAGAGTTCAACAGGCCTGCACCAGAAAGTCATAAGGGCAATGACATGCACCACCAAAACCTATATAAGGCCACTGTGATGTTTATTTGTCATTAAACCTATTCATAAGGTCACATAGACCTGGGCAACCAGAAAACATAAATATTAACTCGATCCAAAACTTCTGTGGCAGAAGTTTTCAACAATAGGTGTTCTATTCACATTGTTTTCTGTGTTGCGGTGCACTTGAGCTTCAGTTGCACCTCAAATTTTGGGTCAATGGCTAAAATAATATGAAAAAAAATGCCATTCGCTTCAGTTGTACCTCAATTTTTGGGTCAATGGCTAAAATAATATGAAAAAAAATGCCATTCGCTTCAGTTGTACCTCAATTTTTGGGTCAATGGCTAAATATAACATGGAAAAAAAAGAATGAATGGCATGGATATAATACATACATGGGGGGGGGGGGGGTGCTTTGTAAAGCTATGCGTGGCCACGTCCATGTTTGTAGGAAGAGTCCGGATCCTCTGTTACCAGGTCAACAGAGAATTCCTAATACCCTAAAAGTCATTGGTCCATGTCAACACTCACTGAAAAAAATAAAAAAATAAAAAAAATGCTTCCGACGCCAAACCACTAGGGTAACAGGATTTTCCTGTTGACCCGATAACAGAGGATCCCGACTCTTGTAGGAAATTCACCCTATCCATCTATTTTGACAACTCATTTTAGAACATGAGATGGAAAATGAGGAGGATCCAAAACTCACCCGAGCCATATGAGAGGGAAAAGTGAGAAACATATGCCTACCATTGAAGCCTTCTTAGGTCTACCTTAACGTTTATATGCCAATCAAACCGTTTATAAGGCCATTCCCACTTGGATGAACTGAAAACACAAAAAACATAGCCTGATGCAAAACTTCCATGGCCACACCAATGTTCTAACGGTGATAATTAAATCCCCACTGTTTCATTTTGCATGGCCCACTTGAAATTTAGATCTTCCTAATCTTTGGTCTCAAATCCTAAAATGATTTGGAAAAATGGATGGAGTTGATTTCTCACAAACATCATTGGGGCACCTCGATGTATGTGTTATTGAGTAACACATTACTGGGCGTTGCCCTGGAGTGAATTTGTCACCAACATCATGTGTTGTGCGGTCACGCGTTATTTGGTGTTGCCCTCACTAAGGGGCCACCTTAATGCATTGGCATATATCCAAGCCGTTGATCAATTTTTCCAAATCATTAGAGGGCATATACCCAAAAATATTGAAGCACATCCAAATCTCAGGTGGACCATACCATAGGAAAACAAATGGTGATTGAATGCCCACCGTTAAAAACTTACAAGGACCCACTGTAATGCATTTTTGCCATCCAACCTGTGGATTAGGTCACACAAACCTGGATGAAGGGAAAACACAAATATAAGCTTCATCCAATATTTTTTGTGCCCCTTGAGAGGTTTTTAAGGGTGGACACTCAATTACCGCAATTTCCTTGATGCTAGCACTTGAGATTTGGATCTGCCTCATTTTTTAGTCTAACACTCTAAAATAAGCTGAAAATTTGGTGGTACGGTGTGGATTTCAGGTGATATTAAAGTAGGCCATTTCATTTTTTTATGGCTTATATCCAGTGGCCTCCTTACACAGTGACATCATGTTTTTGTGCGTGGCAAAACATAAAACATTCAGAGTATTCATTTACTTAGTTTTATATGCTGAGAAAAATATTTAAATTTTACTAGAATCATAGTAAGTGTGCCAAATTTGGTGGATAATAACAGGTTGTCTAATACGCTACAAAAGTTAGAAATTAGGATGATATGGGCAAACATGACAAGTTTTCAATTTTACATTTTTAATTTATATTTACCAAACAAAATTTTGTAAAAAAAAAAATTATTTCCAGATAGCATAACTTTAACTTTTTTCAGACAAATTATGAAGGAAAAAAATACCACGCCATAGGAAACGATGGTGATTGAATACCCACCACTGAAAACCTCTCAAGACTCGCGATAAGTAGATCCTTAATGTTTATTTTCCATCTAACCCGTTGATGAGGTCAACCAAATGCGGATGAAAGTAAAATACAAATATCAGCTTGATTCAAAACTTTTGTGGCCTAAAAAAAGTTTTAATAGCCACTTACCACTTTTTCTAGTGGTGTGATCCACCAAAGATTTGTATGTAATTAAGTTTTGGGATAAAGGGCCTAAAATGAGTTTAAAAAATGGATGGGCAGTGTGGATATGAAACATATTCATCAAGGTGGTCCCCACATGAATAACACCTAATCCGGTCCCATTTGCCTTACTTATGTGTTTGATGACGTGTGGAAATGCTGCCCCACTGTCATGTTCGTGAGAAATCCACCCCATTCATCCATTTTGTGAGATAAGTTTAGGATATGCTACCACGGATGAGGTAGATCTAAAACTCAAATACGCCCCATGAGAGGGAAATTTTAAAAAAAGAGTTACTTATCATTAAAACCTTTTCTGGGTTCACCTTGATGTTTATATGAATCCAAACTATTTATAAGGTCATTACCATCAGGATGGACGGAAATAAAAAAAACTTATCTTAATACAAAGCATTTGTTGCCACATGAATGTTTTAACAGTGGTTAATAAATTCTTACTGTTTTTCTCTTGCATGGCACACTCAAGTATTGGATCCCACTCATTTTTTTTGGTTGCATGTCATAAGATGATATCAAAAAATGAATGGACTAAGTGAATTTCTCATAAACATCAGGATGAGCCCCAAATAGCATCCCAACGTGCCTTTCACAGGAAATTTCTTTGTTGGGATGCAAAGTGGGCCCCATGGTGATGTTTGGGAGAATTCCACCTGTCCATCTATTTTGTGAGATCACTTTAGGACATGCGACCAGAAATCACAAATGAGGCAGATCTAAAACTCAAATGTGAGACGGGAGAAAGATAAATGGAGAAAGAGTTTCTTACCATTGAAACCTTCCCCGGCTTCACCTTGATGTTTATATGACATTCAAACCGTTTACAAGCCTGTTAGGAAGTTTTTGTGGCCGCATGAATGTTTCAACGGTGGTCATTGAATCCCCACAGTTTCCTTTCACGTGGAACACTCAAGTTTTGGATCCACCCTATTTTTTGTTGCAAGTCCTAAAATAATCTCAAAAAACAGATGGACGAGGTGGATTCCACACAACCATCAGGGTGGCCTCACATAGCCATGCCAGCCCAAGAACTTCCTAGGAAATGCTGCCTTTCGCGGGAAACCCGCGCCCACCTGCACACTACACTGCAAATACAAACCTTTCAACAAAAGCGGTTAACCTAACCAAACACTCTAAAAACTTTTTAAAAAATGATTTTCAAAATTCAAGTAACGAAACACAAGGATCCGACAAGTGAATTATCGGGTCCGGCACTCTATCGACCCGATCACTTCGGACACCTTACTCGGCAACGACCACCTAGTTCATCCCCGTTCCCCGCGCGCGGGTTGAGAGAGAGAGAGAGAGAATCCAAACTCCAAAACCATGTATATACCGCGCCTGTTATCCCTTGCTAGATCCTTCAAATCTTCCAATCCCTCTTACAAAACCCTAATTTCTCTCCCCAAAGCCCTCTCATCCTCTTCCCCTCACCAGACCCTAACTCCCCAACCCCATCCTCCTCCTCCCACTCAAACCCTAGCGGATCTCCGGTCCCGTCTCGCCGCGGAGTCTCCATCCCTCACCGATTTCATCCGCCTCCGTGAGAATGACGAGTACTCGGTCGAGGTCGGATCGAAGAAGAAGCCCCTCCCGAAGCCGAAATGGATGAAGGAATCGATCCCCGGTGGTTCCAAGTACACGAAGATCAAGCAGAAGCTCAGGGAATTGAATCTCCACACCGTCTGCGAGGAGGCGAAATGCCCTAATCTGGGGGAGTGCTGGTCTGGCGGTGAGACAGGGACGGCCACCGCCACTATCATGATACTCGGCGACACCTGTACTCGTGGATGCAGGCAAGTGCGTTTTTATTTTTAATTTAATTTAATTTAATTTAATTTTTTAAATTTAATTTATTATTATTATTTTTTTTTGTGTGTGGAATTTTTTGGCAGAAGCCTTGTTTATGTGATGGATTTTGAATGGAATTGGCAAATTAGGTATCTTTATGCATTTCATTTTTAGTTATCTTCTGTAGGGTATGCTTGGATGTGTTACCAAATTGAATTGCAGCCATTAGTCTAATGATGTGGAAATAAGCAAATTGTAGTCTCCTTCCCGTTGCATCCAGGCCACCTCCCCATTAGATGGGATCCAAGATGGGCCCCACTAGCTGGCCGGTTGAAGATTGTGATGAAGTGAAATAAATCATCCAATTGCACCATGGTCCTGCAAATCCAATTAGATGGTCAAAAAGTGAAATGGACAGTGGAGCTCACCAGTCCAATAGGATGGCATCTAACTCTCTCTCTCTCTCTCTCTCTCTCTCTCTCTCTCTCTCTCCATCTCCCTCCCTCCCTCCCTCCCTCCCTCCCTCCCTTTGAGAGGGACTGATGGAGATTTCCGCATTATGAGTACGAGGAAAAATCATTAATTTTTGTCACTTTCTTCTTGATGAATCGATTATTCACAATTCATTTTACTCGTGCATCCAAACCCAAGAACCAGTTCCAATATGAAATCAGCGGTTTTCATGAATATATTGCTTGAAATTGGTCGTTATGATTGCAGCTAATTTGTTTATCTTTTTTAATTTTTGTTTCTTGTTTCTTGTTTTCTTATTTAAGCCTAGGAAAGTTTGAAATTTTGGATGTGACTGACCACTGTTTCTTGTGGTGTAGTCCACCTGAGATCTGACTATGCTTCATTTTTCGGCATATGTCCTAAAATGACATGGAAAAATGGATGGATGGCGTAGATATACAATTCATACATTGAGGTGGGTCCTGTAGAGTCGTCGCGCACGTGCTTATTAAAAAAGGGAACTCGATTCTTTTAAACCTCTAAAAATCCTCTGTAAACAAAGAGAAGCAGAAACCCTAAAATCCTCTATAAGAAAAGGAAACCGAAACCCTTTTCCTTTTTTCACGCTAAAATCCAGTCTGAAACATCTATAACGTTGATTCTCACCGGGAAAATGGAGATTTTTTTTACGGAAAACTCACAGAAAATTTTAAAACTCATTACCCTAACAGAAGACTTGTGGGTTTATTTCGTACTTTTGAAGACCGAAGTTGTTGATTCACAATCCAACCACTGAAGATCTTCCAAAACTCCTCAAAAGGTATTTTCTATTTTATTTTATTTTAAAAAAATTTTCAGTATTTACGCTTGACTTATGCTCAATTTTATCGCAGACAATCACCGACAATGTCGAAATTTCGCCATTTTATCGGAAAATCGAAAAAAATTGGCTAAATCTTGCCGATATCTAGTAGAGATTTGAAATTTGGGGTTTTTGTTATCGATGAGCCACCGATACCGAAAATATCAGCGATAATTCGACATTATCGCCGATAATTTAAACACTGGATACAACCAATATATCCCATGCAATAACCGATATCTATCTGTATCCTAAGGCTGCGATATGTAGTGCGATACCGATATTTCAACATTGGTTGGAACTACTTGAAGTGACTTTCCAATGCACTCAACAATCATGAAAGGTATTAGGCTCCAAATTATCCTTGATATCTTCAATCTCTAACTTCATATGCTTGGTTGGGTTTTCTATGTGATGGGGTTGAATTGCCTTTAGAATTTTCTGGAAAGTCATGATGAGGGGCTGCTGGTGCTCATGGTCCTTGCCTATGGTATCGGGGCTGTTGATACGTTGGGCAGGTCTTGTGCTCATATCCTTGATTTGCATCCTCTCTGCCCAGTGTCTAAAACCCAGGTTGTATAGGAGGATGACTCCCTAACCCCATATACTGTTCAAGGTTGATACATGGCTCAATAGAGTTTTTCCTACCATCCTCTTCTCAGGCTGTCATCTGGCTATTTGTCTTGCCTATTTTATTCTCAAATAGAATCTCCATCTACCCAATTCTTGCCAAGACATCTTCCACATCATTTTGACTGTCGCTTGCTATCTCAAGGCAATAAGAAGTCACCACTTCTTGTGTGCGTTGACTATTTAGAACACTTGGGATGGGTTTAGGCTGGTTGGTTGCTGATTAGACTTTTAAGTGGGGGACAAGTTTGGGGAAGGTTTGCAGGTAATTTAAGGCTGATGCTAAATTTGAGAACTAGACAGTTTTTGGGAAACATTTGGAGCAGGTTTTGGGGGGCTGATTGCAAGACTGCAGATTGGTTCTTTGTGGGATTAAATTTTCTGGTCAGATTTTGTGACTAAGAAATAGGATTGTTGTGAAGGCTGGTTTCGGGTTGATTGTGGACAGGCTTGGGCACTGTTTGGAGACAGATTAAGGGCAAAATTCGGAACTGGGTGCCTAACAGATTTTGGGATTACATCTGTTACAGGTTTTGGTCAGAATTAGGGGCTGATTAGTGGGCTGGCGTTGGATTGTGAGTAGAGGGTGATGGAAATAGAAAAGGAAAAAAGAAACGAAGAATCTCTCAGGAGTAGGAAGAAGAAGAAGCCTGGATCAACAACTTGTATTTAGAATAAAATCTAGAAAAGAGACTGCCCCACCACGCGGCACAATCAATAACTTGTATTTAGAATATTCATAAAGAGAGCTCATTGTACAGTAAGGATTACAAAGGTTTCCTTGATCTAATCTCCATTCTCCTAGTTGAAACTCTTAATTGGACACAACTTACTGAAAAGGTAACAACATAAGGGAAAAATCTAGAACAAACAGGAAATTAATTAGGACCCAATAGGGAAGAAGTCACGTTTCTTAAGTGGGACCCCATGACCATCTTTTTGTGCACATGCGTGGGGCATGCACGTTGTGGATGGTGTTCAATTGCATCAATATATCTGTAGTCAACGAATCAACGGGTTAGGAGCCTCCTATTTGGGAGATCATTACCACATTGTGCATCAACTACAGGTTCCATCAGTCCTACTTGTACGAACTGAAAGCCTGTTGATAGTGTACATATATCCTGGTATCAGGGATCATATAATTCCTCACTGTTGTTTGATAATCTCTCTGTGTGTGCGCGCGCGCAAAGGATATCTTTAAACAGACCTAAAAGTGCTGGTTTCTAGAACAAAGACATGTCATAGTCCATGAGACCATGTCATTATACTGAATATTATGAAGATATGAATGAATTTTTGCTTACAACTTGTATTTATTTGATTTTGTGATGTTTGATGTTTTGCACATGCTATTTTTCAGATTTTGTAATGTGAAGACGTCGCGCACTCCTCCTCCACCGGATCCAAATGAACCCTCTAACGTGGCTGAGGCAATTGCGTCATGGGGTCTGGATTACATCGTCATTACCAGCGTTGATCGCGATGATTTGTCTGATCAAGGAAGTGGTCATTTTGCAGAGACTGTGCAGAGATTGAAAACCCTAAAGCCAAAGATGCTGATAGAAGCACTTGGTATGAATTAATCTCATCCTCAATCTCCATCACATATGCATTTTAATTGGTACAAATGAAAGTCCAGAGAGTTGCGATAAGAACTTTTCAAACTGTTCCTGCATATGATAACCGTGTCATTCACCTGTTATTATATTGAACTTTGTCTTCATCATGGATGGCGTCAACTATTTAGTATCTGGTAGTTCTACTTTGTAGATCGCTACAATGTTGTGAAAAATGCTTTATTATGGAGTCTGAAATTGAAAAAGACAATTAAGTACAAGCGTAATTGTGCAGTTTTTCAATGGTTTGTATTGTTTGATATCTTACTTCCATAATGCTGGTGGTAACTGAGATTCAATTTGCATGTGTCTGAGTTGAATAATAAATTTTTTTTTTTTTTTTCTGGGTATTTAGGATATTTAAAACATCATTCAGATTGTTTATTTTTTTTCTTCTTTTTACATCTATAATTGTGCAGTTCCTGATTTTCGAGGAGACCCTAGTTGCGTAGAGAAAGTCGCAAAATCTGGATTAGATGTTTTTGCTCACAATATTGAGACAGTTGAAGAGCTTCAGAGTGCAGTACGCGATCACCGAGCTAATTTCAAGCAATCTATTGATGTTCTAAAAATGGCAAAAGACTATGCTCCAGCTGGCACTTTGACGAAGACTTCAATAATGTTGGGATGTGGGGAAACACCTGATCAAGTGGTGGGAACAATGGCGAAGGTGAGGGCTGCAGGAGTTGATGTCATGACATTTGGTCAGTATATGAGACCATCAAAGCGGCATATGCCGGTCTCTGAATACATAACTCCAGAAGCTTTTGAAAAGTATCAGACTCTTGGCATGGAAATGGTATGATCTGATTACTTGGTTCTGTCTCTCACATTCAATGTTTGAAACTTGATCGAATACTCTATAACTTGCTGTTGACTTGTTCAGAACTTGGGTGAGTTAAAGAGGGTAACTTAATTTTTATACAACTCAAGAAATTCGACTGAATACTCGATAAGTTGCTGAATTGACTTGATTGAAACTGTAACTTATTTTTATACATCTCGAATAAACTACATTTGACTACTCAAAGGACCCAATGGAGTAGTAAAAGAACTCGATCAAGTAGTCCAAAATATCAAATTCTACAGCCATGGTTACAATCATCATATTCTATATAAACTTGTTGAACTACGTAACTCAGACATTGACAATGTGTATCATGTTTGACTTGGTAATCCTAGAAAATGCAACATGCTGACATATTTGAGCTGTTACATGATGATACAGGAAGACATTATTGATTGATATTGGTTCACAAAAGCTTAGAATATCGAAAATACAGCCGTGTGGTGACCACAGAGCGAACTGTCTTTTACTAAAGATAACTACAGATACATAAATATGTAAAAGTTGTTTTATTCTTCATAATATCTCTTTCTAAATTTCCAGAACAACATTAACCCCAATTCTCTCCCTCTCTCTCATCACTTGCATTTTATCTACAACAGCAATGTGGGAGTGGCAGACTTGCAGATTCAACTGATTCTCTTGTTCCAAACCACTCCTTGCTATAAACGCATCAATGACCTCTCTTATTTATTTTTATTTTTTTTTGCCAGTTTTGACTATTAAGTTAGATGCCAGCAGTTTTCATCCAGCTGGTTCCATCTTGTTGTTAGGATTGACTGCTTACGTCAATTCAAAATTTCAAACCTGGTCCCTTTTTATCCTGACCACCCTTCTTTTTTTTTTTTTTTTTGAGAATTAACTGCGAATTTCATTAAAGAAAGAAGGAAACAAGAAAGGGGAGAACTCGTTGAGATAGGAGGCCACACACCCTTCAAAAAAGAGAAAAATTACAAGAAGACAAATTAACGACATTCGAGGCCCATTTGAAAATAAATTGGTGCACCCTTTTAACTATGAACTCCACCGAATTTGAGACATCTCTGAGACATCTCTAAAACATTTGCTGTTTCTTTCTTCCCAAACTACCCACCAAACGGCTAAAAGAGACATTCTCCAAACCACAAAAATATCTTTACCCAGGGACACGCCATACCAGGCTGCGAGAAGACGATCCGTGGAATGCGGGAAAGACCATGAGACCGCGAACGAAGACAACAGGACTGACCAATCCTGTTGGAAAAAAGGGCAGTGAATGAATAGGTGGTCTGTCGTTTCTTCATTTGCCATGCAACAAAGACAAATGTTTGATATTATCATTCCTCTTTTCCTTAGATTATCAACTGTAAGGATTTTCCTTTTCCCCACTAACCAACCAAAAATTGTAATCTTAGGAGGCACTTTGTATTTCCACACTTTAGCTGTCATTACCTCATCAGGTAAAACTGATTTTCTGCCAATGCAAAGATATAGGGATTTCACTGAAAATAGACCCTTTTTATTAGGGCTCCAAACAAGTCTATCATTTTGAAGAATATTTGGATGACAATTACCAATGCGGTCGAGAAGAGCCGCAAATTCTTCAATTTCCCATTCATAGAAATTCCATCTGCATGGGGGATGCCAGACCACTTCATTGCCATGAAAGGAGTAGCAATCAGCGACCGCGATGGAGCAGTTGGGAGCCAGACGATATATAGAGGGAAAGTCCTCCTTCATGGCCGAGGAACCTACCCAAATATCTTCCCAAAATCGGGTCTCGTCTCCTTTGCCTATAGAGTGTCCGATCCTATTGTGAACTTCCTTACTGGAGCTTAGCACCCCTCTCCATAGAGAAGAACTCTATAGGAGGAGGAGTCCTTGGACCACCAGCCATCAAACGTACGCCCATATTTGCATTTTATTAGATTGTTCAAAAGCGCCCCTTCTTCAGTCCCAAGTCTCCACCACCACTTGCCTAGTAAGGCCCCGATTCATAGCTTTAAGATTTCTAACACCAGCCCCACCTTCCTGATATTGCTGACACACCTCATTCCAATCGAGTAAATGAAATTTCTTCTTATCCTCCATCCCGTGCCAAAGAAAGTCCCGTCTTAATCTTTTCAAAATCTCAAGAATCTTAGCCGAATACTTGAAGAGAGACATGAAATATAGGGGAAGGTTAGAAAGAGCCGCTTTAATCGATGTAAGACGCCCGCCTAAAGATAAAAATCTGCATTTTCACCTGGCTAAGTAAGATTCAAACCTATCGATAACTTTATCCCATAAAGCCAACAGAGGTTTACCTACGCATAATGGGAGACCAACAAAGGTTGTCGGAAGCGATCTCGTAGCACAACCAAAAAAATCTGCAAACACTTTAGATTCAGCAGTATCCAAGTTGACATCAATCATCCTTAACTTTGTCAGATTCACTTTAAGGTCCGAAACCGCTTCGAAACAACCGGTAGAGGTGCGGAGATTACTGACTTTATTGAGATCTGCCTCACAAAATAGAAGGGTGTCGTCTGCAAATTGGATATGAGAAATGAGGAGTCCATGCCTTTAACCTTGAAACCACCAATAATACCTTCTACCTGACCTTTGTTTAACATACTTGAGAGAGCCTCACCCACGATAAGGAATAAGAAGGGGGAGAGAGGGTCTCCTTGCCGCAAGCCCCTTGAACTCTGAAAAAAAACCTTTAGGGGACCCGTTTAAAATTATCGAGAAAAAAGCTTACCCAATACATTCCTTCATCCAAGATATCCACTTGGTCCCGAAACCCATACTATGGAGCATATACAGGAGGAACTGCCAATCGACGTGATCATAGGCCTTCTCTAAATCAAGATTGCATAAAAGGCCCTTAGCTCTAGATTTATAACTTGAGTCTAGACATTCGGCAACAATGAGGGCGCTGTCAATGATTTGTCTTCCAGGAATAAACGCACTTTGTTTATGGGAAATAATCTTGCATAATACCCCCTTCAATCGAGAAGCCAAGACTTTGGCCAGAATTTTATACGGATCGGCCTATAGTCCTGCAAAGATTCCGCTCAACGAATCTTAGGAATAAGCACGATAAAAGATGCCCCCCATCGTTCTAGACAACCTACCATTGATGAAGAACTCCTTGAAGAAAGCCATAAGATCGTCCTTTAAAACATCCCAGAAATGTTGATAAAATAAAATCGGAAAACCATCAGGACCGGGAGCCTTATCACCTCCCAGCGCCTGGACTGCCACCTTAACCTGACCACCTTTTTCTCTGGCAAAATTTGAATCGGTTAGACCTGTGCCCAACGCTTAGGAAACTTCTCCTAGATGCACTTGAACCATGGTATGAAACAATGGTTATAGCCATATTGGCTGTTATGTAAGGGAAATGTTCACCCTGTATCCCTGTACATGATACAGGGGTGAATCTGTTTGTTATTATGGGCTGATAAGACCATAAAGTGCCCATTATGGAAGTTCTTATTTTCAAATTTCTCTTGTTTTTCCACTTATTTATCCATTTCAACTATGAAGGAAGCTTAGAAACTAATTTTAAATTAGATCTACGCCTATAGTGATGATCAAAACACAAATTTTGAGTAGGATTTGATGAACCGAAGCAAAATGGACCATTTTGGGAAATATCAGAATAAGGGGGAACCATCACATTTTTTTTCCCTTCATTTTTTCATTTCAAAAAAAATAAAAATGTAATGGTTCCAAATCCACCAAATCATGCTTGATTTGTGTTTGATTAGGGCCCACTTGGTTGACTTTCAGCAGGTCAAGTTGACACTACCTGATGGACGACACCGCAACATTCTTACCAAAGGCCATTACACCATCAAATGCATGTCCAGAACCAAAAAAGGAATGCATAGTTGGGGTTGTCAAATTTTTTTAGAAATTTAGCAATAATTTTTGAGATTTTTTCCTCATAAAAATTTTTAGTCATTACAAAGGCTGTATCAACCAGCAAGCTGGACAATATGCCAGCTGATATCGGTACATAATACCTTGCTTGGAGCTTCATTTTGCAATATACTTGAAGTTCTTGCAATATGCATCCGAAGCATCAACCAACTTTCCATGCTGATGTCTCCTACAGTGGTAAATTTATCTGTCAGTTGTTCATAATTGAGTGTTGCCATGAACGCATGGTCCCACTTCAACAGTATCTCCAATGCCTGTCTCAGGTACCCATTTTGCATACTAATAATTTTTTAGATTTTTTCCTCATAAAAAATTTCAGTCATTACAAGGCTGTATCAGCCAGCGAGCTGGACGATACGCCAGCTGATATTGGTACATAATACCTTGCTCGGAGCTTCATTTTGCAATATACTTGAAGTTCTTGCAATATGCATCCGAAGCATCAACCAACTTACCGTGCTGATGTCTACTACAGTGGTAAATTTATCTGTCTGTTGTTCATAATTGAGTGTTGCCATAAACACACGGTCCCACTTCAACAGTATCTCCAATGCCTGTCTCAGGAACCCATTTTGCTTACTATTTTAGCCTCTCTTAGTTGGATGTTAGTTGTCTTCCGTTCCGTCGGCAGATTTTCTTCCAGGTACTTTTGTTTTTGCTGGTTCCATCTCTTATCCTTTCAACTCATTACTGGGGTCATTGTCTGTTTACCTATCAAATTGAATAGCTTCCCAAAAATGGGGCTGGATGCCCAAGTTGTATCTCGTAGCTCCATTCTCGCATTAATGACATGGGTCTGCAGTGTTGTGCCTTTTGTACAAATTCCTCTCCTTTTTCCTTCCTCTTTCTTTCATCATCTAAGCCTTATCCCAACTAAATGGGGTCAGCTACACGAGTCCTGTTCCCGGCTCTTTTCATATCAATCATAGATATGTTTTTAATTTCATCAATATGGAGTTTCCTTCACATTCACACCTTTGGCCAAACAGGGGATTTGTGCATTAACCCAATAAAAATTTCTATGGTTTACATTTACATGAATGGAAGGGCCTAACTGGTCAGTACATCAAATGTCAAGCGTACTCCCATCTTTCAGTGCCTGTGGATGGTGGGGGGAATTCCCGGCCACGGTCATTGGATGGATTGCAAAGGCTGAGCAAAATCAAAATGTGGAGGAGGTGCAGCTCAACAGGCCCACCTGTTAACAATCCGATCCATGGATCATGCAAGATACGGTCAAACCGACTCCAGGGGTACTATGGGTGCACAAAATCAGGATGTTGTGTTTATTGAGATGATGCGTACTCTTTTAAGTTTTATCAGCTTGCAATTTTATGATTATGATCACTGGAAGTTCTTTAGCTTCGTGTCTTGTATTTCTGTGCGTTTTTGTCTTTTATCAATAAATATCTATCCTTGAAGAAAGAAAGATAACAAAAAACTGCTGGAGGCGGCATTCCAACAACCAGTCATCTACAGCCAGCTGTGCGCTAATTTAGCATTCAATCTAATATTTTCCTCTAATGTGTCACCTGTGTGTAGGAGATCATATCTGTGTAAAAAAGGTGGGACCCACCATGAAGACCGCCTTATGCAAAAATCTGGCTGATCCACTCATCGGGCAAGCCAGACTGTTGAAGTTAAAAAAGGATGGCTGATAGTCTGATTCAGTGAACAGGCGTGGCCCACGTAATGTGATTTTACAAAAATTTGAGACAGGTGATCTTGATGGTGGGGCCCAACTGTTTACATGGATATTTGTTCTGCACAATTGACATATCAACGGAGAGATGGAATTGAATGCTAAGTTAACATGTATCAGGCTGTAGGTGATCAGTTCTTTTCCAATAGAATTATGGGTTTTCTTCCTTTTTATACAGCTCACTTTAAATTTTTTTTTTTTTTTTAAATTTTAATGTGGTGACATTTAATTTGTTTTGACTCGTTGCAGGGATTTAGATATGTTGCATCAGGTCCCATGGTCAGGTCCTCATACAAGGCAGGGGAATTCTATATCAAATCTATGATCGAATCTGATAGGGCCACGCCTTCTCAGATATCCGTCTCCTGAGGTGAAAAGGCTGAAAGATCTTTTAATCCTCTAAATAAAATCATTGTTTATTGAGCAAAAAAGTAAGAAAAAAAAAGGCTCTCTAATTCCCATTCATCATCTATTTCTTTTCTCTCTCAATTCTATGTCTAAATGTATTTTCATCATGGAAATGCAAATGGTTCTTGTGTTGGGAATTAGATTTGTAATTTGATATTTGATGAAAGTGTATTCTCTCCTTTCGAACATAACACGGCCAAATAGAATGCTGTGATGCAGCTCTTGTAGAAGCTGTATTCAAGTCCCTCATGGTGCATGTGGTGATGGTGGATGGGCTTTTGGCCAAAAAAACCTGTAGCGATTGCATTACTCTGACCAACCAATTGCGAGTTTTGTAGGTTGAATGCAGACAGGCCATTGATCGCGTCTATTAGTCAAACCCCCTTGCTTTTCGTTCATGGGCTATCAACATGGTAGTCAACCTGATCGACATTCCTGATCACGATACATGTTTGCTACATACACTGTTGGTAGGGACCTACACAGCTTCTGGACACCAGATGAACGATTGCATTCCTGATCTATGAAGTGTTTGGTGTTGGCTTGTCTGAACCTTGGAAAATATTGAGATCTGATGGATTGGCGGCTGGACTTTAAATGGTTTTCTTTCTATCAAAATAGTGCATAATACAGTGGATTTTAGCCCCTTTTACCGTTAGGGCCTGTTCGGATTATATTACCACAGAGTTAATACTGCTAAATAAGTAATTATTATTTACTTATGTAATTCATGCCAAACGCCCCTGACAGCTACACCATCTCGAAGTTTCTGATGCTAAAATGGGGAAGGAAAATACCATGCCTGTAAAATCCCTAATATATGAGCCTGATCCACGCCATCCATCCGTTTTACCTGTTTATATTAGGGCATGAGAAAAAACGAGGCAGATCCAAAACACAAGTGGTCCGCACTACAGGAAACGGGGAATTATATGCCCACCGTTGAAAGCTTCTTGGTGGGCCACATAAGTTTTGGTTGAAGCTGGTATTTGTGTTTTCTCTTCATCCATGCATGTGTGACCTCATGAAGAGGTTAGGATGACATACATCCTTGTTGGCCGTGAGCCATATTTCAACTTTCAATGGTGGGCGTCATTATCTCTATTTCCTATGGTGTGGTCCACTTGAGCTTACAATTTGCTCCATTTTTTAACTCATGCACTTAAATAAGCTGGGAAAATGGGTAAACCGCATGGGCAAAATGCATACATCATGATGGGACCCAAGTTTTAATGGGACGCAATCTTCTCCTATTTCCATGCATGCAATCATGTTTTTCCGAGGTGCAATTAACACGCAATTTTCATCTCTTCCAAACGCCTGTGTTCACTTGGTAATCTAATCCAAGCAGGCCGTAAATGTTGTTAGGATTGATAGCCAAAGATTTTTTAAAAGCTTGAATCTAGGTACTTGTAGGCATAGCTGCTGGTTGGAAAAATCCAGTCCATTGCACTTGTCCTAATATGGATCCTAGTCACTTACCGAGCAATCTTTAGTCATCTTATGCAGACTCTAATGTGCATGGAACATGCAATAAAACAGTGGTCACTACTGTAATCCGTCAACTTCTAAAGTGAATACCTAGTCCTCTAATTGTGCCATTTCCACCGATGATCCTAACCGTTAAATAGTTCGGTCCCACCATGAATACGCTACAGATAAAAGTATGAGCCTCCATGAGTCAACGGTTTGCTTTCAAGTTCATTTTTAAATGGTTAGGATCATCTTTACTGAAAAGAGGACTACTACTGTGGTCTATCCATGGTTGGTATTGCACTGATCCACATGGCCCAGCTGGCGGAATTCTGCCTTTTGCCCATTTCTAAAACAATCAATTCTCGCTTTGTGATGATGCTCTCTGAGCCTATAAAAGGAGGTTTGCGCGGGGAAGTAACTCTGCCCATCACACGAAGTCACACGTGTTTAATGATTCCTGCATCAAGGGGTGGTACCCAATGTGCATGCGGGCAACCCAAAAAACGGCGATCCATGCTCGTTGATTTATTTTTTTTCAAAAGGATATCCATGCCCGTTGATAGTCCGTTGGCTTTCATTTTCAAACCTTCCATTCCTCATGTCTGTGGCCCACCTGATGAAGGGACCTGCCACATTTGGTTAAGAAACATTCATGACAGGGAAAACCCATCATTCGCATATGCACGTATGTTGCGTTTGTCTCGTGCGCTTGAACATGGGGCCGGTAGAAATGAGCATTCTTCTGTAGGGCCCACCGTGATGCACCTCTTATCCACACCGTCCATCTGTTTTACAAGCTCATTTTAGGGCATGAGCCCAAAATTTAAGAATAACCAAAGTGTGAACTAAATGCATACCATTGAAAGTAGCATGTTGTTGATTTTAGTTATGATCTCGATAATAACAATAAAAAGCTTCGATAAGTCCACATGTGGGTGCCAGCAAGGCAGACGGGTGAAATATCTGAGCCGTCCACAAGAAGGGTGCCACTATGTAGATTACTTATCCTAAGAACCAGGTCACCCTACTAGTCAGGTGGGCCACAGTTAACTGAAGAAATGTTTGTGAAAAATCGGCCCAAGTTTTCTCACCCGCCCACTAATTTCTACTATCACGACAGACCCACGGAGTGGACTGACTTTTATCTTCGGGCAGTGGCATCTGCACAGTGAGATCCGTCTGATGGATGGCTTGGATATTTCACCTATCTGCCATGCCGCACACGGTGGGGCGTGCATTAGTTGACTTGTACAAGGGCATGCACTTAGCCAAGCTCAACAATAATAATTGCAGTAGTAATGAGTATAATATAGCTGATCCACAGAAAGACGTGAACAAGAACAATCAGTAAGGAATTCCTGTAAGCCTTTTAAATGGAAAACCATCCCCAATATTTAAATTCTATCAGGAACGGGGAACAAGCTCCAGTGTACAACAGAAAACAAGGTGCCAGAGAACTTGGCCTACCAAGGAAAAAAGAATCATTCTGTCCAGATACCTCTAGAAGGAACTGAGAAGCAACCTAGATGCAATCCTATATGAAAGTATTTACATGATGCTCCATTTCAACTTTCAACTCACAATACAACAGAGACTGACCTGAGATTCTGGCACAGAGCTCTTATGTCTTTTCAAGTGGCAGGATCTTCAAGCATGGCGGTGGATAAATCATTGATGTGTGGATAAATCGCTTTCTCATCGAGCTGGTTCTGAGCCCAAATCAGCATCTTTAACAAGCTGGGAAGCTTTGGGTCTGCAGTGAAAAAATGGGAATTGGTGATGCTATCTATATCGATGGCCTTAGTGGGTGTAAAGTCTAATTACTACAAGCCTAAAACAGACAAAAAGGACAGCTGGCAGATATCCAGAACAATTAGAATTGATAAAATACTTAAGAAAGACAAAAACAGGATTGAATTAGCAAGAGGAGAAAAAGAATCGGTTAATAGGTGTAGAGAGGCCAATTTCGATTGGAAAGAAATTATTATTAATAGATAAATCAGATGCAAGAGATTAACAATTGGTATATATGCTCCCAAGCGCAACAGATATGCCACTGAAAAGTTAGGTGCTCTATAGGGCTGTTAATAGGCTGCGCGACAGGTATGAACCATTTTGGAAAACATTAGAAGAGAAAAGTATCACTTTTTTTTTTTTTTTTTTCCCATCTTACTTATGTTGTATTTCAATTAAATCATGCTTGATTTGTGTTCACTTAGGGCCTTGGTCACTTTTAGCAGATCGTGCCCACAAGCAACATTCTTATCAAAGAATGATGTTTTAAATATCGACGATATCGGCCGATATATCCCACGATATATCTTATATCCCACCTGTGCGGATACGAAACGTAGAGGTACTATCGATATATCCCACATGTTTGATCCGATGAGCATTTTCAATTTCCGATCCATTTTTTTATTGAAATTATGTTAAATCGGTGTCAAGTGGTTACAAATACATTAGTCCTTCGTGTTTTGCATCAAAAATATGGAGTTGAAGCTTTGATTTCGATATCCATTAGTTCTTCATGTTCTCCATTTTTTTTTTCCTTCAACCAACTGTCAATTGAGACTAATTTCGAAGTATTTAGGAGTATTTGATGAAATGATCATCACATACACTCTAATTTCGAAATTTGAGTGTAGGTGGTCCGATTTGGGGAAATTTTAAAATTTCCCAAATTTCTCCCAAATTGCTTGAGATGTTGCACTCCAAACATGAAATCAAGCATGTATGAGCATTGATCTACTGATTTGTTAAGTCCTTGTCAATTTTCAAAAAATAAAAATCATTTTTAATTAAAAATTATTGAAATATATATATATATATATATATATATATATATATATAGATATATATATATATATATATATATATATATATATTTCAAAATTTCCCTTCAACCAGTTGTCAATTGAGACTAGTTTCAAAGTATTTAGGAGTGTTTGCTGAAATGATCATCACATACACTCTAAATGTTATGCATTCAATCTGAATATAAGTACATTAGTTCAATAAAACAATGCATAGCTTAGGACCCTATACAAAGGAAACCCATTCTGTGCACTTCTTTTTTGAGACATTATGATGTAAAAGTGTGTATTAAGGTTTTTTTAACAATCCCTGAAGTTTCATTAAAAAAATTCAACCATTTTATGAATGTTTCCCCATGTTTTCCAAAAAGTACGATAGATTATCCGATACAAATGATATTATCCCGTGCAATAACCGATACGTATCCATATCCCAAGGATGTGATACGTAACGCGATACTGATATTTCGAACACTGACCTACACACATCTTACTCATGAAGTCATATATTTTGTGTGTTTAGTATGCAGAAAAGTAACTAGAGAAATCAATATTCTAATCATTTAAATCCCACTAATAGTTTTTCCAGTTCAATCCATTGGGGCATTAGAAGCTAGAGTTATGAAATGGCAATTTAAAATTCCATAAGATGATCAATGTAGCAACCAGCATCTTCTCTTTGTATATATCGACCAGGGGGTTAGAAGCAGAAAATTGAAATTAAATGGTCTCCATTTTGTGAAATAGTGCAAAATGCAGGGAAAATCTCCTAACCTTTCTCATGACTCTGGCTTGTGAGAATGGCCGCATTCACTTCACTCGCAGTTTTTAGGCGCTGTGATATGCCCAAAAGCTCCCCCACAGGACAATTTGACACATCTTCAAATGCAAGCAGTGCAATTGTCCTTTCCAACTCCTCTAAAAAGTTTGGCTGTAGAAGCTCGAATTTGTTAAGATCTTGGTAAAAAATTACGTAAGAAACTTTATAATTTAATTTAAGTGGAAATCTAGTTGGCAGTGTCTTCCATCCTTGCATGAAACGTACCAACTAATAATTCTGGTGTTGTGTGAATCAAAGAAAAAGAAAATCTTTTGTTCAAACAATCAAATAGAGAAAATATGATCATGAGAAAAAGCCTCCTTAATTTAGAGCAAAAGAAGAGAACTCGGTGAGGCTGACAGGTTCTGCCATGATAAAAAATGTTCATTAATAAAACTAACCAGGAATACTGAACTAGGTAAAAGAGCATTACATTTTCTTCACCCCTTGGTGCAAGCTCCTCCTGGGCAAACTCCAAAGCTTCTTCTACTTTTCCATTCCGAATCAGTTCTATCAACCTCTGCTGCTGAAGATGGAAAAATAGTTGGGGATTTGTGTCCAGTATCTGCACGGAAAACCATCATGTCCAGCGAATATAACATTCTAAGCACATGAACTTCTATTCCATTACCATTTGATGGCCAAGTGGTAAAAAAATGCAAGCAACTAAAATTTTAATAACAGACCAGTATTACAATATTCCCATGACACGTGACTGCTAGAAAGTCTTTACTTGCCTAATTCAGATGCCTTCTTCATTGCAAGTTGAGGTAGTTTACGAAATGATATATCTAAGCAAGAGCATAGCCCATAGACCTTAAGATTGGGCTTCTTTGCTTTTAAGGAGACTTCATGAACTTTTATAAGGCTATAAAGCCACTCTCTATGTCACACCAATCAGGCTTTTATCTCTACATCACACCAGTCAGGCTTCAGGGTTCTCTCTACATCACACTAATCGGGCGTTAGGCCCAGGTTTCTTTTGCTTTACCCCCTCTCAATGCAAACACAGGCCCAAAAAACTGCACACTCCAAGCCTCAAGGCAAATGCTACAAAGCCATATGTTTGGTTCCCTCCCTACTCTTCATGGCACTACCATTCATCTCCTTCCACATATGCATAGTACCTCAATGCAAATGCAAGTGTAGACCCCCTCAGGACTCAATTCAAATGCTACAAAGCCATAATTTGGTTCGTCATGGAAGATTATAATGATTGCTTGATTGAGAATACTTCCGAGATTTCACAGCATGAGTTGCTAACTCTAGTTCTCTTTAGCATGTGTTTCTCTAGTCCATTATTTTGGGCTTAATTATCAAGTTAGTGGCATATCTTTGAGGTTTGATGCCTAAGAGGTACATTGCAAAGCCAATTCGAATTTTCTGCATCAGACATGTTCAAGTAGCTGGCTGTAAAGAATAGCAGAGAGCCCACTGGTAAATGTTTGCTGAAACACTGCTCGCACTCCAACACGATCTGGCCCAATACTGCACTATAGCCTGATTATTGCATTTTACCCCAAAAGCAGAATTTGCAAAAAGTTAAGATCCAGAGCATTCAATGTGAAACAATCTCACTGACCAGTGCTTGCTATCTAAAAAAATTCTAAACAAATAAAAATATGTAAAATATAGATCTTTTTTGAAAGGCAAGGTAACATATAGATCACTGGATTGAAAAGTCAGTCTCGGTGGATTTCGACCATCTAAACTGGCTGCTGCTGACCCGAGTTGGGAAGACATGGATACTCAGCTATTTACCAGAAGAAAATCAATCCGGTAAAGTTTTGATACATGCAGTTAATGTGGAAAAACTACAATTTTAAGAAGCGTTTCCTTTTTTCCTGCCCTGAAGAGCTCTGTAAAACTGCTTAAGCTTGCCTAAGATTCATGATGAATCGGCTCGATAAAGGTAAGAATCCGGTCAGGAATGACGGGGATGATGGTAATGAATGGATGACTATACCGCCCCGGTTTAAGAATCGACGAATGGAGACGGATGGCCAAAGGAAATACACATCCTACCCAACTCTTTTCGTTAAAGGCTACCCCCATGGTTGGCTCCCTCTCAATCTGGAGAGGGTTTTCGGTCGTGCGGGGGCTGTGATGGATGTAGTGTTGCCCAGGGACAAGGAGACGGGCGCGTACCGGGGCTTCGCTCTCATCCGCATGGGGAGTGAGGCGGAGCTCGCAAGAGCAGTGGCTATGTTGCATGGCGTATCCTATGACGGGAAACCTTTGCTGGTTCAGCGGGCTCGATATGGTCCGGAATCCCTTTCCCTCGCTCACCGCCAGCCGCGAACCTCCCTGCAGACTTCCAAACCTCCTCATCCTAAGGTTTCGATGTCTGCTAATGTCTCTAAGCCCATTTCTTCCTCCAAGGTACCCTCCTTCAAACAAGCCCTTCTTAATACCCCTAAGGACCCCACCCTTTCCGACGAGTCGGACCACTCCAGGATATACTCTCAACCTGTTGGAATCCTTGATCAGCCATCCTTCTCCATAACTGTTGATCAGGATATTTTTCAGAAGCAACGTGCAGAGTTAGAAAACTCGGTGGTAATAATCACTGCAGAAGGTGCCTCTATCCCAGCCGTTAAGGAGTGGATTCGACATTGCACCGGGATACAGCTTGGCCTTTCTGAATTCAAACCGTTGGGCAACGATACCCTCTGGGTTAAAATCTGGCCAACCCTCAACCCGGACTTCATCGACATGACAGACAGACTACTTCTAAACGGTCCGATCGTGAATATCATGCCCTGGGAAGATTACTCCATTTTCGGCAAGGAGAACTTATGGATCCTTATTTGGGACGTTCCTTTGGAATGCTGGTTCGATGATTTCCTTTTCAAAGCAGCGTCGACAGTGGGTTTCCTGTTGGAAATCGACCCGAAGACCCGTCTGGGAACGGAGCTGGGAGTCATCCGCGCCAGGGTGCGGAGGCGGAAGGACATCCCTTTCCCGATGCACATCTCTGTCTTAGTCGACAACCGCACCATTCAGCTCCCAGTTCAAAAAGACTCGTCTAAGTCGCCCCTCCCCAGATGGGGGGATGTATGGACGGCGAAAGAAAAGCCTATTCAAAATTCTCTCCACTTGCGGCCATCTACTCGGGAAGGAGCACGTCTTGCTTGCTCCAGCGGACCACCGGACCTGCAGCGAGTCACGTCGTCCTCTGCGTTCCGTCAGAAAGGCAGCGCCTTACCTTTTCATGAGACACGTGGCGGGCCCTCGGCGTCTATTTCGGCTGACGCGATCTCTTCAGACGGCGGTAAGAGATCACCCTCCTCCTGCATCTCGACACGTGTTCCTCGAGACGCCAACCACCTCTCCCTCATTCAGGCACGTGGCGCTGCCCCGCCCTCGCCGATTGAAGACATTTCTTACCCGGATTCGCGCCACGCGTCCTCTAACCTTGAGTCGCGCAACACGTGTTTAGCCCCAGTGGTTATCGGATCCATTGATTTGGGTTCTTTTCCTACCCAGATCTGCCTCTCCCCGCCTAAACGGGGTTCCTTCATTTTGCCCAACCCGATCCCCTTAAACCCCTCTTTCATTCCCCACCTTTCACCTCGCCCCGATAATCCCTTCCCCATCCATTCTATCCACCCTCCCTCTTCCTCCCACTCTCACCCAGCCCTGGGGGAGGACACCTCTCAAGATGACCCCTCTGTTAACCCCTCTTTCGGCACTCGCTCCGCCTCTTCCTTACCTGCCTCCCCCCGCAACTCCTACTCGACCGACTGGGCTGACTTTGGCCCTATCACTCTTTACCATGAGGATCCCTCTCCGGAGGTCATCGCAGCCGAACCTCTTCAGAGGGTTTTAGCTCTTCCTTCTCATCGTCCCGACGTTCAATCTCTGCAGCCGCTGGATGGGGACACTAAAGAACGTTACAAGGAAATTCACGAAAAGAGATGGATCCGGAATGCTGTAGGAAATGTCGGCAGGTCGCTGGGCCTCTCTTTTGGCAACAGGGAAGAAGATTACATCGAGTTGTTCCAATTCATAGAAGACAGAGGACGTCCACTCCCCCCACAGAAAACTCCGGTCAGGCAAACTTCTCGCTCCTCCACAAAAAGGGAACTTCTCCGTCTTCAGGCATCTCCCACGACGGCCGCTGCATCATCGTCCAGACGTGGGAGGAAGGGCACTCAGGGCAGATCGGTACCATTATGATTATTCTCTCTTGGAATGTCCGGGGGATTGGCTCCAAGCAAAAGCGGAGCCTCTTAAGGTCTTCTATCTCCAGAAAGAATCCTGACGTTATCTACCTTCAGGAAACGAAGGTCCCATCTTTCTCGCAGCGTCTTCTGAATTCGATCTGGGATCCCCAGGATGCCAACTTCGTCTCTCTAGACGCCTCTGGGTCTTCAGGAGGCCTTCTCATTGCTTGGAAGTCTTCCAAGTGGGACCTCCAGTTCTCCATGACCGGGATTTTTTCCAAGGCCGCCGTCCTTAAAGATAAGTCCTCTTCCTTCAGTGGTATTGTTATTACAGTTTATGGCCCTAACGATGCTTCTCTCAGACCCAATCTTTGGGAGGAATTGACTTCCTTAAGACAGTCTTTCTCAGGTCCTTGCTGTTTCGTGGGTGATTTCAACGTCATTCGCTTCCCTCAGGAGCACTCTCGTCCTAGAAGATCCTCCTTCGGGATGCAGTCCTTCTCTGATTGGATCCAAGCCCAGGAGTTGGTCGACTTACCTCTGTCGGGGGCTCATTTCACCTGGTCCAATGGCCGCAGAACCCAAATCCAATCGAGACTAGATCGGTTCCTTATCTCTCCTGATTGGCTCGATCAGTTTCCTGCTTCTATCCAGATTGCTCTCCCTAGAACTACGTCCGATCACTGCCCCATCCTTCTTTCCGAACTCCACGATGACTGGGGCCCTAAACCCTTCAAATTCAATCCCGCATGGCTTCAAATTACAGGTTTTCATCAGATGGTCGACGATTGGTGGTCCTCCTACGCCACTGAGGGGTACGCTGGCCATATTCTCCTGTGCAAACTCCATCTTTTGAAAGACAATTTGAAATTCTGGAACAAGGCAGTTCTGACGACAAGAAAAGATGAAATTGAGGCTCTGCTGGCTGAGCTCCAACAGATTGATTCTCGTATGGACCTCTCTGAGATTCCTCTCGACGTTCTCTCCCGCCGAATTCAAATCATCCAAGCCATTTCCTCCCGAGCTCTTCAAGACGAAATCTCCTGGAAAGTGAAATCGAGAGCTTCCTGGATTGCTGCAGGTGATAAGAATACCAAATACTTCCACAGAATAGCCAACATGAGAACTCGAGCGAAAACTATCCACGGCATTTTCGTAAATGGGAGACATATCGATGAAAGATCTGAGATTGAAGATGCGGCGGTGCTCCATTTTCGATCTCTCCTCTCTTTTGAGGGTCGGGCAAGGCCTGCCCTCGACGGGATCCAATTCTGTTCACTCCCTCCCTATCAAGCCGATCGGCTGGAGGCTCCCTTCACTCCTGAGGAGGTTAAAGCGGCCATCGATGCAATGGGTGGTGATAAGGCCCCGGGGCCGGATGGCTTCCCTATGTGTTTCTTCAAAGCCTTTTGGGAGACTCTTCAATCTGATATCATGAATTTCCTCCATGAGTTCCATGATAGGGGTAAACTTTCGAAAGGCATTGGCGCCTCCTTCATCGCCCTTATCCCCAAATCCCACGGGGCTGACTCCTTCTCGGACTTCAGGCCCATAAGTCTCATTGGGGGTCCCTACAAAATCCTGGCTAAAACCCTCGCTAATCGGCTGGCTTCGGTCCTGGATGGGATCATCTCCAAACAGCAAAACACCTTCATTAAAGGGAGACAGATCGTGGACGGCGCGTTAATCGCTAATGAAATTCTCCACTCCTGCCACAAGTCTGGTACCAAGGCAGCCTTCTGTAAATTAGACATCGAGAAAGCTTATGACCATGTCGACTGGAACTTCCTTCACTATATGCTCACCCGTTTGGGTTTTGGAGTGAAATGGAGAATTTGGATGAAAGCCTGCGTTGAATCTGCCCATTTCTCGGTCCTCCTTAATGGCGCCCCAAAAGGTTTTTTCCCCGGCTCGAGGGGCATTCGTCAGGGTGACCCGCTTTCTCCACTCCTGTTCCTCACAATTGTTGAAGCGCTCTCCCAGATGTTGCAGAAGGGCCAATCTGCAGGCCTTTTCTCAGGAATTCCCATGCCCGGGGTCGGTGTTCCGGTCACCCATATTCAATTCGCGGACGACACCCTCATCGTTTGCGAAGCGGCCTTCGACGCCATCGCTAATCTCCACACTACCTTCAGATGCTTCGAGGCGGTTTCAGGGCTGCGCGTGAACATGGCGAAATCTAAGGTATTTGGGATCAACGTATCTGACCTAGAGCTCAATTCATTCGCTATCACTTTGGGCTGCGCCACTTCCTGTCTTCCTACTTTCTTTGTGGGCCTGCCTCTGGCCATTGGCCCCCCTCCTATTCACATGTGGAATAGAGTGGTCGATAAATTTCAAAAGTCTCTGGCTCGCTGGAAATGCAGATACTTATCTATGGGGGGAAGACTAACACTTATTAAGGCCGCTATGTCTAATATCCCAATCTACTTCTTCTCCCTGTTCAGATGTCCGAGGGTGGTCATGCGTCGGATCGACAATTTACGGAGAGATTTCTTGTGGTCTGGTAAGGAAAACCAGAAAAAATTCCACTTGTTGGATTGGGAAGATGTTTGCAGCCATTTCAGAAGTGGAGGAGCCAGCGTCTCTAATCTGAAAATCATGAACAAAGCCTTGCTTGGGAAGTGGGCCTGGCGACTTGGTTCAGAGCCACATGCTCTCTGGAATATCATTATTAAGGGGAAATATGGCTCAACCCCGGGAGGCTGGTGGACGCGGGACTCTACTTTTTACAGAGCCTCTGCCATATGGAGGGGGATCTTGCGCTACAAAAAGGCGGTCACAGACAATGTCACGTTCCAGCTAGGGAACGGCTCCTCGATTCGGTTCTGGGAGGACCACTGGATTGGGGACAGATGCTTAAGGGACGCGTTCCCCGCAATTTTTCGCCTATCGGTCTTACAAAATAGACACGTCAACTGCTTCTTCTCTACTTCAGACACCGCCAATGTTTGGGATATCCGTTGCCGCAGGAATCTTCATGACTGGGAGGTGGGTCCTTTCACAGACCTCCTTTCCCTCCTATCCGGGGCGAGTCCGTCCTCTACCGAACCTGATAAGATACTGTGGTCTTTAGACAAATCGTCCACTTTTTCTGTCAAATCCTTTTATTCCAACCTCATCCAAACCCACCAGAATGTTGCTCCCAACCCCCATTTTATCTGGAAATACCCCATTCCTCCTAAATACATTTGCTTTGCCTGGTTGGTTTCCAGAAACCGGATTCTCACAGTGGACAATCTTATCAAGAGGGGTATGCAGCTCCCTAACGTTTGCCTATGTTGCATGAATAGTGACGAAACTGTTGATCACCTTCTCATCCACTGTCCACTCGCCTCCCTTATTCGTCATGAATTCTTCTTGCGCTTCAAAGTTGCTGGTTGTACGCCGTCTTCAGCTTCCTCTCTCCTCGCATACTGGCATGGCTTCAAGTTGGGAAAGGTGAGATCCAAGAATTGGAAAATGGCAATTGTGGCCATTTGGTGGGCCATCTGGAAGGAAAGAAACGATAGATGCTTTAACAACTCTCACGGTTCTGCCCAATCTGTCGCCTCGACTGCTAAAAAGCTTCTCATTGAATGGGCTTCGGTTGTGCCTTCACTCGCTGGTTATGATTTTCTTTTTTTAGGCCTTTAGTTTCTTTTCTCTTTTTGGGCTTCGTTTGTGCCCTCGCTGTCTGTTTTCGCTGGCTTCTTTAGGTCTTTTTTTCTCTCTTGCTTCGCGGGTTCCTGCTATCTCAGCAACCCGCTTGTTTCTTCTTTCCTCTTCTTAATATATTCCCGTTACTTAAAAAAAAAAAAAAAAACATATAGATCACTGGAGATTATTATATCTGGAGACATAATTAGCAACCATCTGCAAGTTTCTCATGTAAGGATGCAGCAGGAACAGACTCAAAATTCCATGTCTTCTAACAGTAGCATTTCCCAAGGTTCATCCTTCAAAAAAGAAAAAGAAAAAAGCATTTCCTAAGGTTCAATTGCAGCAATTCCAAGCATTCACTGAGTATAATCTGCAAATCAATCTTTTCAGGTCAAGATTAAATGCACAGGATGCAGTAGATTAATGCCAATGTTCTTTGGTTGGCATGCAACATACAAATCAATCCCAGTTGCACTTGCTTAACAACGTGGACAGTCTAATCAATCAATCTGGACTGTCCATTGTGTATGGCCCACACATCCATGTTGCATTATTACCACTGTATATGTATCACGTCACGTACCATTGCCAGTACAGCAATTCTGTTTTTACATCTTCCCACTTTTGCATATTTGCATGGGTGGGCTTTGTATATCCACCAACTTTTTTGTCAAGGAACTGCTGGTTTTTAGAGGTTTAACTGGTCAGCAATATCCATGCATTACTTCTGGTCAAATAGAAGAAGAGAAACCAATATTTAGGTAGAGAAATCATCCGGTGCTTCTAGTTGCATAGGGATACATGGACAGTCCAATCAATCGAACTGGACTGTCCATTTAGCTGATCAGATGATAATAGACATAAAAGTTGGCTAGTTATTTTATAGCCATCCATTTTCATGGCTGGGAAGCTTAAATCTTCTGATCAAAGCAATTCCTTAGAACCGTGGTATTTAAAAACAGTTACAGCTGTTATGTAACAGAACATTGGTGCCTGTTACACGATGTGGGGCTGTTATGCATGATTCAACCAAAGAAAAAAGCCCGTAATGGCTGTTATGGATTGCCATTATGAGTCGATACGAGACCGCATTTTATCCTTAAAAAAATAGTTTGACTGTTAAAGGGCCGTAATGACTGTTACGGCCCAGCCAGAGTTACTGTTATTGAATACCTTGCTTAGAAGCACAAATAATTCATTATGGGCCCCACCTAATGGATGGTTCAGCTTATTGATTGAACATATTTTCCATAAACAATCCTGACCATTCATATTTTAGGCCATTGATTGGATTGTTAGAGCAGTCCAATTGCAGTGATGTTTTCTTGGAGGCCCATAAAGAGTGGGTGGGACCAAATGGAAAGTCCATATAGATTGAATGCACTGCTCATGTTTCCCTATGCAACTAGGAGCACTATAACTTCCAATGCTTTGCATATTTTCAACGAGTTAAACCTCCAAAAACCTGTGGTTCCTTGACAAGAAAAAAGATGATATAGAAAATCCGACCATGTGCAAATATAGAAATGTGGGAAGACTCAGAAATTAGAAGTGTGGCACTGGAAATGGTATGTGACATAGTATGAATGCAACATATATGTACCAGGTACATAGTTGTCGATCCAGATCCACTTGCTTTAGGAGACACATTAGGATTATCTTTGAGAATGCCAAACAGAGGTATGTATGGTTGGCAGGGGCAGAGCAGAGAAAGGGGGATCACTTCATGGTAGAGAAGATAGCTCGAGTGGGGCAATGGAAATGTATAAAGGGGATGACAAATTACTAAAAATGTCAGCACAAGTTCTTCTAAATGTTTTATTGTGAAAGGCAGCCACCTTGCCATGACAAAAGGAAACAATTTGGTCTCCCAAATTTTACTCCCTAAATCAATCTAAATAATTTTGGGTTGAAATTGGTGTTTCTTTTCAAGAAGAGGACGATGAACCCGAGAAACTTGATGAAGGAAGCAACTATTTATGCAGAAATTCTGAAGAATCAAGCATTGGTGAGTTGAGAAACCATTGCTCCTATTCTTAGTTGTACATGAGTACAAGGCAATTGGAAAGCTAAAACTTCAGTAAGCATCGGATAACGGGTTTCTCTTTGACCCTTTTTTCTTCTTCTTTGATTGATGGGTCTCTCTCTCTCTCTCTCTCTCTCTCTCTCTCTCTTCTCTCTCTCTCTCTCTCTCTCTCTCTCTCTCTCTCTCTCTCTCTGTTTTGCAAACATCATGAACTTCTAATCTTACAATCAGAGCTTGCTCCTTGAGGGACTCTCTTGTTCACATTGGTGATTCATGGGGTCCACATCCATTCATCCAATCCTACATGAGAAGTTATAGTGGTCAACGTAATACTATCATGCCAATAAAGCTCTGAGATTAATGTTTCCCAATCTCAATAGCGTTGGGTATAAGGTTCAAAGAGTTTTTATTTATTTATTTTTATTTTTTTTCGGGAAGACTGAATAATTCATTAAACAAAAGAGAAAACTACAAAGAGGGGGGTCTCCAACAACAAGACTTTGGACATCACAAGCCTTCTTCGCTAAGCCATCTGTCAAATCATTGTGTTCCCTATTCACATGATTGAAGGCCTTGAACTAAAGGTGTTGCTAAGAACTAAAGGTCTTGAAAATTTTAGTCAACTTACATCAAATCCAAATACTAAAGTGGGCCAATAATCTCTCAAAAAAAAAAGTGGGCCAATAGTCAACTTGAGGAGTCATTTGACAAAGTAAAAACAAAGACATATCACATACCCAAGGGTCCTTACTCATGCCTCAGTGGTAGACTCTCAAGAGTTTCAACACGAGGTCATGAGTTCGAGTACCCATTGTGGTGAAAATCCACTGAGGTGTGAGTGCGCGTATAAAAATAAAAAAGTAAAATTTTCCTGACTCTTTGAATATCTAAAATACCTTTGTTGCCAAAACAACCCATTTTTCTTTACTATGGATCTTCCAAGATTTATCGATGAAAGGTGTGTGCAAGAACAGTTGCAACAACAGGTAGAACATAAGAAATTATAGGACAAAACATGGGAGGATCAACATGACCCCAAAGCAGCATTGACGCTCTTAGTGCAAATTCCTACAGCTATATGATCAGCACTGATGGAAAGCTATCAAATCCTAAACTGTCAAAAGAATATCGCACTCTTCATCTAGATAGCATTCTCTTCTTCTCTACTGCGTACCTATTTGCTCTTCCATGCACATTGTTTACAAATTACATGCCCCATAGTTCTGTATCCCCATAATGACAAATTGACAATCATAAAAAACTTAAATTACTTATATAAAAATGACCTTGAGATAGTCATATTATGAGATGGAGCATCTTACCTCAGGATTCAAATCATTAACTTTCTCAATTGCATCCTCGACATTACCACACTGCACGGCCATTTTTACGGCCATTCGATCAGTTATTGTTGCGAGATCAATGTCTGCTATTTAACAATAAGGAAAAAATAAATTATATTCTGAAATTAACCGAACCTTCTTTGATAGCCAAGGTGGAGGCTATAGATCATCACATACAAGAGATATCCATAAAAACTGGAACATACAAAGACAGTGATGTGAGGTATAGACAATGTAAAGAAAGAGATAAAGGCATGTGGATACGTTCAGTGCCAGACTCCATCCGGAACTTCTCTGCAGCTTCAACATAACCCTCTGTCACCAGAAAATTCATTACAAGCTTATTCATGTCTTCTTTTCTGATCTTTACGTCATTGAGCTTTTTTTCCCACTCCGCCCTTGTAATCACCTTCTTCGATGTAGACTGCACAGAAATAGAGCTTATATGTATTTATCAGGGATAACATGATGCTAAATCAAACGGAATGGTGTTTTCTTCAGCACAACAACCATACAGATGGAGACACCACACAGTGAACCGCCCATTCATTTCCAGTGGCCCAATATGGATTAGCCAAGTGCAAAAAATCTCCTCCATTCAATAAAATTAACTATCTGATTGGTAACCTGAAGATGCTTAGCCAACAGTCTACATTTTTTATATATAAAGAGTCACATCTCCAGTGGGCCACTGAAAATGTAGCCAACAGACTACATTCAATGTGAACAAAAAGAAATAAAGAAGAGAGAAAGGGAAAAGAAAAAGACTCATTCATTGTATAGCTAAGATTTCCATCCAGGGACAGTTTTCAGGCATGACCATTCATGTGGGTCCCACCAGATGAATGGTTGGACCATACAAGGTGATCCTGCCAATGAATCTACTGACTTACTGACAAAACAAAAAACACCATATAGTTCAGTCAACCATTTGACATTTCCTCTGTATTTTCACATTTCTCTGTTTGCATTAACAGCCAAATAACCAAAAAGACCGCACGAACATATAACCAAATGACCAAAAAGACTACAAGAACATATAAACTACAAACCCAATCATCTGATCCATGATACAAGGATATGAAATGCCCATGGCCCGCTCACCAAGGTTGTCAATCTGAAGGTTCCCATGTATGACGGACAATGCTCCAAATATCTTTTAGATCAAAAGATCCTAGCCATCTAATCTTTGGCATTTTCAACTGCATGAGGGCTGCTGCAGTTTATCTTAACATATATTTGCAGGCCATGGATCAAAGGGTTGGGATTGTCCCATCGGGCAATTTTCGGGGCATGATACATCCATAAAGTGCCCATGTGATCAACTGGATCACCACTTGTATAACTCAAGTCCTGGAAATGGGGCCATCAGACAATTCCTCTACTCCTTGGAAGCTATGTTCGTTAAAAAAAAAAAAATTTAAAAAATAAAAATAAAAATTTGAATATCCAATCTTCTTATTTAATCTACAGTAAAATGGCAGATAATGAGATGATAATTACCATTCTTTCAACCGGATTGAGCTGACCGACGACAAACCAGAACAGTGACATCAGTGCGCACCGTCCGAACCCATCCGGAACCCGATTCTCTGAACTCGAACCGACAATTCAATTAGACAAAAGAAGATCGAAATCTCAACAAAAGAAACAATCAATCTAGGGTTTTACAGGAAGAAAAACAACAGAATGGACCCAAAAAAATCAAACGCGACGAGGAAAAAACCCTAAATTTTCGAAGATCTGATTTTCTGGAGTTGCAGAAACCCTAGATTTAGCAGAAAGAAAAAAAATGGGGGAGAACAGAAAGAATATGGAAATGAAAGCTATGGTTCTTGAGATTATATAGAGAAGAAATCCAGAAGCCTTTTGCTAGTGGCATGATCGTAAATATAGGAAAAAAAGATGGAAGAAGGGCATTTTCAAGATTTGTGGCGGGTACTTGCCTTCGTTTGTGTTTCCCGGCGATTCGTTTTTCCTCTCAGATCGTCGTCGGGTTGCTTCTGAGGGTTTCTTACTTTAAGAGCGAAATGATACGGTACAACAGGGAGTACCGAAATATGGTAAATCCATCTCTCCACAACACACGTGCCAGAGTAATTTTCTAATCGTGTCCATCCATCTACTGGACCCTACAATGGATGGATTTTAAAGGAAATGAAAAAGTCTTAGATAATATATCTATCATCTTCCTTCAATTTTCCCTCTGCATTTTTTGACCGTTAACGATTTTGTTTCCTACAGATGCTTCGATAGCCACCAATCTGATGGATGGGATCGTTTGATCTATCTGTACTTTCAAATAATTGTTAACCACCGTTGGATTAACTTGATGGACCGTTGTGTTGTTGCGTCGTTCTGCTACGTGTACTTTAAGGAATCAGGAGGGCTCGACCCTATTCGGGTTCTTCCGGGTCTAGCGTAGCATCCCCCGATGAAACAGTACAGACGGAAGAACCGGAATTGGGGTCTCTCCATTTTACACATGGCGGACGCGGATTGCGTACTGAAGCTGACAGTAGCAACTCGCTGCTGGACAGTGGTCTGTGTATCCACCATGATGTATGTGTTTTATCTTCCGTCCATCTATTTTTTAGATCATGAGCATAAAAATGAGGCAGATCCCGATCTCAGATGGACCACACCACTATTAAATGTGGTGATTGAACGCGACCATTAAAAACTTCCTACGGCCAGTTTATTTGCCATCTAACATGTTGATTAGTTCACATAGATGAAGTGAAAACAAAAATATCAGGTTAATACTGTTCATATTCCCATTATTGGCATTCCTCATTGTCACTAATCGGAATGTATTGTGTGATTTATTTGAAGATTTGAAAAGATTCCTTGATAACAAAACAAGAACACATCAAACAATACTATGTCACGGTTTAGAGTGATGGATGGAGGAGCAATTATTAAGGAGCGATTATAAGACAAATGGGGGAAGAAGAAACAAAAGAAGTTAGGTAGTTGTGAACGGTTAGCAACCGTATGAACCTAAAAAATATTTAAATGATAACATAAAAACTATAAATAACAAATGAATTTAGTAGGAAGAATTCATCTCATACCAACCCAATCAAACCAAATATTAGCTTTCAATTATCCTTTCAATTACCAGACAATTTACATTTCATATTGTAATAATTTACCTTTCCTTCCAAGTAAATTACATTTCTCAGCGTAATTCTTTACTTTCAGTCTATTATTTACATTTCGTAATGTAATCTGTAACGTTAATCAAGTAGCTGGTAGTTTTAGCTGTAATATGAGTTTACGCTCGCACGTTGGATTTAGTTTTTCACTAAAAAAGGTATTTTGTAGTTGTTCTTCGCGATCGATTATAAGAATCTATTTTTTTTTATTTTACTTTATTTGTATTGAAAAGCCCTTCATATGGAAGTCAAAGGTGTAACTCATCATCATATGACAACCCTACTCTCTAAATATCGATTGATCCTGTTTACACATTGAATGAGTGGCTGAATAGGCGACCAATCTCATCATATCTCAGTCATACACTGTAACAACCCATTTTTAGGGGAAGTAACCCCACCGTCGGCTTATGCGTGGCCCACCTGAGTTTTGAATCGGCCTCATTTTTTTGCCTTACATCTTCTCTTGGCCAGGCCGAGATGATGGACGGAGTAGATTATATTATTGCTAGTGGGACCTACCAGATCTAAAGAAATAAAAATAAAATAAGTTATACCTTTCGCACGCCGACTAAACCACCACGTTCTCCGTTCTCCTTCCTTTTCGTACGGTAATGGGCGCCGAAACCTCCCATTAAACGAAACCGTCCCGTAATCCATACCTCCATTTTCATTACGCATCCAAAAAAAAAAAAAAGAGAGAGAGAGAGAGAGAAAGAATCGAAGGAATTAATAAAAAAAAAAATTATACAGAGAGAGCTCTGTAGATCAAGAGAGAGAGAGATTAAAGCGGGGCCGGTCATCAGATTTTTTTAAGGTAGGTGATTTTATCCTAGAATTTATTATTTTCAGTTATTTAATTATGCTTATTTAATTCAACATTTTGATTGGAATATTGTTTGTTAATTAATTATTATGTACGGAATGCTATTTATTTAGAAATTCTATTTTCATATAAATCTGTTAAAATAAGTTATATATATATTTATAATAAAATAAATTTAAAAAAATAAATAAATAAATAAATAAATAAACAATTTATATAAAGTTATAATTTAATTTATAAATTCTATTTATAAAATAATTTATGTTATCATATGCCACAAATAAAATTTTAAAGTGCCTGTGTTTCAATTGTCATACTCTGCCAGAGTATCGAATAACTCCTCATGAGATGTCAGAGGATGCACTACTTTAATGGAGAAGGTTTCAAGTCCATTAAGCTGGACCACAAGTTACGGTCCACCCACCAATAGATTATGACATACTAAGTTCATACAAAATTCAACCCTTCCAATACATCTAAACAACATGAAGATCACATATATGAAAAATTATTCCTACATACTAGTTAGGGTATCCTCAAAATATAGAAAATAACTTACAACTGTTGATAAATAGTATTATCTAATTAATGAATGAATGTAAGTGTATTTTTTTGTAAGTGATCCTAATTGTTTAATAAACCTAGTGAATGGGTTAGATTTTTCATATATATTAAAGGTTAGAAGTTATTTACTTGGTGGACCGTAATGTTTCCAACTGGTTGTACTGGAGATCTTCTTATTTTAAAGGGACTGTTAGTACGAGATATGCCAGTATGACTACAATCTTACTCGTCGCTACATGCGGAACATAACACACGTGTGTAAGTCTGAAAATCTACTATGTAATCCACATATTTGACGTACCCAAATAGCAAAAATATATATATATATAATAATATAATAATAATAAAAAGAGCACAGTCTGTCTATTTTTCTTAGGCACACCATGAATGAATGAAGGTTAACAATGTTCCTTATTCAACTTACAAGTATGGTCCACTTAATTAGTTTAACGTTCAAATTTTCAGTTAAGGGAACATAGAAAACATGACCTCTCAGATGAACGGAATAGATATCACACACGTAGCTCGTGTGACACGTGACACAAGAGTATGATTCAAATCCTACTTGCGCGAGTAGCTTTCCATTTTTTTTTTATGAAGAAATGAATGGTGGGACATTGGAGTTGCTGTATGAATTCTAGAAATGAACCAACAGCTTTGGATTGTGCAAAGGGTCATAACCCCTTAGATTCTGTAGTGTAAAGATTCACATATAACTGCATTTTTAAATTATTAATTTGAGAGACACCAAATACTTAGTTTTGTTGTATGGATTTATTTCCACACTCTGCCTCCTTATTAAATAATACTATCATGATAGTCTACTGTCATTCTTAATATGGTGGTGACTCCTCAACCGTCCATCATGAAATGCTTGTACGGTAAATTTGATCGTCCAAATTGATGAACCAACTTTTAATGGTGGACCAAAAAAAAAAAAAAAAAAAAATAATAATAATAATAATAATTTGAGCTAAGAATGTGAAATAACTATGAATTTTAGTAGGCCCCATCTACTCAATGTGAGATTTATTGCTCAAGGGTGGAACTCATGTAGAACCTGATATTTTAACAAATTTATGCACCTCGTTCAGTACTTGCATTATAGTTTAGAAATTTGATTGATTAAATTATTAATCATTATTTTGTCGACATTGAAATTGTTCATGTTATTCATGTTTATTTATTGATTATTTAATTTTTTTTAAAAAAAGTGTATAAATTAGCAAGTAGGGCAATCGTGTCCCTTGGGTGAGAGACCCTAAAGCTAGCAAGTAGGGCAATCGTGTCCCTTGGGTGAAAGACCCTAGAACCCACTGGATCCATTAGAGTCTCCTTTGTGTACGACGTATGAGTACATTTGTGTGCGTGGACATACGTCAGAGGTACAACTGGAGCAGTAGTCTGACCAGCTAATATGTAAATGGGTCCCTCACCATGAGGTACCAGTGCGTGGGCGTTAATGCAACGTGACCATCCACTTGGGTACGGTGTTGTAAGAAATAATTTAAATATTACAAGTATTCATGGAATATCACATGCATCGCATTTTTCAATTCTGTTGTTAAATTTCATTATCGGTATTTTATTTTTCCTTCATTGTTATAAAAGTAATATTATCTGAACATATTGAATTTTGGGTAAGAAATGACCCTACTGGGCCTGTTATGCTCATCCTACTAAAATAAAATGTACAGGTGAAGAGCTGGAATACTACGAGCAGGCGGGCCTCTACTATTAATGTTATTTTCTAGAAAATTTGTTTAGTTTTAATTCAATTCAGTTATTTTTTGTTAATTAGATTTAGTTTATATTTAAATTTCGATGTAGAAATGAACAACTATCAAAGAGTTGAGTTTAATAAATATTCAGTTGTATTTCCTTTTAGATTATGTTGAATATTGGTTGAATCAGCTAGAATGTAATAAATGTCATCATATCATAATTCACACCTTGGGATTCGGGTCCTGAATACCTTATTTAGGTACCCGAATTTCGGGGCGTGACAGTTTGGTATCAAGCCAAGTTAGATTAAAAATTGTGGACCTAGGGTTGTCTTTATAATTAGTGACCCAAACATAGATCTATTTACTTTTATGATTAAAAAAAATAGAAATATAAATTTCGGGATTTTGTTATAATTGTGGACTCGAGGGCCACACTTCTCGTTTTTGTTCCAGACCACAACGCACTCAATATCCACAAAGGGCAGGACCTTCACATCAGTCTTTCAGGCCTCCTCAGCAACATGCACCGCCGTTTATGTCACAGCGACCTCCATTACATCCTTCTACATCACAGCCTTCCTCGAGACCACCTCAGCCATATCTACAGAGGCCACTACAGTCATACTCGAGGCCACCACAGCAAGGACCTTCATCGGTATATCAGAGACCACCTCAGCAACCGCCACCACAGGTTAAACCTCAGCAGTACCAGCAGTCGAGGCATGGAGTTCAGGCACCACGACCACAAGCTCAAGGCCGAGTCTACGCCCTAGTACAGTCAGGAGATGACACAGTGCAGCCGTACGAGAACTTGGCGCAACAATACGAAGGCTCAATTCAAAGTTATGATGTTCCAGCACAGTTTGAGGATGGAGCGACCCAGACTTATGATGATGCCGCACCCTTATATGAGGATCCAGCACCGCCAACAGATGACATTATTCAGCCTGACATCGAGGCTAGCAGTGATGTAGTCGAAGGTACCATCGTCATTTATTCATCCTTAGCTAGAGCGTTATTTGACTCTGGAGCATCGCATTCATTTATTTCTTACTGCCTTTTATGCTCGATCGGGTTATCTCCTACTCCCTTAGATAAAAAGTTAACAGTAGCAAACCCCCTTGGTAATTCAGTGGACCTAAGTCAAATTTGTAAATCCTGTCCGATTATGATTGAGAATGTAAATTTACCAGCTAATCTCATAGTTATGCCGATGCGAGAATACGATATTATATGGGGGATGGATTGGTTATCTTTATATCGGGCAAAAATCGATTGTTTTAAGAAGATGGTCATATTAAATATCGATGGGCGAGCACCGTTACAATTCCATGGGACACGAAGGAAGGGAGCACCGATTAGTTTGTCAGCCATCTCGGAAGTTGAACCTCAAGGAGTGGAACAAATTTCGATTGTTAATGAATTTCCAGAAGTATTTCAAGATATTCCTGGATTACCGCCAAGAGAGATGTAGATTTCACAATCGATCTGGTACCTGGGACTGCACCAATTCCAGAGCACCATACCGTATGGCACCTGTTGAATTGAGAGAATTAAGAGAGCAACTTCAGCAGCTTCAAGACCAAGGCTTCATTAGGGCTAGTACGTCGCCGTGGGGTGCACCGGTATTATTTGTAAGAAAGAAGGATGGGTCTTTAAGGCTATGCATCGATTACCGTCAACTTAATAAAGCGACTATCAAGAACAAGTACCCGCTGCCGAGGATAAATGATTTATTCGATCAGTTGAAGGGAGCTAAATATTTTTCAAAGATAGACCTACGGTCTGGATCATCAGTTGAGGATTAGAGATGAAGCTGTACCCAAGACTGCCTTTAGGACTCGGTACGGCCATTATGAATTTCTAGTGATGCCCTTCGGACTAACGAATGCTCCAGCAGTATTTATGGATCTCATGAACAGGGTCTTTAAACCGTATTTGGACCGATAAGTGATAGTGTTCATAGATGATATTTTAATTTACTCCAAGACGCAAGAGGATCATGCTGAACACCTTCGAATAGCCCTTCAGACTCTAAAAGACAATCAGTTGTATGCCAAAGCTTCAAAATGTGACTTTTGGAAGAATGAAGTAAAGTTTTTGGGGCACATGATATCGGAAAAAGGAGTGTCGGTAGATCCATCGAAAGTCGAAGCAGTGTTAAATTGGGAGCAGCCCACCAATGTGACAGAAGTGCGTAGTTTTCTCGGATTAGCTGGTTATTATAGAAGATTCATTGAGGGATTCTCTAAATTAGCAAGGCCGTTGACTAACTTGACCAAGAAGGGCACTTCTTTTAAATGGAATGAAAATTGCGAGCAGGCTTTCTCTGAATTGAAGAAGCGATTAACGGAAGCCCCAGTGCTTTCCTTACCAGCAGAGAGGGAAAGATTTGTGGTATATACTGATGCATCTTATCAAGGGTTGGGATGCGTGCTGATGCAAAGCGGTAAAGCAATAGCATTCGCGTCAAGGCAGTTGAAACCTCATGAGCAGAATTATCCCACTCACGACTTAGAGCTTGCAGCTGTAGTGTTTGCCTTAAAAATTTGGAGGCATTATCTTTATGGTGAGCAGTTTGAACTGTATTCGGATCACAAGAGCTTAAAGTATCTTTTTGATCAAAAGGACTTAAATATGCGGCAGAGGAGATGGATGGAATTCTTGAAGGATTATCATTTCGACATCTACTATCATCCAGGTAAGGCGAACGTCGTAGCCGACGCGTTAAGCAGGAAGACGCGCAAGCTGGTGGCGAGCTTAATGATTAAAGAATGGGAGATGCTTGATATAGTTAAAGATTTTGACTTTAGACTTCGTATCGATGAACCTCGGGCTTATATCAGTAATTTAGTGGTGCAACCCACTCTGGTAAGAATTTCTTAATTATCCATTTAGATTATCCTTTAATTCGTATATTAGGCTGTAGTTATTTAGAATTTTCTTTTCTAGGTGCGACGAATAATAGAAGCGCAGAAGAATGATGCATGGTTACAAGAGAAAATAACGTAAGAAGCGGGAAAGGACGACTCGGAGTGGCGAGTAAGCTCTGATGGTGGGGTCAGATTTCAAGGGAGGTTATGTGTTCCAGACATATCTGAATTGAAGCAAGAAGTCTTAAATGAGGCGCACCGCACAAAATTCACCATCCACCCAGGAGGAACTAAGATGTACCGTGATGTACGACGTCAATATTGGTGGAGTAATATGAAGAGGGAGATAGCCAACTACGTTGCTAGGTGTCTTACTTGTCAGCAGGTTAAAGTGGAGCATCAGAAGCCGTCGGGACTTTTACAACCGTTACAGGTCACAGAGTGGAAATGGGAGCATATATCGATGGATTTTATTGTCGGACTACCGAAAACAAGCCGTCATCATGATGCAATATGGGTGATCGTGGATCGACTAACAAAGTCAGCACACTTTCTTCCTATACGTATTTCTTCATCCCTAGATGACTTAAGCAAGCAATATATCAAGGAGATTGTTAGACTTCATGGCATTCCTGTGTCCATTGTATCCGATCGAGACCCCAGGTTTACATCACGCTTTTGGATGAGTCTTCAGAAGGCATTGGGAACGACGCTAAACTACAGCACGGCTTTTCATCCGCAGACTGACGGACAAACGGAACGGGTAAATCAAATCCTAGAAGACATGCTTCGCAGCTGCATTCTTGACTTCAAGGGAAATTGGGACGACCACCTCTATTTAATAGAATTCGCCTACAACAATAGTTTCCAGTCTAGTATTGACATGGCGCCATTCGAAGCTTTATACGGAAGACCCTGCAGATCACCAAGTTGTTGGACCGAAGTAGGGGAAAGAACATTGTTGGGACCGGAATTATTGCAAGAGACATCCGAGAAGATTGCCGTCATCAAAGAACGTCTACGTACCGCTCAGAGTCGCCAGAAGAGTTATGCTGACAATCGCCGAAGGAACTTGGAGTTCGCCATAGGAGATCATGTGTTCCTGAAGGTATCCCCGATGAAAGGAGTTATGCGATTTGGAAAGAAAGGAAAATTGGCACCACGCTACATTGGACCATTCGAGATCTTGCAGAGAGTAGGCCTCGTAGCCTATAGACTAGCCTTACCTCCTCAACTTTTTGGCGTCCACGATGTATTTCATGTATCTATGCTTCGGAAGTATGAGAGAGATGCATCGCATATCATTGACTGGGAGCCGCTGGAAATCCGGGAGGACGTTTCATACATAGAGCAACCGATTCGCATCATCGACAGGAAGGAGCAAGTACTTCGAACAAGATCAATACCACTCGTGAAGGTTTAGTGGGGGCATCATGGCGAGGACGAAGCTTCATGGGAGCGAGAGGATGACATCCGAGAGAAGTACCCTCATCTCTTCATATGATAGGTATGTTAAATTTCGAGGACGAAATTTTTATTAAGGGGGGTAGAATGTAACAACCCATTTTTAGGGGAAGTAACCCCACCGTCGGCTTATGCGTGGCCCACCTGAGTTTTGAATCGGCCTCATTTTTTTGCCTTACATCTTCTCTTGGCCAGGCCGAGATGATGGACGGAGTAGATTATATTATTGCTAGTGGGACCTACCAGATCTAAAGAAATAAAAATAAAATAAGTTATACCTTTCGCACGCCGACTAAACCACGTTCTCCGTTCTCCTTCCTTTTCGTACGGTAATGGGCGCCGAAACCTCCCACTAAACGAAACCGTCCCGTAATCCATACCTCCATTTTCATTACGCATCCATTTATAAAAAAAAAAAAAAGAGAAAGAGAGAGAAAGAATCGAAGGAATTAATCAAAAAAAAATTATACAGAGAGAGAGCTCTGTAGATCAAGAGAGAGATTAAAGCGGGGCCGGTCATCAGATTTTTTAAGGTAGGTGATTTTATCCTAGAATTTATTATTTTCAGTTATTTAATTATGCTTATTTAATTCAACATTTTGATTGGAATATTGTTTGTCAATTAATTATTATGTAGGGAATGCTATTTATTTAGGAATTTCTATTTTCATATAAATCTGTTAAAATAAGTTATATATATATTTATAATAAAATAAATTTAAAAAAATAAATAAATAAATAAACAATTTATATAAAGTTATAATTTAATTTATAAATTCTATTTATAAAATAATTTATGTTATCATATGCCACAAATAAAATTTTAAAGTGCCTGTGTTTCAATTGTCATACTCTGCCAGAGTATCGAATAACTCCTCATGAGATGTCAGAGGATGCACTACTTTAATGGAGAAGGTTTCAAGTCCATTAAGCTGGACCACAAGTTACGGTCCACCCACCAATAGATTATGGCATACTAAGTTCATACAAAATTCAACAACCCTTCCAATACATCTAAACAACATGAAGATCACATATATGAAAAATTATTCCTACATACTAGTTAGGTATCCTCAAAATATAGAAAATAACTTACAACTGTTGATAAATAGTATTATCTAATTAATGAATGAATGTAAGTGTATTTTTTTGTAAGTGATCCTAATTGTTTAATAAACCTAGTGAATGGGTTAGATTTTTCATATATATAAAGGTTAGAAATTATTTACTTGGTGGACCGTAATGTTTCCAACCGGTTGTACTGGAGATCTTCTTATTTTAAAGGGACTCTGTTAGTACGAGATATGCCAGTATGACTACAATCTTACTCGTCGCTACATGCGGAACATAACACACGTGTGTAAGTCTGAAAATCTACTATGTAATCCACATATTTGACGTACCCAAATAGCAAAAATATATATATATAATAATAATAATAATAAATAAAAAGAGCACAGTCTGTCTATTTTTCTTAGGCACACCATGAATGAATGAAGGTTAACAATGTTCCTTATTCAACTTACAAGTATGGTCCACTTAATTAGTTTAACGTTCAAATTTTCAGTTAAGGGAACATAGAAAACATGACCTCTCAGATGAACGGAATAGATATCACACACGTAGCTCGTGTGACACGTGACACAAGAGTATGATTCAAATCCTACTTGCGCGAGTAGCTTTCCATTTTTTTTTTATGAAGAAATGAATGGTGGGACATTGGAGTTGCTGTATGAATTCTAGAAATGAACCAACAGCTTTGGATTGTGCAAAGGGTCATAACCCCTTAGATTCTGTAGTGTAAAGATTCACATATACCTGCATTTTTAAATTATTAATTTGAGAGACACCAAATACTTAGTTTTGTTGTATGGATTTATTTCCACACTCTGCCTCCTTATTAAATAATACTATCATGATAGTCTACTGCCATTCTTAATATGGTGGTGACTCCTCAACCGTCCATCATGAAATGCTTGTACGGTAAATTTGATCGTCCAAATTGATGAACCAACTTTTAATGGTGGACCAAAAAAAATAAAAATAAAAAATAATAATAATAATAATAATAATAATGATAATAATAATTTGAGCTAAGAATGTGAAATAACTATGAATTTTAGTAGGCCCCATCTACTCAATGTGAGATTTATTGCTCAAGGGTGGAACTCATGTAGAACCTGATATTTTAACAAATTTATGTACCTCGTTCAGTACTTGCATTATAGTTTAGAAATTGGATTGATTAAATTATTAATCATTATTTTGTCGACATTGAAATTGTTCATGTTATTCATGTTTATTTATTGATTATTTAATTTAAAAAAAAAGTGTATAAATTAGCAAGTAGGGCAATCGTGTCCCTTGGGTGAGAGACCCTAAAGTTAGCAAGTAGGGCAATCGTGTCCCTTGGGTGAAAGACCCTAGAACCCACTGGATCCATTGGAGTCTCCTTTGTGTACGGCGTATGAGTACATTTGTGTGCGTGGACATATGTCAGAGGTACAACTGGAGCAGTAGTCTGACCAGCTAATGTGTAAATGGGTCCCTCACCATGAGGTACCAGTGCGTGGGCGTTAATGCAACGTGACCATCCACTTGGGTACGGTGTTGTAAGAAATAATTTAAATGTTACAAGTATTCATGGAACTATCACATGCATCGCATTTTTCAATTCTGTTGTCAAATTTCATTATCGGTATTTTATTTTTCCTTCATTGTTATAAAAGTAATATTATCTGAACATAGTGAATTTTGGGTAAGAAATGACCCTACTGGGCTGTTATGCTCATCCTACTACCTAAAAATAAAATGTATAGGTGAAGAGCTGGAATACTACGAGCAGGCGGGCCTCTACTATTAATGTTATTTTCTAGAAAATTTGTTTAGTTTTAATTCAATTCAGTTGTTTTTTGTTAATTAGGTTTAGTTTATATTTAATTTCGATGTAGAAATGAACAACTATCAAAGAGTTGAGTTTAATATATTCAGTTGTATTTCCTTTTAGATTATGTTGAATATTGGTTGAATCAGCTAGAATGTAATAAATGTCATCATATCATAATTCACACCTTGGGATTCGAGTCCTGAATACCTTATTTAGGTACCCGAATTTCGGGGCATGACATACACTACGTATCTGCCTATCTTGGCACTTGGTGTCATAGTTGGTCAGTTTGAATTAAGCTATAATTTCAATTCTAGCACACTCCCACACATACAGCCAAAAACCAACCACCAACAAATATAAAAGTTTTGTGGCCCCCATGAAGTTTTTAACGGTAGGCATTCAATGGCCACGTTTTCCTATGTTGGGGACCACTTAAGATCTAGATATGCCTCAATTTTGAGCTCATGTCATAAAATGAGCTCAAAAAATGGGTGGATGGCATGGAAAAATCATTTTTGAGGTTCCTACTAGGTTGTGCATCAATTAGGTCCGTCCATCCGGTTGCCGTATATCAATTGTTTATTTTAAAAAATTACCCTAGTTCGCCTATTTATCACTCTTCTTTAGTTCTCCCTTAAATATACGTCGGCCGAACTTTTTTTCCTCCATCATCAATATTTTGAGGCCCACGGATTGGCTTGCATAGAGAGAATTTGGAAAGTACCCAAGAATAGAATTTAAAAACTAGAAAGCTCAACTCGCTGAAAATCTTGGGGAGTCAAGTGGATTGGCGACTCGGCAAGTTGACTCGCGAGTTATCATTGGGCTTAAATGGGAGAGACGAAGGATCTACGAAGAGATTTTTATGAAGAGAGTGACCAGCTTTGTGGGGGTCCAACTTGATGTGTTTGTGACATCTACTCCATCCACCAGCTAAATCACCACATGTTCACCGTACGTAACAAATATCCAAGGGATCCAAAACTCAAGTAGGTTACAATGTAGCAAATGTAAAATCACTTATAAAACTTTTAAATTCAAGCAGTTTGGCCCACCTGAGTTTTACATCATGTTGACTTTTCAAATGTTCATTTATCTTGGTGGGTATCACCTGATTAATGGGTTGAATGGAACATAGACAATACATTGGCACTACGAAGATTTCAATGGTGGGCATCCTCATTTCAGACTGTTCTGTAGTATTACTCCCCAAACTCGGTGTAACGCCTTGAAAATCGGGGGTCGAGCAAAAGCTCAACTCTCGAGTTCAACGCATCACTTATGCAACATAGATAATGATGTTTAAATGTTGTTCATATTAGTGCATTAAACATAAGTGAGATTATACTAAAACAGCATATCATACTCCAGAGATAATTAAGTTAAGCAAGCGGAAGACTGAGATAGGTATATAATGTATAGAAGTGTTTCTCAATCCCCAGAGTATGAATATGTTACCAGGCTATATATGTGTGTGTGTGTGTGTGTGTGTGTGTGTGTGTGTGTGTGGTGATCCAAAATTTACAAAATACAAAATGTGAAAGTCCGACTAAATCATATAATCCCTGTAATCCCATCGATCAGTACATGGTCTACATAGACCCGCCCGATAGCTGAACGTAGGGGAATTCTTCCTCCTCGACTATGAAATCCTAATCAGCAGCGTGGACATCGTCGCCACCTACATCTACAACAGAGTCTGGTTGGTGTTTTAAAACACCATCTCAGGTGGGAATGAGTAGCTAATTCAGTGGAACTATAAAGCAAAGGTTAACATGTTATCAGTTTAGTCAAGTAGTAATGATAAAGCAGTACAACACTCATGTCCTAAGTACTCTTGTTAATGCAGGAATGACATGCTATAATGATACATGCCCTCGCCTGCACTCCCTCAGCGACACCATCTCACGGTCGCACATGCTACTCCTACTGTGTTCTTCCACACCAAAGACACATGCAATGCGATGCATGGTCGTATTAGCCGAGTTCTTGACTAGGCTTATTCATACAGCAGATTCGGGAAGCTAAGGTACATCCCTTTATATTATTTACCCAAACGATGATCTATCTAGGGTCGTCAATCCTAGTTAATTGCATACGATAGGCAAGTTATAGGGCATCACCCCTCATGAAGGCAGTGGACAGGCAAGTTCAATTGATTATACTCAAGGTTACTCCACTGACGCCCTACCAACTTGTAACGCCCTGAAATTCGGGGGTCAAGCAGGAGCCCAACTCCCGAGTCCCAACACATCACTTATGCAATATAGATAATGATGATTAAATGTTGTCTGTATTAGTGCCTTAAACATGAGTGAGATTATACCAAACAACATATCATACTCCAGAGACAGTTAAATTTCGCGAGCGGAAGATGTGATAAATATATAAAGTACATAGATGTGTTTCCCAACCTCCCGAGTATGATGGCATTACTAAGCTGAATAAATACATATTTGTTCCAAAAAAATATAAAATGACAAAATGTGAATGTCCAACTAATCATATATCCCTGTAAACCCGTCGATCAGAGTGGTCTACATAGACCCGCCTGATAACTGCATGTATGAGAACTCCTCATCATCGTAGAAGTTTGGCTCGACCTTATATGTCACGACAGAATCTGCATCTAAGACAGAGTCTGGTTGGTGTTTAAAACACCGTCCCAAAACGTGGGAGTGAGTGATCAACTCAGTAGAGCTATAAGGCAAAGGTTAACATGTTATCAATTCAATCAAACAGTAATGATAAAGCAATACAATCAAACATCCCTAAGTACTATAGTTAATGCAAACATGATATGTATTAATGATGCATGCCCTCGCCTGCACTCTCTCTGCGATCTTCTCTTACGATTGCGGCATGCACCCCTTCCTCTGTGCTCAACACCAATGCCAAAGGCACATGCAATGCGGTGCATGAGCGTGATTACCGAGTTCTTATTAGACCTTTTCCTACAGCAGGATTGGGAAGTTAAGGTACCTCCCTTATATCATTTTCCAAACAATGATCCATTATAGGGTCTTCAGTCCTAGCTAGTCTCATACGATGTTGTGGTTCCAGGTCCCTACAAAGGGCTCGTCACCTCAATGCAGGTCTAGCTTATACTCTAGTTGCTACGGAAAGGCTCGTTGCCTCAACGCAGTCTCAGATTGTGCTCGAGGTCACTACGAATGATTCGTCACCTAATTGTAGGCTGACAGCTCGAATACAGTGTCCTATACCACCGTATTCGGCTCACGAGCTTAGGTTGCTCACTGGTCACTATGGGTGGGATCGTCACCCCGGCGTAGGCCGACAGCTCGACCACGGTGTCCCATACCACTATGTTCAGCTCATGAGTCTTAGTGGATCGAGGTACCAAGGTTAAACGGGATTTCCACTGGTGAGTTTGGTACCTTAGGTTTAAGCAGTAAGCGTCCATACATGGTGAACATACATCGAGTCAATCGGGTTGCTTGACAAGCTCGACTGGTATGAGCATACGTGAGCCGATCGACATGGAGCGTGTGAGCACTCCGCGTGGCCTAACCACTACCGGCAAGCAGCGTACGACTCAGATTCATCAGGCGTGTCTGTCATGGTTAAGCAGTTCACTATCGTTCACAGACAATTACCGATTGCCTGGACTACATCGTAGCCCCAATCACATCTCAAACAGTAGCATCCACATATAGTAATCCAAGACAACATGTGACAACTGAAATCAGATATAAATCTTACTTGAGCAATTTAACAAACACATACTATACATATTATCATACACAGACATTTCATCCATACAGCACATGGTAGTAAGATAGGTTGTATGAAGGATACTATAACCATAGTTAAGGGAATTGAGAATCCTATCTCAACACCCTCATTATATGCATTTAAACAAGCATTTTCACATTCAAGCATTTTATCAAACACTTAGGCTACACATATCATATACATGTAGTAAGGTAGTTATAACAGGTATTATAACAAATCCCTTTACAAAGGATTCACCATACGTACAACAATCATGAATTCTCAGTCAATAAACATGGCAAGCATAAATCACAAGTCCATACTCATTCACACATTTCAACAAATACATAGAATGCATTGTAAATCAACATAGTTTATATATATACATAATAGACGGAAACTTCGTATTTAAGCACATGTGATAGCAATTAAGCCAGTCATAAATCATTATTGACATTGAAAGTCTTGAAAACCATAACCTAAACATTTATAGTCCGCACCTTTCGCCGATAAACCAGTATCGAACTCAGTTTGTATGTCAAGTCTTCGTCTACGGCACGATGACCACCTATAGCATGAAATAGGTTAGCTATTTCATCACTTACACTATTTGAATCTCTAGAGCAGGCTAGGGTTAGGATTTCTTACCTAAGAACGGGATCGGAATCGCCGGAATAGCGATACAGAGGTGATAGTTAAGTACGTGGAGTGGCGGGATTGAATCCCACGAACAAACTCCAACTCTTTCTCTCACTTTCTCTCTATTTTCTTCTCTTTCTTCTCTCTTCTCTCTCTAGGGTTTGCAAATTCGTATGTGAAGGGAAGTAAGAGGGTTTAAGGCCCTTATATAGGCCAAGAAGTGATGGGAATAGCCCCAGGGCCATGGTATACTTAGGTTATAGCCAAAAGCCGTCTGTTTCAGCTCAACGAAGCACTTCTGGAGTCTCCTTTTCTGCATGCGGTCGGACTTAAGCTCACTGGTATTGGATCTAGGTCGAGTTAAGTTTTTGATCCGATCGGATTTACGGATCGACCGTGGCGGACCAGTTTCAGTTCAACGGTCACCGACACTCGATCAGGGCCACAAGTATACGGACATGTGTTGGAAATTTTCCCTGATCCGAGGGTGTAATTGGGTCAGATTCTGACGGTCTGAATCCTTATATTTAGCCTGCAAGCAAACGACTCAATTCATTAAAATCTGAGTTCATTTTCGAAAGGTATTCACGTTTCTCACACACTTCGCTCCGGGCTCAAGTTGTGCGTTTCTAGATACTATCTGGATTTGATTCCCGAGATGGTTGTCAAGCCCAGTAAGGTGGTCATAAGTGTATAGCTTCGTGGTTAACGGACTTTCGACGCGCGGTCTAGGTCCGATACGAAGTTTCAAGGTGTTCCCGAGAACAACTGAGTATAGAGATTGGTCCTAGTTTCAAGGTATTGTAGCGTTAATGATTCTGCAAGTTTTGGGTCTTGCAGTTCGTATTTAAAGTGGTTCAAGCTAATTTCGCAGTTAATCTAGTTTACCACTTAGTTAATTTCGTCTAATTTCTAAAGGATTTGGTCCCGAGTGATTTCTGCTTGAGGTGGTACTTGGGTCTTTGTACGGATTTTTCTGAGATGTTACACAACTGGAGCGCTATTTTCGAAGGGGGTCCGGATCAGACGGTACACCTCAACCCACGCTGAGACCGCAGCTAGGCTGTTACACCCCGAAATTCGAGTACCCGAATAAGGTCTTCGAGACCCGAATCCCAAGGTTTGTGAGTTATAATATAATGACATTTATTACAATCCAGTTGATTCAATCAAATTCAATAAATACTCAACGTCATCTAAAAGAAAATACCGCTAAAATGTTTATTAAATTCAATTCTTTTGATAGTTTGTCCTTTCTACATCGAAATTTGAACAAAAACTAAACCTAAAAAAAAAAACTGAATTGAATTAAAACTAAACCTAATTTTCTAAAAAATAAAGCTAATAGTAGAGGCCTGCCTACTCATAGTATTTCAGCTCTGCACCTGTGCATTTTTTAGTAGGATGAGCATAATAGCCCAGTAAGGTCATTTCTTACCCAAAATTTAACATGTTCAAATAATATCAATTTTATAACAATGAAGGAAATAGAATACAGATAATGAAATTAACAACAGAATTGTGAAAATGCGATGCATGCGATATTTCCATGAATACTCATAACATTTATATTATTTCTTACAACACTGTACCCAAGTGGATGGTCACGTCGCATTAACGCCCACCCACTGGTACCTCATGGTGATGGACCTATTTATACGTTAGCTGGTCAACTACTACTCCAGTTGTACCTCTGACGTATGTCCACACGCACATAATTGTACTCATACGCATTACACAAAGGAGACTCCAAAGGATCATGTGCATTCTAGGGTCTTTCACCCAAGGGATACGATTGCCCTACTTACTGGCTTCAGGGTCTCTCACCCAAGGGACACAATTGCCCTACTTGCTGATACTATTATCATTCATTTATTTCCTTTCCTTTTTCCATAATTTCATAATCAGAAGAGATGAATGTATGTCATGAGTTATTCCAAAATCAGTAACAAAATGATTTAATTGTTCAAATTTCCATACAAAACGTGTAGCAACCCGATGTCATTAAAATTAAATTCTTGAAATTTACTGAAACATCAAGCTGTTTCCTGTAACAGTGCTGTGAATTTTTATTTATTCATTTATTTAGTTATTTATTTTGTAGATACCGCCGAAGAATGTTGAAATACCATGTATATCCTAAAATCATAATTTATTTATTTATCTAATCAAGTATAGATATAAGCTAATTATTTCATTCTAAATTCTAATTTTCATAATTTACAAAATAATTATTAGGACCTTATATTTAGATTTTATTTTTTTTTAAAAAATCAGTGTTTAAATTAGTATGAATTGAAAGTTTAATTTAACATCGGTTAAAATTTTGATTTAAATAATTTAAATAATCATCTAAATTAGATCATATTAATTTCTAAATGCTTAAAATTAGACTTATAATGATTTAATTTGATCTTGACAAGAGGGATTTTAAAACTTCTAAATTAGAATACAAACTTAGAAAATTTATTTATTATTATTATTTTTTTAATTTTTTAAACTTAAATTTAGAAATAAATTTAGTTAGTATTTATTCTAAACCAACTAATTTAGATTAATTACTCTAAATCAGATTTATGGTCTAAATCTTAACACATGATTTCAAAATGAAATATATTATGATATAATCTACAAATTAACTAGATTCAGTAATTATTAAAATTTAGAAAAGCAGATATCATGTATAAATGAATTTAGAAATATTAATTAAAGTTATTATAAATAAATTTCAGAAAATATATAAAATCAGAAAGTTCATAAGTGGAGGAGAATCACACACATAATAATCAACTGGAATAATATTCCTATTAAAATTTTTGGAATAAATTTCACAATAAATACCTGAAAATGATAAACTTCAGGATAAGATCATCTACCTTAAAAGTTTGATGATCCGGCTCCACTCTAATCTCTCTCTCTCTCTCTTGATCTACGGAGCTCTCTCTCTCTCTCCCTTTCTCTCTTGATCTACCCTGTTCTCTCTCCCTTTTTGATACGATTGAAACTTTGTTTATATCTTTCATTCCTTTTTAATGGATGTGAGGAACGAGGCGGAAGAGTGGGGAATGTGGGCAGTTCAGTTCGTGGGAGGGTTCTGTGCCCATTACTGTATAAAAAGGAAGGAAGGTGGAGAAAGTGGTTTAGTCGGCGTGCGGAAGGTATAATTTTTATTTTTATATTATTATTATTTTTTAAAGATATGGTGGGTCCCACTAACGATAATTTAAATCTACTCTGTCCATCATCTTGGCTAGGCCAAGAGAAGATATAAGACAAAAAATGAGGTTGATTCAAAACTCAGGTGGGCCACACGCAAGCGGACGGTGGGGTTAGTTTCCACAAAAAAAAATGAGTTGTTACATTCTACCCCCTTAACAAAAATTTTGTCCTCGAAATTTAACATACCTATCATATGAAGAGATGAGGGTACTTCTCTCGAATTTCATCCTCTCGCTCCCACGAAGCTTCGTCTCGCCATAATGTCCCCACTAAACCTTCATGAGTGGTATTGATCTTGTTCGAAGTACTTGCTCCTTCCTGTCGAGGATGCGAATTGGTTGCTCTATATATAAAACATCTTCCCGGATTTTCAGCGGCTCCTAGTCAATGATATGCGATGCATCTCTCTCGTACTTTCGAAGCATAGATACATGAAATACATCGTGGACGCCAAAAAGTTGAGGAAGTAAGGCTAGTCTGTAGGCTACGAGGTCTACTCTCTGCAAGATCTCCAATGGTCCAATGTAGCGTGGTGCCAATTTTCCTTTCTTCCTAAATCGTATAACTCCTTTCATTGGGGATACCTTCAGAAACACATGGTCTCCTATGGCGAATTCTAAGTTCTTTCGACGATTGTTGGCGTAGCTCTTCTGGCGACTTTGAGCAGTACGTATACGTTCTTTGATGGCGGCAATCTTCTCGGATGTCTCTTGCATTAGTTTCGTTCCCAATAATGTTCTTTCACCTACTTCGGTCCAACAACTTGGTGATCTGCAGGGTCTTCCGTATAAAGCTTTAAATGGTGTCATGCCAATACTGGACTGGAAACTATTGTTGTAGGTGAATTCTACTAAATAGAGGTGTCGTCCCAATTTCCCTTGAAGTCAAGAATGTAGCTACGAAGCATGTCTCGAGGATTTGATTTACCCGCTTCGTTTGTCGGCAGTCTGCGGATGAAAAGTCGTGTTGTAGTTTAGCGTTGTTCCCAATGCCTTCTGAAGACTCATCCAAAAGCATGACGTAAACCTGGGGTCTCGATCGGATACTATGGACATAGGAATGTCGTGAAGCCTAACGATCTCCTTGATATACTGTTTGCTTAACTCGTCTAGGGATGAAGAAATACGTATAGGAAGGAAGTGTGCTGACTTTGTTAGCCTATCTACGATCACCCATATCGCATCATGATGACGGCTTGTTGTCGGTAGTCCGACAATAAAATCCATCGATATGTGCTCCCACTTCCACTCTGTGACCTGTAACGGTTGTAAAAGTCCCGACGGCTTCTGATGATCCGCTTTAACCTGTTGACAAGTAAGACACCTTGCAACGTAGTTGGCTATCTCCCTCTTCATATTACTCCACCAATATTGACGTCGTATATCATGGTACATCTTGGTTCCTCCTAGGTGGATGGTGAATTTTGTGCGGTGCGCCTCATCTAAGACTTCTTGCTTTAATTCAGATATGTCTGTAACACATAACCTCCCTTGAAATCTGACCCCACCATCAGATCCTACTCGCCACTCTGAGTTATCCTTTCCCGCTTCTTCTGTTATTTTCTCTTGTAGCCATGCATCATTCTTTTGCGCTTCTATTATTCGTCGCACGTAGAAAAGAAAGTTCTGAATAACGACATCGTAATATAAGAATTAAAGGGCTAATGTAAATGGATAATTTAGAAATTACTAACCAGAGTGGGTTGCACCACTAAATTACTGATATAAGCCCGAGGTTCATCGATACGTAGTCTAACTTCAAAATCTTTAACTATATCAAGCATCTCCCATTCTTTAATTATTAAACTCGCCACCAGCTTGCGCGTCTTCGTGCTTAACCCGTCGGCTACAACATTCGCCTTACCTGGATGATAGCAGATGTCGAAATGATAATCTTTCAAAAATTTCATTCATCTCTTCTGCCGCATATTGAGGTCCTTTTGATCAAAAAGATACTTTAAACTCTTGTGATCCGAGTACAGTTCAAACTGCTCACCATAAAGATAATGTCTCCAATTTTTTAAGGCAAACACTACAGCTGCAAGCTCTAGGTCGTGAGTGGGATAATTCTGCTCATGAGATTTTAACTGCCTTGACGCGAATGTTATTGTTTTACCACTTTGCATTAGCACACATCCCAACCCTTGAAAAGATGCATCAGTATATACCACAAATCTTTTCCCCTTCTGCTGGTAAAGAAAGTACTGGGGCTTCCGTTAATCACTTCTTCAATTCAAAGAAAACCTGCTCATAATTTTCATTCCATTTAAAAGAAGTGCCCTTCTTGGTCATGTTAGTCAATGACCTTGCTAACTTAGAGAATCCCTCAATGAACCTTCTATAATAACCAGCTAATCCGAGAAAACTGCGCACTTCTGTCACATTGGTGGGCTACTCCCAATTTAACACTGCTTCGACTTTCGATGGATCTACTGACACTCTTTTTTCCGATACCATGTGCCCCAAAAACTTTACTTCGTTCTTCCAAAGTCACATTTTGAAGCTTTGGCATACAACTGATTGTCCTTTAGAGTTTGAAGAGTTATTCGAAAGTGTTTAGCATGATCCTCTTGCGTCTTAGAGTAAATTAAAATATCATCTATGAACACTATCACGAATCGGTCCAAATACGGTTTGAAGACCCTATTCATGAGGTTCATAAATACTGCTGGAGCGTTTGTTAGTCCGAAGGGCATAACTAGAAATTCATAATGGCCATACTGAGTCCTAAAGGCAGTCTTGGGTACATCTTCATCTCTAATCCTCAATTGATGATATCCAGACTGTAGGTCTATCTTTGAAAAATATTTAGCTCCCTTCAACTGATCGAATAAATCATTTATCTTCGGCAGCGGGTACTTGTTCTTGATAGTCGCCTTATTAAGTTGACGGTAATCGATGCATAGCCTCAAAGACCCATCATTCTTTATTACAAATAATACCGGTGCACCCCATGACGACGTACTAGCCCTAATGAAGCCTTGGTCGTACAGCTGCTGAAGTTGCTCCTTTAATTCTCTCAATTCAACAGGTGCCATACGGTATGGTGCTTTGGAGATTTGTGTAGTCTCAGGTACCAGATCGATTGTGAAATCAACATCTCTCTTTGGCGGTAATCCATGAATATCTTAGAATACTTCTGTAAATTCATTAACAATCGAAATTTGTTCTACTCCTTGAGGTTCAACTTTCGAGATGGTTGACAAACTAACCGGTACTCCCTTCCTTCGCATCCCATGAAATTGTAACGGTGCTCACCTATCAATATTTAATATGGCCATCTTTCTAAAATAATCGATTTTTGCCCGATATAAAGATAACCAATCTATCCTCAATATAATATCGTATTCTCGCATCGGCATAACTATGAGATTAGCTGGTAAATTTACGTTCTCGATCATGATCGGACAGGATTTAAAAATCTGACTTAGGTCCACTGAATTATTAAGGGGGTTTGCTACCGTTAACTTTTTATCTAAGGGAGTAGGAGATAACTCAAGCGAGCATAAAAGGCAGTAAGAAATAAATGAATGCGATGCTCCAGAGTCAAATAACGCTCTAGCTAAGGATGAATAAATGATGATGGTACCTTTGACTACATCGCTACTAGCCTCGATGTCAGGCTGAATAATGTCATCTATTGGCGGTGCTGGATCCTCATATAAGAGTGTGAGATCATCATAGTCTGGGTCGTTCTATCCTCAAACTATGCTGGAACATCATAACTTTGAATTGGGCCCTCGTATTGTTGCGCCAAGTTCTCGTACGACTACACTGTGTCGTCTCCTGACTGTACTAGGGCGTAGACTTGGCCTTGAGCTTGTGATCGTGGTGCCTGAACTCACTGCCTCGACTGCTAGTACTGCTAAGATTTAACCTGTGGCAGCAGCTACTGAGGTGGTCTCTGATATACCGATGAAGGTCTTTACTGTGGTGGCATCGAGTATGATTGTAGCGGCCTTTGTGGATATGACTGAGGTGGTCTCGAGGAAGGCTGTGAGGTGGAAGGATGTAGTGGAGGTCGCTGTACATAGACGACGACGTCTGTTGCTGGGGAGACCTGAAAGACTGATGTGAAGGTCCTGACCTTTGTAGATACTGAGTGCGCTGTAGTCTGGAACAAAAACGAGAAGTGTGGCTCTCGAGTCCACAATTAGAGCAAAATCCTGAAAATCGTGTTGTAGGAAGTGTTGTCGTCGGTCTGGCCATCAATATCGATGCTTTTCTCTGTCTCTTAGTTGCATCTTGCTGGCCTAGAGATATATGTGTAGCAGTTCTAGCACCACTCTTTACGTCCTTCCTCTGATCACGATTCTTCCAATATTCGTTGATGTCTTTCTCCACTGCTAAGGCACGCTCCAACACTTCGGCATAGGTCTTCTGTACGAAATGGGCTAATCGGCTACGAATAGATGTTCTCAGACCTTCCTCAAATTTTTGTGTCTTACGAGTTTCATCGGACACCAGAAACGTTGCAAATCGCGATAGCTCGGTGAACTTAGCATCATACTGGCGCACTGTCATATCACCCTTCTCTAATTTTATGAAATCTTCCGCCTTTTAATTTTTCACATACAAAGGAAAGTATTTATCATCAAACTTCTCACAAAACTGGGCCCAAGTCTAAACTTCAACTATCGGGTTCATCCTAACGACTGAGTCCCACCAATGATCTGTCTCCCCTTCTAGCATGTAAATAGCCAATTTCGCTTTCTGATATTCATCGCACTTCATAACCATGATATATTATTAATCTGTTTCTTCCACACCTCGGCCTCATATAGGTCAGGCCCACCCTTAAATACAGGCGGCCTTTGTCTTTTGAACCTTTCCAATAAAGTTTTTATTCCTTCGTTAGCTATGTGAATAGTTTGAGTTTAACCTTGCGGTTGAGTCTGTCTTATCTGATAGTCCACAAGAGCCATAAGATCACCTATGGCCCTAAGAATTCCACCCATAAGTGACCCATTTTCAGTGGTATCAAGACCAAGAGCTCCTGATGTGGCTCCGACATCAATGTTTTGATCCGCCATAATCTACGATTAATTAAACATGTAAGCTTAGTATGTGACAACCAAGGTAGGTTGTGGTAACTAAATTGAATTCTAAGTATCATTAATAGAGTGCATACTATTTAATGTCTGTAGGAGCATGAAAAATTTATTGGATTGCAGAAATATTTGATGATCTAAAAGACTAACACATGAAGATTAAGAGAATTCAGGCAGTGACATGTATCAAAGTTTTAGTGCAGAAAATTCAGATTCTTATTATACTATTTCCGCTAATGTTTCTGATACTTATAAGTGTCGGATTGATCTAAATTTTTTTATGAGGATACATATATGAGTCTACTATAATTTTATAAAATTTTAACCTAATACAAAGTCTACAGAAAATTCTAAAATTCGGATAATTAGGTCTGTCTAGAAATAAATGATTTTTGACTAGTATACACATAACTTAATATTGGTAAATGATAAACCTATATTTACATTTTTTAATTATTTTTTACTGAAACTACACTTATTCATCTACGACTGAGATTTTGAATCAACTTAAAAGGAGTTTTAATTAATTAGTTATACTTTTGTAAGTTAAGTATTTTCTGCTTACTATTGTTGTCCAATTAACGTAGTATGCTAAAAATTCTTAAAAATTCCTTAGGGTCCAGATTTGGGTTATTAGTTCAATGTCAAGCCTAAATAAGATTATATATGATGCCCACATAATGTGATGATTCTTAAATTTATATTTCTATTTTTCCTATCATAAAAGCAAATAGATTTATGTTTGGGTCACTAATTCTAAAGACAACCCTTAGTCCACAATTTTTTTATCTAACCTGGTTCTGATACCAACCTGTCACGCCCCGAAATTTGAGTACCCTAATAAGGTCTTCGGGACCCGAATTCCAAGGTTCGTGAGTTATAATATAATGACATTTATTACAATTCAGTTGATTCAATCAAATTCAATAAATACTAAACGTCATCTAAAAGAAAATACCGCTAAAATGTTTATTAAATTCAATTCTTTTGATAGTTTGTCCTTTCTGTATAAAATTTGAACATTAACTAAACCTAAATATATAAAAAAACCTGAATTGAATTAAAACTAAACCTGATTTTCTAAAAAATAAAGCTAATAGTTGAGGCCTGCCTACTCATAGTATTCCAGCTCTGCACCTGTGCATTTTGTAGTAGGATGAACATAACAGCCCAGTAGGATCATTTCTTACCCAAAATTTAACATGTTCAAATAATATCAATTTTATAACAATAAAGGAAATAGAATACAGATAATGAAATTAACAACAGAATTATGAAAATGCGATGCATGTGGTATTTCCATGAATACTCTTATCATTTATATTATTTCTTACAACACCGTACCCAAGTGGATGGTCACGTTGCATTAACGCCCACACACTGGTACCTCATGGTGATGGACCCATTTATACGTTAGCTAGTCAGACTACTACTCCAGTTGTACCTCTGACGTATGTCCACGCACACAATGTACTCATATGCCGTACATAAAGGAGACTTCAAAGGATCTTGTGGGTTCTAGAGTCTTTCACCCAAGGGACACGATTGCCCTACTTACTGGCTTTAGGGTCTCTCACCCAATGGACACAATTGTCCTACTTGCTGATACTATTATCATTCATTTATTTCCTTTCCTTTTTCCATAATTTCATAATCAGAAGAGATAAATGTATGTCATGAGTTATTCCAAAATCAGTAGCAAAATGATTTAATTGTTCAAATTTCCATACAAAACGTGTAGCAACCCGATGTCATTAAAATTAAATTCTTGAAATCTACTAAAACATCAAACTATTTCCTATAACAGTGCTATAAATTTTTATTTATTTATTTATTTAGTTATTTATTTTATAGATATCCCCGAAGAATGTTGAAATACCATGTATATCCTAAAATCATAATTTATTTATTTATCTAATCAAGTACGAATATAAGCTAATTATTTCATTCTAAATTCTAATTTTCATAATTTACAAAATAATTATGAGGACCTTATATTTAGATTTTTTTTTTTAAATCAGTGTTTAAATTAATATGAATTGAAAGTTTAATTTAACATCAGTTGAAATTTTGATTTAAATAATTTAAATAATCATCTAAATTAGATCATATTAATTTTTAAATGCTTAAAATTAGACTTATAACGATTTAATTTGATCTTGACAAGATGGATTCTAAAACTTCTAAATTAGAATACAAACTTAGTAAAATTATTTATTATTTTTTAATTTTTTAATTTTTTAAACTTAAATTTAGAAATAAATTTAGTTAGTATTTATTCTAAACCAACTAATTTAGATTAATTACTCTAAATCAGATTTATGGTCTAAATCTTAACACTTGATTTCAGAAATAAAAGATATTATGATCTAATATACAAGTTAACTAGATTCACTAATTATTAAAATTTAGAAAAGCAAGTATCATGTATAAATGAATTTGGAAATATAAATTGAAGTCATTATAAATAAATTTAAGAAAATATATAAAATTAGAAAGTTCATAAGTGGAGGAGAATCACCCACATAATAATCAATTGGAATAATATTCCTATTAAAATTTTGGGAATAAATTTCATAATAAATACCTGAAAATGATAAACTTCAGGATAAGATCATCTACCTTAAAAGTTTGATGATCCGACTCCACTCTAATCTCTCTCTCTCTCTTGATCTACAGAGCTCTCTCTCTCTTGATCTACCCGGTTCTCTCTCTCCCTTTTTGATACGATTGAAACTCTGTTTATACTTTCATTCCTTTTTAATGGATGTGAGGAACGAGGCGGAAGAGTGGGGAATGTGGGCAGTTCGGTTCGTGGAGGGTTCTGCACCCATTACCGTACAAAAACGAAGGAAGGCGGAGAAAGTGGTTTAGTCGGCGTGGGGAAGGTATAATTTTTATTTTTATTTTATTATTATTTTTTAAAGATATGGTAGGTCCCACTAACGATAATTTAAATCTACTCCGTCCATCATCTTGGTCAGGCCAAGAGAAGATATAAGGCAAAAAATGAGGCTGATCCAAAACTCAGGTGGGCTACATGCAAGCGGACGATGGAGTTAGTTCCCACAAAAAAAATGGATTGTTACACAGGCTGCGCCGGGGTAGGCCGACAGCTCGAATACAGTGTCCCATACCACCGTATTCAGCTCACGAGTTTTGAGTTGCTCACTGGTTACTACAGGGAGGCTTGTCACCCCAGCGTAGGCCGACAGCTCGACCACGGTGTCCCATACACCACCATGTCTGGCTCATGAGTCTTAACGGATCTTGGTACCATGGTTAAACGGGCTTTACACTGGTAAGTGGTACCTTAGATTCAAGCAGTAGTGTCCATACATGGTAAACACACAATAGGCCAATTGGGTTATTTGACAATTGCGATTGGTACGAGCGCACGTTGAATTGATCGGCATAGAGCGCGTAAGCACTCCGTGTGGCCTAACCACTGTTGACAATTACCGTATGACTCGGATTCATCGAACGTATCTGAGGTGGCGAGGCTAATTCGGCCACTTGATCGGAGACTATTACCGATTGCCTGAACTACGTAGTAGTCCCAATCACATTCGAATGCAGCATATGGATGCATGTGATATTCATAACAATATTTAACAGACAATTTAAACGTAAATCTCATTCGAGCATTTTATCGAACACGTTGAACATAATGTGATACATATGCATTTCAACCATAAATCACGTAGTAGCAAATTACATTACATGAAAGAAACTATTACTGTGGACGAGGTAACTGAGAATCCTATCTCAACACCCTTGTTGGAAGCAATTTATCAAACACTTTCTCATTCAGACATTTTATCAAACACTTAAACTATACATTACTAAAAACACAGACTAGATTAGTTACGACATGAACTATAGCAATTTCCTACATAATGTAGGTTATAAAGCATATAACAACATGGATCTTAGATTAGAAATCATGACAAGCACAAACCAGGATTTCACACTCATTCAAACATTTTATCAAACACTTAGGCTACCCTTTACCCAATATATGGACTAGGTTAATTACGACATATATTATAGCAAATCCTTACATATAATGATCATAATACCTATGACAACCATGAATCCTACGTTTACAGTCATGACAAACATAAATCATAATTTCATATTCATTCGATCATTTCAACAAACACATGGAATGCATCTTTGTATTCAACATAGTTCACACACACACACACACACACACATATATATATATAATATACAAAGCGTCGTAACTAAAATCATATGGCAGCAATCAAGTCAGACATAAATCATTAGCTGACATTAAAAGCCTTGAAAACCATAACCTAAACGTTTATAGTCCGCACCTTTCGTCGAAAAACTTGTTTCGAACTCGGTTTGAATCCTACGCTTCCTTCTACAGAATAATGGCTACTTAAATCACGAAACAGGTTGGTTATTACGTCGTTTACTCTATTTGGATTCCTAAATCAATATTAGGGTTAGGATTTCTTACCCGAAAATGGAATTGAAACGAGTTGAGTAGCAAGACGTAAAGGCGATTCGATGCGTGGAGTAGCAGAACATGAGTACTGCAGCAAACTCCAAGGATCTCCCTTCGATCTCCACCCTTTTCTCCTCTTTTCTCTCTTCTCTCTCCTAGGGTTTGGAGAAAATCGTATGGAATGAGAATGGGGTGGTTTAAGGGCTATTTATAAGCTCAGAACTGATGTCAATGGCCTCAGGGCCATGATATACTTAGGTTATAGCCAAAGGGTGACCGTTTCTGGCCAACGGAGCCCATCTAGAGGTCCATTGCTCGCATACGGTCTGAAGAAAGTTCTCTGATAATGGATCTATGTCAGGTTAAGGTTTCGGCCCAATCGGTTCAGTGGATCGATCGTGGGGGATCCGTTTCAGTTCAACGGTCATCGTCACTCGATCAGGGCTACAAGTATACCAATGGGTGCAGGAAAATTTCTCTGATCCAAAGGTATAGTTGGGTCAGAATCTGACGGTCCAAAACTTTAAATTTGGCGAACGGCCCAATTCACTTAAGTTTGAGTTCATTTTCTAAATATATTCGCGTTTCTCACACACTTCGCTTAAGGCTCAAGTTATGCGTTTCTGGATACTATTTGGACTCGATTCCCGCGATGGTTGTCAAGCCCAGTAAGGTGGTCATAACCATATAGTTTCGCGGTTATCGGACTTCCGACGCGCAGTGCAGGTGTGATACGGAGTTTCAATGTGCTCCCGAGAACAACTGGGTTTTGAGATTGCTCCTAGGTCTTAAGGTAATGTTGAGTCGGCGATCCTAATGGTTTTGGGTCTTGCGATTCGTATAGAAAGTTGTTCTAGCTAATTCCACTGATTATTTAGTTTAACACTTTAATTTTCGTCTAATTTCTAAAGGATTCAGTCCTTAGTGATTTCTGCCTGAGGTGGTACTCGAGTCTTTATACGGATTTTTCTGAGACATTACACTTGGTGAACGGGTTTACAAAATTTTCGAACTCCAAATTCAGCGATGACAACCTCCATAGTATTCCATTCTAGGCTCACAATTCTTATACGCCTGGTTCCGATCCTAAGATTCCACAAGGAGGATTTTCAGGGAGATTTTTTTTTTTTTTTTTTTTTTTTTTTTACACATGAGCTTAACCACAAGTATACCAAAACTAAAGACACCAACACATTTCCATTTTAATATTAGTTCGAGTACAATGCTGGAAGGGAAATACATAATATAATAAAAGTCCAAAAGATAAGGCATACGCTCCTCCCTTAATGTTGTTGCGGTCTAGCATAATCTACACGTAAAGAACATGCATAAGTTTACTATGAAGCTTAGAGAGTGCATGCGTGTATGCGTGATGTATGTGTCAAGCTTACAAATGTTAGAGTAAGTGGAATGATGGAGGGCTAGACTGACAAGTCCATGAACACTATCAGTCATACTCGGGCCATGCGATGCAGAGGCATACAAGACCAAATGTCATATGCTAAGGATGTGATGCAACATGCCAATCCTAATGTCTAATTCACATCGCAGTACAATTCACATATGAAATCATCGAGGTCTAGTAAACTCTAACATTGGCTTGCCTCCCATCTCGCTCATGACCTAGCGAGTGGAAAAGACCTCACTATCCACCTCGTCGGTGGTATGTCAATGCTCACCCGACTCTCTGATATCGGACTCATTTCACGAGCTGGTCAGACTCAACCTAACTTATAGCCCCCTTCATCTGGGTGGATAAGGTCACACTCCCTTTCAACCAACCCCGACACAGTGTGAGACACGACCTACAGATATTTGACACTCGAACGCTTATGTTATCCACTCAGTCCCGATGTTGGAGCATCATATGGCCTACAGGGTTTAAGGACTTTCACCCAGGGACATCTTACGTGCCCAATAAACGCAATCGAATTTTCGATGTCCATACTTAAGCCGCCAACCACAATAATCCTGTGGTGGCCACAACCATGATGTCGCTAGGGTGTGGATGCAAATACATCATGCAATACGTAAATGCATGAGTTCATCATCCGAGTTATGCAGGCCATACATACATGGAGGGTAGCCCCATCTCATATGGGTCCCCTAAAAAATGCCCCTAATCATAGGGTCATCAATGCGGCATTGACGCGCATGGGTAAGCCAAAAATCATGAATTAGCTATCATCCAAGTTATGTGAACATGATGCAGATGAGATATGATAATGTGCAATCGTAAGCATTATGCATGAGATATATAATACCGCGTTAAGCATAAAGTGAGGTTAAATCAATATAAAGCAATGCTAACTTGAATGTAAGAGCAATGCTACCTCTAATATAAAATAAGTACTACGTCAACATGAAGAAAGCATCATATCAACGTAAAGGAAGTGCTATAGCAATCATAAGCGTAAACGTCGTACAAATCATTAATGTAATGCCACATGAATAATCAATTAAGTGTTGTACCATCACCAATGTAAAACATCACACTGCATGACAGGGGAAATGCATCATTTATAACAGGCGGAACCCAGTTGGAAGCCAAGTCTAATGCCCCCAGAGAGCTACACTTGAGTGGGCTTTCAAGTCAATGGGCCCTCTCATCAAGCTCGCACACGAGCATCCAAAACATGCTACTAGTTGCATCCAAATGATGTAGCAATCATAGGGTCCAAAAAGATCATGGTAGGCCTAACACGGACATCAAAGTGAGCCTTACAACCATCCCCAAGCAAGGCCCAAGAGGGTGGCCCATAGCTCATAAGAACATGTCAAAGATTATTTCAATGTAAGCATGCCGGGGAACCAAACTGTATGCCTCACACACTTTAAGAGTGGGTCCCATGGTGGGACGGTGCAGCTCTAATATATATGCAAAGGAAGGCCGATGGCGCGACCACAACTCATATATCAAAAGGTGGGCATACGACCACACGTACATCAAGGGTAGGCCCATGGCCACGAGCATATCAAGATGGATTTTACACACCTAAATGGGTCCATGACCACGTTGGACTACAAGTAAATATTTCAATATGCTCCACTATTAGTGGACCCAAAACGTACATCGAAGTAGTCCCCACATAAGCCAACCAATTGGATCGGAAATGAATATCATAACGGATCTCATTACTCGTGGGCTCAAATGGTTGGAGGGCGAGTAAACATTATGATAGGCCTGAGAAAGGTTTCAACGGTGGACATTCATATGACATTGCTAAAATGATCTCAAAAAACGGATGGACGGGGTGGATTTCTCACAAACATCAGGGTAGGCCCAACCTAAGTTCCCAGCGCGGGAACTTCCTGCGAAAGCCTTTCGCAGGGAATCCCCGTCCCTCAAGGAAGGTCTCAGTGGCAAGCGTTCCAGCACCACTGTTTACTAATGTGGTCCATCGAGGCTTGAATATGCTTCACTTGAGACACACATCAAGGTAGGCCCAGGGTCCGCCCAAGGTAGATGGACAGAGTGGACAGCGTGGATATAACACATACACCATGGTGACACCCTAAGAAAGTTTCAGCGGTGGACATTCGATCAACACCATTCCCTGGGTGCAGCCTAGCGAAGATTCGAATCTGCTACATATCTGGCTGGGCAAAAGGATGGACGGTGTGGATTTCTCACAGGCATCCCATGGGCCTCACTATCCAGTGGGCCCACGCAAAGAGAGATGGAAAAGAGGATGGCCAGTGCGGATGGATGTGCAGCACGGTGCTGCCCAAGGAAGGTTTTAACGGCAGACATTCAATCCCAGCTAGTTTCTGAGGTGCGGTCCATCTGAGTTTTGGATCTGGCCCACCAAATGGGCCAGCAAGGTGGATGGACGGCTGGATGAAATACATGCAGCAAGGTGGGACTCGGGCTTGTCCACAGCAGCGGGATAGGGTGGATTTGTCACGGACATTTCAGTGGCCCCAAAGAAGGTTTCAGCGGTGGGTGGTAAATCCCCACCATTCTCCGGTTGGTGGGCCCTCTGGAGTTTCTGATTGAAGTTGATATATGTGTTTCCCTTCATCCTGGCCACACGTAGCTAGAAAATAGGTTGGGAGGTCTACAAACATCAAGGTGGGCCATGAGAAGGTTGCCAAAGTGGACATCATTGTCTCCACGGTTTGCTGTGGTGTGACCCTACTGATAACTGGATCTATCTCGTTCTTGGGCCCAGATTCTAAAATGAACTTGCAAAATAGATGGGCGGTGTGGATGAAACACATATAGCATGGTGGGTCCCACGAGTGGGCCTCTAGGAAGGCTTCAATGGTGTGCGTCCTTATCTCCACTGTTTCCAGTGGTGCGGTCCACCTGATATCTCTGGATCGCCATCATTTTGGGACCCCGCTCTAAAATAATGTAGAGAAATAGATGTGCGGTGTGAATGGAACAAATACATCAAGGTGGGCCCCACGAGTGGGCCACCCCAGCTGCCTAAGGGAGGCAACATCGCTGACGCTGAAGGGGCCACCGCCCCTGCTGTCCCCACTGATGTGGTCCATATGAGATATGGATTGGGCTGAAATTTGGGTTCAAGGTCTCAAATGACCTGTTGGAGTGTATGGACAGCGTGGATGAACCAGATGCCCTAACGTGGGCCCCACGAGTGGCCCACCAACTGACTGCAGGAAGGGGGCTGACCACTATTTCCTATGGTGTGGGTCAACTGAGATTTGGATCTCCTTCATGTTTAGGCCCAGGCTTGAAATGATCTGGAAAAACTAATGGACGGTGTGGATTAAAAATATACACCATGGTGGGCCCCTCTCCTTGGCAAAGAGGGCTTCCGCCCATCACGCTGGGCAGCAGCTTTTTTTTAACAATTATTTATTTATTTATTTTATTTTTGTCTTTTCCCAGGGCCTACTTGAAAGATCCAGCCTGTCTATCAAGTTGGCCAGGGTCACTGTGGACCCAAAGAGCCCTGACTTGAGTAGGGTCTACTTCCCACTGAGTTGGCCAGGTCACTGTAGACCCAAAGAGCCCTGCCTTGGGTAGGGTCTACTTCCATCAAACATCACACAGTGGACCTGGAAAGTTTCCAGTGGGTTCCACTGTCACCATTGTTTTCTATGGTGTAGCCCACTCAAGATATGAATTTTTCTTATATTTGGGCCCTACCCCTAAAATGATATGGACAATTAGATGGAAGGTGTGGATTATACACATACTTCAAGGTGGGTCCCACGAGTGGGACCACCTCTCCTTGCCGAAGAGAGCTTCCGCCACCCTCACGTGCTGGCAGTAATGCCATGCACGTAAACTCCTCTTTTCCCTCTCTCTCTCTCTCTTTTTTTTTTGATTGGGGCCCACATTAGAATGATCCACTCCTTCACCTTGTCGGGCTGTGGATCCGCATGGTCAGCTTTCATGGTATACAAACGTCAAAGTTGGCCTTGAAAAGTTTCAATAGTGGGTGCCCTTATCACTACTGTTTTCTGTAGTGTGGCCCACCCGAGATCCGATCTGGCTCAAATTTGAGACCTAGCCCTAAAATGATATGGAAAAATAGATGGAAGGCACAGATGACATACATGAAATTATTGTGAGCCCCACAAGTTGGACCATTGCTCACTCCCAGGATGGGCTTCCACCCTCTAGTAGCTCGACAGCCAGCAACCATTCCCACTCTTTTTTTTTTCTTCTTTTTTTTCTTTTCAATTTTTAAAATTTATTTAATTATGTATATATACTATATACATATTGATTTGCCCCCAAGTGAACCCACGTGTGGACAATCCACTCCATCCATCTGTGTGGCCACCTCGTGGTGGGCCCAAAATGCATTGGAACAACTTGATCCGGTATCTTTCCTTCATTTAGATCCGTGTGGTCTCAAAGACAAATTGAATAGCAAATAAATATCATAATAGGCCACTCAAGATGGTCCACGCTTTGATAGTGGCCCACTTGTGAGCCCCACAATGATCCGCAACATTAAATAAAAGAAAGGAGGGAAGAAGAGATTTGCCATTGGATGAGCCCCCACTGCTTTGGGGCCCTCCACACATAATTATCATATACACAAGTGGGTCTCAACCTTGTGTGCCCATGAAAAATGAAAGAAAGTAAGGAAAAAGGAAGAATTTGTCCTCCCTTGCACTCGGAATGATGATGAACAGTCGGATTAGGTCGAATCATCGATCAGATGGTTCAGATGGTGAAGCTTCTCCCTTAAACCCTTCTAACATTCCTTCAAGCGCTAATCTCTCTTAATTCCACTCTTAAAACACTTCTTTCTCTCAAGCACTCTCTCTCTCCTCTCTCTAATCCTTCTTTTTCTCTCCAATTTCTTGTCTCTTTTCTTCTCACTCTCATTTGCTTTGACTTTCTTCCTAGCTACCATTGGTGAATATGTATGGGGCTTTGGAGTGCTCAGGGTAGTTGTAGAGATTTGAGGGATAGAGATGGAAGAAGGGAAAGAGAGATGGGTAAGAAGGGGATATGAAAAATAAGAGAGGGATGGAGTGGTATGGATCATGGCATTGGCTAGGGATGGTCTATGTTGACTAATGAAGAGAGATATGTGAGTATGGGCATTCTTGGTAGTTTAGGGTGAGTTGGGGGCTTTGTAGGGGTATTTTTGGTCATTTGGTTAAGGGATATTGGAATAGGTACATGTAAGGGTGTGAGGGTAGAATGGGTATTTAGAAAAGTCTCCTTTATGAGATTCTCTTCAAGATTCCTTGCAAGTGGGCCCACTCACCATGTGTATGTGCCTGTCTCAATTTGCGTACACGTATGCATCTCTTCAACTGAGTGTCGGAACAAGACTTGCCGCGTGGCATTGAAATAATAGCACCCGCGCAGTCGCTAGGGTACAAGTCTCGGAGTGTTGCGGTACTTACATAGGGTTGCGATCAAAACTCGCTGATCTGGTTCACCAAGAATGCGACGACACTGAAAACGAAGCGTATAGAGGGTTAATTAAGGTACCAGTTTTACATGTATTCTGAGGCCCACCTAAGTTTTAGTTGAATTTGATTTTTGGCTTGTTTGGTAACAGGGAGTGTCTGAATTAATTGATGGAGTGATGTCGCATACAAGTTATGATGGGCCTACAGATCTAGATGTTGAGCACTCTTCATAACAAAGTATAAGATTATTGTGGGAAATCTGCTGAGAGGGAGAGGGAGGAGAGACTCTTGGAGATAGAAAGGACAGATCCAACCATCCGATCTTGGTTGACACTTGACCCAGTTTCATGCAGGAGTATATTTCTAACTCAGTTTCAAGCTATAGGACACTTGAACCTCCATTCAGAATCGAACAAAGAAATGTAATTGTCTATAAATACATTTGAGTATCATCATGTTCATCTATCGAATTTGATCGAGTAGTCTTGATGTGAATTATTACAGGCCAACTTTGGTTGGTTAATCCGATCAATTCATCAATGGGCAGCAAGTATAATGGTCTCATTGAACATCCCTAAAATTACTTATATCACACACGCATCTTGCAGGCCCCACGATGCTCAACTCTAGGACTTTAAAAAGATAGATGAAGAGGATTTGGTCATATGAACCCCGTAAAGTTGTTTTGGTACCTCATAAAAGTTAAAGACTTTTTTTAGTAAAATCAGAATTCTCGAGGACTTCTGCAGTAAAGCCCCAATTAGCTATTGGTTTTAGTTTCTTGATGAATGTGCAAATTTAAGAAGCCCAAGAAAAGCTGATTACTTGAAATTCCAATGCATTGTAAGATGCATCAGCAAGAAATCTCCCAGGAACTTCCTCACTACTCTTTCAGTTGCATTTCTTTGATGAGATCTATGATAGATGGTGTTTTAGATAATAACATCACTTTACAAAAAGGTTCCATAACCCCACCTAACGCTTTCCATGAGCACAACAGAATTAGGAGGAAGCTTTCCCGCACTCAGGCAACAATTCCAAGCATCTCTCCTGTCATTTTAGTTCTAAGAGTGCGTTTTACCATTACAACAGAAAATGGGAGGAAAAACTCAAAAGAAAACAAAAATTGACAGCATGAACTGTGCCAAGAAATCAGATCAATACCTTACCAAAAGCAACTAATCTGAAAGAATGAATGAAAGATTGTGATCGATGAGATAATACGTCACTTCTCATCTGGTAATATAAGGCGATCTTGTCCTTGCACTAGCTTTGCGGATCGGATGAAATCTCCTGTTTTGATCTGTGGAAGTATTTCTCTTCCGACAGTTGTATATCTGTATATTGAAACAGTTTCAGTAAGAATGACAACATATAGGCGAGAGAGATGTTTCAACCATTTACACTAATGCAATAAATTATGAATGGAAGAAGAATTGCTAATTTTGCCCAGTTTTGCACAGAAGTTCCCCATTGGGATACATGGCAGACATGTACGTGATCCGGACCACTCATCTGGAGGGATTTAGACAATCCCAAGACCAATTTGAGGAAAGAAACGACCCTACCCATTTTTGGGCCCTGATCCAATCCGGCGGTCGGGATCTCCTGATACCTTTATTTTTGGGCCACGGACCATATATTGTGCGGGTCTAATACATGTCCCCAGAGGGAGTCGTGCAGATATTAATGCAGAAACCAGTATGCAATTAGCATTTCTACAAAACTAGTGAACGAAGGTACAGTTTTGCCTTGAAAGTTTGAAATCGTACCCAAAAACAGAAAATTGGCCTTCATCAAAAGACAATCCTCCTAGACCCGCCTGTAGAAAGAAAGATTTAGCAAATTGCTTTATATCACTGATGCAAGTAACTAGCATGGAATTTGTGAAATGCATTGTTGAATAATTCATGTGAATAATAGTGCAGTTTCGCAAGTTCATCGGAGAAGATATTCATCGATTTCATCATGATATGTGAATTAAACTGATGAATCTGACTTTTAACTTGTCATGCACACTTCTTGTCAAACTCTAATGTTTCTATTTCAAATGACATACCTAAAATTGGTGTTATGTGGTTTAGAGATGCTCCAAAACAATGTAAATAAGGCAAAGCAGCACTCTTGCAAGCAAGCATTCACCATCCCCAAAATGGACTTTTGGACTTAAATGAGTTAAAAAAAGAAATCTCAACATCTTGGAGGAATCTATAGTTGTGAGTTAAAAAAAGAAATCTCAACATCTTGGAGGAATCTATAGTTGTGAGTTAAAAAAAGAAATCTCAACATCTTGGAGGAATCTATAGTTGTGAGTTAAAAAAAACAAATCTCAACATCTTGGAGGAATCTATAGTTGCACAAAGCGGCAAGCCGGCTACAAATTCGGGTGCAGGTGCAGTTGTGAGGAAGAGTTTGTTTCAAAATGTTAAGTATAAAGGACTAGGAAGAACATTCAAAGAGGGAGCGCCATCTAATTAGAAGGATCCTGCAAGACTGCATGAATGCTTGACTGAGATGTTGGCATGAAGAAACCCATAACAAGAGATGGAATAGCTTCCATTATCAAGAAGGAGACAACAAACACACATATACAGCTTCTTCTTCTTTCTTTTCTTTTTTTCTTTTTTCTTTTAAATTCGAGAGAAAAGTATGCCTGTGAGAGATCAGGAGAAATTCCATGAGAAAGGTTGTAACATCAAATATTTGGAAGATATGATAGAGTAGCATGTTACTTACACTTCTCTTGTCGTAGAGATAAAAGAAAAATTGGCAAGGTGACGAATACTCCTCAGAGACTTCACTATGTGCCATAGCAACAGCACCATAAACAGATAATGGAAGCACTGGCAACTCCCCGTCCTTCCATATGAAACAGGGGAAAAAGAAGAAGCAAACTTCAGAGTATTACATGATCGAGAAACCAGTCAGTAATGTTAATGAGAACAGAAATCCATGATGAACTAACCTGCACACTTAGTGTTGTCCTGTACAATGGCTCAAATTGTCCAGCCGGCATTATTTCTAGAGGGACACTAAAACCATTGTTTCGAGGTCCACTTTCTGAAAGAATGGCTTGGTTGACACAGTTCAGTTTCATCCCATCATATGCCCCATCAATCACCTGAAACAATCATTCCACTTTAGATCCTTTTAAAATCATGTTAAAAGATTTCTTTGATTTTTGGAATCAACTCTCAGACGAGTCAATGTAAATTTTGGTGAACTTTCTGAGTCAATCAATGAAGTTTTTGAAGATAGACAAGATTTGCTTGTTTAAAAACCATAAAAATAAGTAAATAGTTTTATGAAATGATGGAATTTCTCACGATGACAATTGAGAACAAAACAATATGTGATATATCTATTTCATCTAAAGAGAAAATATGAAATTTACAAGAGCCAGGTGAGGTTCAGCTACCTTACCAATTTTGCAAAGTTCCCTGCTGTCAATGGCGCTGAATATCCATCAATAACAACCTGAAGATGTGGTTTACAGGTTACTGATCAATAAAACATCATATGTAAGAAAAGGTCACTCAACATTCATTCAAAATACCTTTGTGACCAAGGAACCAAGGACTGAAAACATTTCCCTGTTTCTTTTCTTTTCTTCTTCTATCTTTGGTTAATGGTAAAAACTTAGAAAAATTAAAGGGACAGGAGAAATGCCAATGGAGAGCTGAAGAGTTTCCTAAAGTAAGAGACTCCCTTGTCCCTCCCCTCCAAGGACTGAGAAATTAGAAGGACAAAGTCTCCCCCCACTTTCAACCATACCAAAATAATGCTTATGAATTGTGCTTGAGAGAGAGAGAGAGATGGACACTGATCTCACTATTCCAGTGGTTTGGACTACTTCAGACGAGACTTCAATATGCCTCCATCTTGGCTTCACATCCTAACCTGAGCCGCCACAACTGATGGACTGAATGGATTTCACAGAGACATCATGGTGGGGCCCCATGTAGTTTTATTTTGCACTGGATTCTTAAGGAGTTGCATCCAACGGGCTCCATGCAAGTAGAGAGGAGATAGAAAGGTGTGGGTACTCTCATGAAATGTTGGAAATGAGGAAAATATCCCCAACTGAAGGACCAGACATATAGAATACCTTTTTGTTTTAAATTTTCTAGGTGACTAATTGTGGGGGTAAAATTGTCCAATGATTACTCGCGTTATATATAGTAGAGATTAAGCTCCCACATCATCTATTGTAGAAAAGGCACTGAAGTTTAAAAGATATATGGCTAATATTCTTTCTTGTACAATGTGAAGTTCAACACACCTGAATGGTGGCAAGTTTTCTTGGTTCTCCCCCAGCTGATGCAGAAAATGTCGAACCATCTCCTTTCTCGATGGTGAGTTCAACAGTTCCTCTCCCAGTAAGCCTACAATCACATAGAAATGTAATGGTTCCAATAAAGTTCAAAAACAACATGCAGAAGTTTCAAGGAGTTCCATGTACACGAGGCATTGACTGTTAATTTTATTTTCCAGACTATTTTCAAGAACCTCCAAACAAGCTCCAAAAATACTGTCCCATAAAAGATGGTTATCATAAGAACTAGTTGCCATCATCGACATCATAAGAACAAGTTACCATCATCAACAAAGGTACAATAACCTGTGGTGGAACGACGATCATTACACAACCTAGCCCAATCAGTATCATAACAGGTGCGCACAATAAGATGGCCATGATCAGAGAAAAGAACTCCCTTGCCAGGAGACGAGTTTAAGTAATGTAGAATGCAAGAAATTGCTTCAAAATGTTGGCTGCAAGTAGTTTGTACAAACTGACTCACGAGAGTAACTACGTAAGCAATATTTGGCCTAGTCATGGAGAGATAAATCATCTTACCTACCAGGCGTCGATATCTTCCTAAATCCATAAGAAGAGAAGACTCCTTAGAGTGAAGACAATGATTTACTTCAGTAGGAGTCTCAGAGGACGGGAACACAACATGCCAGTCTCAGGGAGAAGATCAATTATATACATGCGCTGAGACATGAAGATCCCATCCTTGGACTGGGCAACTTCGATGCCAAGAAAATAGTGTAACAAACCGATATCCTTGATGTCAAAGGTTGAAGCAAGGAACTACTTGACTGCCTTGATATCATTTACACTGCCTCCCATAACAATGATATCATCAACAGAGGCGGCCAAAACAGTTGTCCAAGACGATTGTTGCTTAACAAATAACGAGTGAGCGGAAGAACTGCGCACAAACCCAATTTAAGAGACAGCATGGCTAAAGTGTTCAAACCACACTTGGGGTGATTGCTTGAGCTCATACAAAGCCTTCTTAAGTTTACATACTTTGACCTTCTAGTAAGGAGATTGAAACTCGGGAGGAATGCTCATGTTCTTAGATAGATCATCATGAAGGCTTCTTCTTCTTCTTTTTTGTAACGTCTAACCGATGTAACGCGCAGTGACGAAAAATTGCAGCTGACAAAATGACTCAAACAGAATTCAATTTCGCTATGGGAGCAAATGTTTCATGATAGCCAATCCCATATTATTGAGTAAAGCTCCTAACGATCAACCGACTAGTATATCAAGCAATCGTGCCATCAGGGTTATACTTAAGATGATAAACCAGTGTTTTAAATAGCGAATAGCATGTAGCGTAGCATTCACCCCTCTGAAGTGTGAGGCGTAAGCTACATAGTGTGTAGCGTAAGCTACATACTTCTTCTAGATTTTTTTAAGGTTGTGCTTGGTTGCACTAATTCCATGATACTCACCAAATTAGACTAATTAATAGAGTTGAGCATCGAGTTGAGTCGGACTGAGTTAGGGCTGATCCGACTCGATCCGGTTTTGAAATATGCTTGACCTGAACTCGACCCAACTCGGTTCCGAGTCCAACATGCATGACCCGATCCAAGTCCGGTATGCCCTAGACTGATCCGGACTGAGTCCGAATCAGTCAAAAGTATCGAGTTGAGTTGAGTTGGCACCGAGTTAGATTGAGAGATGAGGGAGGGAGGGAGTGGAGAGAGAGAGAGAGAGAGAGAGAGAGAGAGAGAGAGAGAGAGAGAGAGAGAGAGGAGGAGGAGGAGGAGGAGGGTAGTGATGGTGGTGTGATGCAGGATAATTAAGCACTTGCTCTAAAAGCTCGGACTGTTAGAGCATGGCGAATTAATCCCTTTATCTCATAGACCAGACCCCAAGTCCATGGGTTAGGTCCTCGGCCGAACCCTCCTCATGAGCCCCAAATCTATGGGTTCCGCCCCCTCGGGAGCCCCAAATCCATGGGTTCCGCCCTACACGAGCCACCCGCCTCACACGGGCCCCAAATCCATGGGTTATGTGGGCCACCCCACTCGAGCCCGGTGTGAAAATGCCCCGCATTAATCACCCTTGGTGAGGAGTCTCGAACACGAGACCTCCCGCTTTGATACCAATTTGATGCAGGACAATTAACTAGAGGTGTACACGAGTCGAGTCGAGCCAAGCTTTGCCCGACTCGTGCTTGGCTCGGACTGCTCGAGTCCCAGCTCATGCTCAGCTCGGCTCGGCTCGGCCTTCGAGCTGAGAACAGCAGCTCGTGCTCGGCTCGTCCGAGTTCAAGTAGAGTTTTCAAGACGAGTTCCAATAACATCAGAATGTTTCATAGACCAACCTAATTTTGGGGCCCTAGAGGTAACATATTTCACAGATCAGTAATGAGGAATTGGATTTCAGTTTGAAATTGAAAGAACACTTACCGGAGAGAGTAGAGAGAGAGAGAGGGTAGGTGCAGGGAGAAGCCGACAGGGGCGGGCGGCCGTGCGGTGCAGGGAGAAGGCTGAGGGTGAGGGAGAGAGTAGAGAGAGAGTGAGGGAGGACGGCCGCCGAATGAGAGGGAGGACTGGGAGAGAGGCGCACGGGTTGAGTTTTCAAAAGGGGTAGGGACGTAACTAGGGTTTTTTTTTTTTTTTTGAAATGGGTATAGATACTGTCAATCAGGACAGCAGGGACAACCTACATTTAGCAGGGACAACATACATTTAGCAGGGACAGCAGGGACAACATACATTTAGCAGGGACAGCAGGGACAACATACATTTAGCTATAATTAGGTCCTCTAATTATGGCATGATTGTGTCAATCTTGTACAGTTACCGATTGTATATATCTTGTACAGTTATTGTTTCCTTGTTTGTTAGCCTAGATTGATGTTAATGGCTGCAATTTAGCCTTGTAATTAGTTTAGAGTTTCTATAAAATCAGAGGAACCTCACAATGAGGACATTCAATCCAAAATACTTACATGGTATCAAAGCATAAATAATGTCAGCAAATTCACCCCACAAGTTCTGAAACCCAGAAAAATAATCTTGCATGGAGAGATCGCCCTGAGTGTAATTGTCGATCTCATATTCCAACTGGAAGTGTCTATCTGTGTGGTCCTGATTGTAAACCTTCTTTAAATACTCCCACATATCTCGTGCAGTCTTGTATGGTCTCAGATTTAGGACAATAAAAGGATCAACAGATCCTAAAATCCATGTAATGACTCTAGCATCTTTCACTTTCCACTGAGCCAATTTAGACAGTTCAGTAGGAGTTGGATCATTGTCATCTATGTGACCCCATAACTCTTTCCCCAGGACAAATAGGCGAAATTGAAATTCCCAGGCAGAATAATTCTTACCCGTGAAGCGCACACCAAAAGAATCCGAGTTGCTAGTAGACATGGTGCCCGGAACACAGTAATAAAGACTGATAATACGAAATCCACCTCACCCATAGTCCAAAAACAAGCCTACAACTAGCAAGTCCAAAAGAAAAGGAGACCAAAATGAGAATTTCCAGCAAGAACTGGACACGCCGACAGCCACTAATCACCCCAAAATGAAAATTTCCGGCAAGAAAGAAGCTTCCTACCCTCGACAGAAACTGCCAAACAGCAGTTCATAACCCACCAAAATTATCTACACCTTCCTTTGAAGGTATCGATAGCCAAGAAGACTAACAGATTAGTCCCAACCCAACCCAGAAATCTCAGAACAGGTAATAGAAGGCTCTGATACCATGTAAATTGAAGCGATCTCTGTATGGGTTAAAACAGGCTCCCCGGGCATGGTTTGATAAGTTCCAGTCTACTTTACTTCAGTTTTCCTTTGAGCAGAGTCAATATGACTCCTCTTTGTTTCTTCGTAAGACCTCTGCTGGTATTGTTCTTCTTCTTGTTTACGTTGATGATATTGTTATCACTGGGACGGATTCAGACTTGATCACTTGTCTACAACAGCATCTTCGGGCCTCATTTCATATGAAGGATCTTGGTCCTCTTACATACTTCTTGGGGTTGGAAGTTCACACGGATCCTTCTGGTATCATTTTGAATCAACATAAGTACACACAGGATTTGATTGCTTTAGCTGGTCTTCAAGATACTTCTTCTGTGGATACTCCTCTAGAAGTAAACACGAAGTATCGTCGTGAGGAGGGTGATCTCCTGTCTGATCCTACTCTGTTTCGACAGCTGGTAGGCAGTTTAAACTATTTGACTATTACTCGGCCTGATATTTCCTTCGTTGTCCAACATGTTAGCCAATTCATGCAAACTCCATGCAATCTACATTTGGCTGTTGTTCGTTGTATCATCCGATACCTTCGAGGATCCCCTAGCCGTGGGTTGTTCTTTCCAACCGGCTCTCCTCTTCACCTTGTTGCATATAGTGATGCGGATTGGGTCGGATGTCCTGATACTCAACGATCTGTCACAAGTTGGTGCATGTTTCTTGGTAATTCCTTGATCTCTTGGAAGAGTAAGAAACAACCTCGTGTTTCTAAATCTTCTACTGAATCCGAATACCGTGCCATGTCTGTTGCTTGTTCTAAGATTGTCTGGCTTCGTGGGCTTCTGGCTGAGCTTGGTTTTTCCCAGTCTGATCCTACACCTCTCCATGCTAATAATACTAGTGCCATTCAGATTGCTGTTAATCCCGTTTTTCATGAACGAACGAAGCACATTGAGGTGGACTGTCACTCTATTCGGGAAGCATTAGACACTCGTATTATTTCTCTTCCTCATGTTTCCACTGACCTTCAGATAGCTGACGTGTTTACCAAGGCCATGACACGACCGTGCCATCAGTTCCTTGTGGGCAAATTGATGCCCCTTGATCGACCAACATCAATTTGAGGGGGGATGTCAATCAGGACAGCAGGGACAACATACATTTAGCAGGGACAGCAAGGACAACATACAGGGACAGCAGGGGCAACAGGGACAACATATAGGGACAGCAAGGACAACATACATTTAGCCATAATTAGGACATCAACATATATTTAGCAGGGACAGCATAATCAGGACAACATTAGCATATATTTAGCTATAATTAGGTCCTCTAATTGTGGCATGATTGTGTCAATCTTGTACAGTTACTGATTGTATATATCTTGTACAGTTTTTGTTTCCTTGTTTGTTAGCCTAGATTGATGTTAATGGTTGCAATTCAGCCTTGTAATTAGCCTAGAGTTTCTATAAAATCAGAGGAACCTCACAATGAGGACATTCAATCCAAAATACTTACATATACTACACGAGTCGAGCCGAGTTCAAGTATTTTTCGAGTCGAGCCGAGTCGAGCTGGGTCAAGCTCGAACTCGGCTCGAACTCATTTTGAGCTCTAAAAATCAGCTCGACTCGGTTCGAACTCAGCTTCGAGCCGAGTCGAGTAGAGCTTTTTCGAGTCGAGTCGAGCGAGTCACCGAGCTAACTCTGCTCGTGTACAGCTCTACAATTAACCACTTGCTCTAAAAGCTCGAACTGTTAGAGCATGGCGAATTAATCCATTTATCTCATAGCCCAGGCCCCAAGTCCATGGGTTAGGTCCTCGACCGAACCCTCCTCGTGAACCCCAAATCCATGAGTTCCACCCCCTCGTGGGCCCCAAATCCATGGGTTCCGCCCTACACGAGCCACCTACTTCACACGAGCCCCAAATCCATGGGTTATGTGGGCCACCCACCCCGAGTGTTCCCCTACATTCCACAGGCCACCCCACTCGAGCCCGGTGTGAAAATGCCCCGCATTATGGTGGGTGGCTGCCGGTCTTGGAAGAGGAAGATGATGAGGGAGGGAGGGAGAGTTCGGGTTCGGATCGGGGTCAGGTGCGGCGGGTAGGGTTAGAGATACTTAGAAACTAGGGTTATATATATATATATATATATATATATATATATATATATATATATATATATATATATATATATATATATATATATATATATAGTTGAGTCAAGTTTCGGATCGAGTCGAGTCTGATCAGATCGAGTTTCAAGTCGAGTTACTGGGTAACTCGACTCGGTTTGAGTTCGAATTGGGCAAAGCCTACTCGGTTCGGACCAACTCACCCATTTGGTTCGGGTAGAGTCGAATCTAAATGAGTCGGATGAGTCAAGTCAGGCAAGTCGAGTTGTCCCGTGCCCAGCTCTACTGATTAATAATGAAATTTAACAAAATTTCATGAAATTTGGTGCAACCAAACATGACTTAAAGTAATAGAAAAGGGTAATCATTAAGTATAAAGGTAAAGAAAGAGCAACAAAACTAATTTAATATTGTTACTTATGTTATTTTTACTAAAAGCATTAAATATTGAAAATAGAAAAATATAACAAATCATTGAAAATATTATCTGATTTTAATGTTGTAATGGAAAATAACTTGTAATGTGAGGTACGTAAAATGTAGCCTAGTTTAGGCAGTGTGTAGCGTATGTAAATTATCATGTAGCACAGGCTACACATGACTTAAGCATATGCTACTCAACAACATTTGTACCCAACAACATGATGCTCAACGATTCAAGGAACCAAGTCGCACATGCCTTGCTTATCTAGAGCTATCATTTTTTTTCATCATTGCTACTTTTCCAATAAGGATTAGCCAAAGCATCTACTACTCAAGATGGAATAGAGATAGAAGATATAAAAGAAAAGCTCGAAATGATGGAGAAAGACATTTAAAAGACATAGAATCGAGTGAGAAATATTCGACCTATACCTTTATGAGAAAGAAGGTGTGTGCTTTGGTTTTTGAAGAGCAATAGAGAGATTGCTAGAATATGGTTTTGACTTAAGCTTAGGAAGAGGAGCACGCTCTGCAACCAACATAATGAAAGAAAAATGGAATGCAGTCTCGTTGGGCAAAGTCATCCCCGAATTTAAGGTGTCCCCTAAAATAGGGAGGGGGATTGAACTGCACCATTATCATCCTTAGAATGCTACAAGGAATTAATAATAATTAAAAAAAAAAAAAAAAGGAGCATCTTCAAAGAATATGACACCTTTTGACGTAAATTTCTGCCTAGTCCCAAGATGGGAACATTTTAAACCCTTTTTTAGTGGAAAAATATCCCAAAAAGACGCACTTGACAAATCGAGAACCTAATTTATCTTGAGAATTTCCATTAAAGTGAACAAAACAGACACACCTAAAACCTCTAGGAGTGAGACTAAACAAAGGGATATTGGGTTGCAAAACTTGACTAAACAAAGGGATATTGGGTTGCAAAACTTTTAAAGAATAACTGTTTCCAAGCACAAGAGGGGCATCCTATTGATGATATAGCCTATGAACAACCATTCTAGTCATTATAGGTCGAGTTACCTTTGGAAGGTGCCGATTTTTACACCCAACAACCCCAATCTGTCGAGGTATATATAGGCACAACATTTGAAAATCAACTCCATTTGTGGTCAAATACTTAGTCAAAATATTACCCCTATATTCCCTAGCATTGTCAGATCATTTTTTTTAGACCTTAGTGAAACTAATTCTCAACTAATTAAATAAACATTTGACAAAATAAAGTGGGAGTAATCATCAATAAACAAAATGAAGTAATGACATTCAAGTATTGATGAAGTTGGAGTGGGTCCCTAAACATTAGAATGAATTAATGCAAAAGGAGTACTAGTTTTGGATTCACTACTAGAATATAAGGTATGGAAATACTTAAGAAAGTTTTTAGGTGTCACACTGAATTTTAAACATATCTGGGAATTTATTTGGAAATAAGATACACATTCTCTTTATTTACTCCAGATTTAACAACTAATGCGTTATGGATGCCTCACACATCCAGGAAGTAGAGCCCCTGAGCCTCACGTCCACCACCAATCATTTATCTGGCCCACTAATCCTATATAACACAATGGGAAGAGAAAAACATAAAACAACAGTTCGATTGTTTAGTGAGAGCACAAACAGAGCAAATTATTGGGAAAGGAAGGAACATGTAATACAAGCAAGGAATGCCAAATCGGTTACGTATCGGCCGTATCCGCCGATACGTAACGGTAACGGACGACGGCCGATACGCGATTCGGGGTCGTATCGGCCGATACGGGCCCGTTATGGGGCATAACGGCCGTTACGGGCCGTTACGCCCCGTAACGGGCCCGTATCAGCCGAAAAATGGAAACTTTTTTTAATAGTTGTTTTGTTGTATTAATCATGCCATATGATGTGTTAATCATAGTAGAACATGTTAATGTGCATTTTACAGATTTGGGGTGCCATTTTATATTTTTTTTATATTTTTTTCTATTTACGCATTTATTTTGGCCGTTTTTTTGAAAATTCGAAAAATCATTTTTTAATGATTCTTTTGTTGTTTTAATGATGCCATATAATGTGTTAATCATAGTAGAACATGTTAATGTGCATTTTACAGATTTGGGGTGCCATTTTATATTTTTTTTTTATATTTTTTTCTATTTACGCATGAATTTTGGCCCCTTTTTTTAAAATTCGAAAAATCAATTTTTAATAGTTGTTTTGCTGTTCTAATCATGCCATATGATGTGTTAATCATAGTAGAACATGTTAATGTGCATTTTACAGATTTGGGGTGCCATTTTATATTTTTTTATATTTTTTTCTATTTACGCATTTATTTTGGCCCTTTTTTTGAAAATTCGAAAAATCATTTTTTAATAATTCTTTTGCTGTTTTAATGATGCCATATGATGTGTTAATCATAGTAGAACATGTTAATGTGCATTTTACATATTTGGGGTGCCATTTTATATTTTTAAAATATTTTTTTCTATTTACGCATGAATTTTGGCCTCTTTTTTTAAAATTCGAAAAATCAATTTTTAATAGTTGTTTTGCTGTTTTAATCATGCCATATGATGTGTTAATCATAGTAGAACATGTTAATGTGCATTTTACAGATTTGGGGTGCTATTTTATATTTTTTTTATATTTTTTTCTATTTACGCATTTATTTTGGGCCTTTTTTTGAAAATTCGAAAAATCATTTTTTAATGATTCTTTTGTTGTTTTAATGATGTCATATGATGTGTTAATCATAGTAGAACATGTTAATGTGCATTTTACATATTTGGGGTGCAATTTTATTTTATTTTTTTTATTTTTTTCAATTTACGCATTTATTTTGGCCCTTTTTTTGAAAATTCGAAAAATCATTTTTTAATGATTCTTTTGCTGTTTTAATGATGCCATATGATGTGTTAATCATCGTAGAACATGTTAATGTGTATTTTACATATTTGGGGTACCATTTTATATTTTTTTAAATATTTTTTTCTATTTACACATGAATTTTGGCCTTAAAAAATAATTGCAAATACCTAAATGTAAGATATTTTCATATTACAATCATTGTAATATATCTATCATTGATAGTAGATAGTTAGAAAACGAAATATATGAATTTTGTAGTCAAATTCAGGTTATCTGGTTCATAAATTCATCAGACAGTCCGATACAACTTCTCACCAAAGAGTGGACCGTTACACCACCATAAACATGTTCCAATTTATAAATGAATGCATATTTAGAATGCTTAGAATATTCCGGATTTAATCCATATTTTTTCATATTTTTTTGGCAAAAAAATTTTTTGTGCCGTTACAGGCCGTTACTCCCCCGTATCGCCATTACGCCCCCGTATCCGTATCGGTTTCGGAGGGCACCGTTATGCCAACCGATACCGATACGGGACACCTTGAATACAAGAGAAAGTTTCATAGAAGGGCCTAAATGATAAGGTCCTTTTCCAGAAACCTTGGAATAGGAATTGGCTAACTTAATGCGATGAGGAAAGAATGAGTACGATAGGAAGTTACCTTCCCGGCTAATCATGTGCCAAAGTCAATGATCCATGACCCGTGAGGGCGAGACAAATGATTAGCAGATATATGTAGCAGACCCTCTGATATATTGGCATCAATAGATGAGGATGTACTGGTAGACAGAGGCATGAAGATCTACAATTTCTCAACAAATATCAATGCTCCCCCATCTGGACTATTAGCTCCACTCTGAGGCATTAGACGAAGGTGTGGGTGCAACTGATAGCAGTAATCATTAGTGTGGCACGCACGGCCACAACGAGTACACACCAATTTGTCTTGATCAACATTCTATGGAGGAGGACGCAAAGGCCATTTTCCTGATGATGATCCCCCTGACGACTTAAATCCAGCTGCAAATGCCAATCTCCTGAAATTGTCCTGAAAAAGTATATTCTGAAACTCTGAGTCTATTTTCGGAAATTGCGCAGAGTACGTAAATTTGAGGCGGTTTCTAGATTTTTCCAACTTGGTGCGAAAGTTGGAGTTCCACAACTATAAATAAGACACTCTAAGGTGCTCCAAAGCATCTTCTAGGATTTGGAAAGGTCTCAAGGAGCATACACAAGGGTGGAGCAGCCGCCAAAGAGTTTTTCTTCTTCCCTAGTTTATTTTTCATGCTTTGTTTAAGAGATTTGATTTCAATCACGTCTATGGTTGGCTAAACCTCTTAGCTAGGGCTAAGAGGTGAAGCTTGTAGTGTGTTTGGATGTTTATTTTGCTTTGATTCTTGTTCTTATTGAACTTCATTGATTTCTAGTTTGATATTAAAGGAATATTTTCAGTTTTCTATGATTTATTGTGACTCAAATTACAATAGATGTTGTGATAACTTTGGACATCTTCTTTTCCTGTTTTGAGATTGTGAGATTGGCAAATCCTGTTGTTCACCATCGTCTCCTGGGCATGGTAGGGTGATGGAATCCCTTCCAATCTTCACAATTCTCCTCCATTGAGAATTAGGTCAATGAAAAGTTTAGATTTAATTTAAATTGCTTTTAACTTCCAATTGGATAGGATCGAACTCCAATTCCAATTGTGTTCCTTGAATCAAGTAAGGTAGCATCTTAATAGTTACAAGTGGATCCTTGCACCCTAGTTCCCACCTTTAATTGATGAAAGAGAGCGCCACTAAGGATGTAACCCGGTGATGGGCCTCACCACATATGTAGTTATAAATGGTCTCCAAAGGAGTTAGAGAGTTCCAATCAAGGATCTAAGCGCGTTAAGCCACTATATCCAAATATAGCTCATTGCAGAATTCAAACACACGTTGATTTCCCAACCACTTACCGAGCTCATCTGGGATTGAAATAGCAGGTCAACAATAATCCAACGCCTCTCGATGCTAGTGGAGAGAAGCGTAATACTCCATTGAAAAATCACCCTGCTGCATAGTGGCAATCTCCCAATGCAATTGAAAATTGCAGGCTAAATCATGACATTAAGAATGCATGCCCGCAATGCAATTATATTCCACAGTTGCTTTCTTGTCCTACTCTTGAGCATCGGTCCATTACTGACTCATGATTGCATAGAATGGAGAAATCAAGTCATAACAGTAAAGTGTCACTCATCTCATCTTAATACATTGGATCATTTTCATTGAGTTCCTTTTTCGTACAGTTGATATACCCCAATTTATTTCCCACCAAGGACTGGAGAAATCAAGTCATAACAGTAAAGTGTCACTCATCTCGTCTTAATATGTTGGATCACTTTCATTGAGTTCCTTATTTATTTCCCACCGAGGAGGAGGGAGGAGGAGGAGGAGGAGGTTTCCCTTGCTTTGATACCGTGTTGTTTGGAGAAACTTTTAAAGTAGAGAGAGCCATGTTGTTTGGAGAACTAAAGTAGAGAGAGCTCCCCCACACCATCTTTATAATAAACCCTAACTAAAGAGGACCAAAGCCCTAAAAAGTGAATGGGCCCATTGACCAAAGTCCAAGTCCAAGAGATTATACAACCCACTGACATAATTAGTGAAAAAAAAAAAAAAAAAACACACACACACACACACACACATATATATAGAGAGAGAGAGAGGCAAACACTTTTAAGATATAAAATCTAAGAAGATAAATGATAGAATATTATAGATATGTGATCTAGTATGAATTCTTCACATCGTATTGTCCAGCAAAGTCGTCATCATTATCTAAGCTTTATCCCAACTAATTGGGGTCTGTGACATGAATCCCTTTCCACCATTCCACTTTATCAAGGGCCATGACTTCAGTTAGAGATAGGTCATCGGGTCTTTTCTTACTACCTCCACCCACATCGCTTTGGGCCTTCCCCTTGCCCTTTTAGAGCCTTCAACTTGTACGGACAATGGGACACACTCCTTATAACCAAAGCAATTCTTGGTCTCTATTGCACATGACCAACCATCTAAGTCTACTTTCCCTTATATTATCCAACACAAGTCTTTGTGCTCCAATGTTGTAAGAATTCATAGGAACTTTTGATTAAGTAAAAAAGACCTAATCCACTCACAGTACCATGAATCATCATGAATGGGCATGGTGCCATGATATTTGAAATGCATTGCAAGCTATGTTAGAAGACTTCAAATACTTAAAAATCTCAGTGAGTGAAAGCAATTCAGTCAAGATGGAGGGGAAGTGGGAATTCATGATAGTAGGTGCTTAGAGAGGTGTGGATAGGGAAGCATGGCGATTGGAAGAAAATTTTAGATCAATTACATGTCCTAGTCCTACAGGTTTTCATAAGGTTTTGTTAAAGTTTAAGGGTTTCGACCGGTGAGAAAACTAGGATGCTTAAAGTGATAGGATTGTAATTTCATAGAATTTTGCAGAAGGATGGGTGTTTTGCATCCAACTAGGTATCTTTCCAAATGTTTATGAGCACAAATGCAGACACGTATGAATTATGTAAGTCTGACTAACTTCAGCATGTCAATGTCAAATATGATATTTCTACAAAAATCTGAAATATTAAAAAAAAAAATGTTGTTTCATTGGAAAAACCAAGCAAGCAGACAGTAGACACAGAATCAGGAGGCTCAAGATGTATTTGAAAAAAAATACTGATTCTAAAAAAAAAAAACAATATTTCTAGAAATCCGGATACAATGAATTTGAGTATCATAGCAAATGAATCCTTTCTGGTGGGGTGCATACCCAAGGAATGCATATTTGGAAGACTAAGCAATGAGTTTGGTGGGTTTAGAAGAAGGTAAATGAACAAAACAAACACAACCAAAAGTACGAAGATGATCATATGATGGGGGTGTGTTGTACAGACGGAAATGTGGGGTATGATTGTTGATGGAGAAGGGAAACCGATTTATAAGATGAACAACAGTTGTAAGTGTCTCAAACCAAAAACGGGGAGGAACAAAAGATGTAAGCAAAGGAGACCGAGTTACATCAAGAAGATGTCTATTTTTTCTTTCAGCGACATTGTTTTGTTGAGGGGTATATAAACATGTTCGTTGAGTCCAAACGAAAAATTTTAATGCAAGTAGAAAACTGATTTTCGACATAGGCTAAAAGCATCTTAAACACATGAAAAACTTCGGACTTCGAATGCAAGAAGTAAACCCAAGTAAAATGACTAAAATCATCAATAGATGTCACAAAATACTTGTAATGGGCATGAGAGATAACAGGAGAAATTCCCCATACATCACTAATCTATGTATTAAATCAAAAAATTTTGAACTTAATGTAGTGGATGTAGGAAATGAAAGGGTCTTACTTTTCCCAAACTTACAAGTACTGCAATCAAAAGAAACACAATTTTTCATACCAACAAATTTATTCGTCAATCCAGAATTGAACAATATCAATAAAGTTTTAGAATTTGGATGTCCAAGCCTATTGTGCCACAATTGGCAATTATTCTGAATAGAAAAACAAAACAAATTATTTATTGGTTTATGCTGAAGAAGGGCAGAAAGGCAAAGAGGAAAGAGACGTCCACATTTAGGGCCCTTCGCAATCACTTTACCTGACATCCGATATGTATCACACAACCTGAAGATGAAAATAAGATATTGCAGTTATTGTCAACAAGTTGGCCAACAAAAAGTAAATTGGTGGTCAAGCGAGGAGAGAGATAAACATTTGTCAATGGGACTAAGCCAGGAACATCGCCAACTGTAGTAATTGGAAGACTGTCTCCATCTGCAGTCTGAACTTGGAGATTGCCAGTGTATTTTTTTGACATTGGAAATATTTTCATATGTGAATGTCATGTGATTTGATGCTCCGAAATCAAGATACCAAACAGAATAAGGTTTTCTGGTTTTACCTGAGACACCAAGTGCATAAAAGGCACTTATAATTATTTGTTGGACCATTTCCGGGGTCAAAGAAGCAAATGAGCCAGGTTGATGAGGAGGAAGCAGTACTCAAAACAAATGAAACCACAGGTTGAAGAACAGATGCAACAGTTATTGTAGTATAGGCACGAGGAAACCGATTTGAAGTAGTCCAATTTTGAGGTCGTTTACGACATTCATTAATGACATGATCGATTCCTTTGCAGTAAGTACAATATTTACGTTGACACAAGGAAGCATAGTGACCAAATTTTTTACAACTGTAACACTGCACGGTACTCATATCATGAGGAGACAGGTTTTCCTTGACCAGCGTAAGCAACATCAACAATATTTTCTGTAGTTTTTTATTCCAAATGTACTTTCGTCAATTGTCGTTGTTCCTCACGAAGAAGTCCATTCAAGGCTTCAAGCATTCATCCAAGGATGGAGATGGAACCCTACTCATTAGATTAGAACGAACAGTCTCATATTCAAAACGTAGTTTCATCAAAAATTGGTCCTGATGACTAGTTGCGTGAAGTCTTTGTATTTCAGCTAGAACGTCATCAGATACATTAGCATATTTAATCTCATCATATTCAGTTCATAAAGTAAGAAAGCCTGAATAATATTCTTGAATGGACAAAGTTCATTGATGATATTGAGCAATGTCAAATTCTAATTGGAATTGGCATGCAGAATTTCCTTGATGATATACCTTTTTTTAAAAAAAATTCCCACATGTCCTTTGCAGTTTTGTAGGGTTTGAGATACAAAATGAGTTGAGGATCTACTGATCCAAGAATCCAGGATTTGATTTTCGCATCCTGAGTATGCCAAGAGGATAACTTTTTATCATCCTCTGTAGGTAACGGATCAAATCCAGAGACATGCCCCCACAATTCATTGCCTTCAAGGTATACTTGGAATTGGAAACCAGAGAAGCACCACACGCGTGGATAACAACGGTGGCCCAGACGCACGTGCGTGTGATCCCGCCCGCACCCTCCTTGGGGCTAGTCGGCCAGGGGTGGGCTACAAAACCCCCGAATTTCAGCCTGATCCGATGTCGGTCTATGCGTGGTGCTCCGCCGAAATTTCAGCCCCCCTGCAGGGCCAGATCCTGAAAATCTGTTGTAGAGAGAAAAGCGGCTGCAATAGAGGGTGGATTTAAAGCGTAGATAACTGTAGGAAGAGGTGAATATGGAAGGTAGGAGATAGGGCGATTTGGGATAGGTGTGGCTTCGCACCACGGTAGTCAGCCCTTCGAGGAATGGAGGGTTTCACACCTAATTGAATTTCCACAACTCAGAAATTTAGAGGAGCAGAAAAAAACGCAGAAATTTTATTAATCTTCAATGAAAAAAAACCTACAAAGGATTGCCTATTTATAAGAAAAACATATACCCCAAAAGTTGCGCCATGTGCACATACTATTACTTAAAGACGAAGTAATAAAAAATAAAAATTAATTAATGCAATCTAAACCGTTCATGATGTTCCTAATAACGGTAATAAGCAAAACTCAAAGTCCTAGGTCACCTAGGGTAGTGGGCCACGATCATGAGATCCAATCAATGTTGTCAAATCGCATATACGATTGCATGCGATCCGCATATGCTGTTCGCATATGCGATCGCACAATCGCATATGCCATGGCATATTTTTTTTCCATAAAAAAAAAACTAAAAATTCTAAAAATTCTAAAAAAAAAAAAAAAGAGCGGAAAACTCGTCTAATTAGTACACATGATTGGATTAGGTTATTTTACTTATTTCATTATAGTTTGTGTGTTTCATTAAGTGATATATTTAATTACTTATATTATATAAATTTTAACAAAACAATCAACAAGCTACATTAAAAGATAACTAATTATTATAAACTTCGAAGAAAGAAATTTTAATGATAAATGGATAACTTGAAACAACATACAAGTTATAACTTACAACTCAATTTATAAAAAGTAAGCACAACTTATAAAATACAAAAAATAAACATAATTGAAATAATAGTAGAGAGATTAGAGTAAGAAAGAAAGAGGTGTAAGAGAGAAAGAGTAAGAGATTTAGAGCTTTGGAGTAAAGAATAGTGAAAATGGAGGGGATATGAGTGCCTAATTATAGGCAAAAGTTCTCCAATTTGAAAAAATAAAAATCTTTCACTCTTGGCTATTGGGAAATATCGCATACTCGCATATTTATCGCATACAAAAGTATGCCATGGCATACTTGCCCGATCACATATGCCATCATGGCATATGCGATGCGATCAAAAGTATGCGCATATGCGATCGCATTTGATAACAATGGATCCAATGATGGAATCCACATGATGATCGGGTCCACCCCAAGGAACCAAAACACATCCTCTAACTAGGAGGCCCTCCATGGATGTCGTAATCGATCCAGATCGAAGGTGGGGCCCTCCACCTTGCGTACATGCGTAAGGGGGGCGTGTGTGTGTGCGAGATGTCCCCATCAACTCTCCCTGGCTGCGAAGATTTCGCCATTGGCGAAACAAAACTCTTGAATTGCTCCAAGATTTCGGGATCAAGTCTCTGAAGCTCCTCCTCAGTGAGCCACGTACTGTCTGAAACTGGGTGTGACTTCCACTTGACCAGAAACTTTTAAAATCTGCCGTCTGACGTCAATATTATCTAATGATCAAGAATATCATCTATCTCCTCTCTGGGTGTGGAAAGGATAGGTATAGGATGTAGACGCTGGGAAGATGGGTCGGGAGGGGGCCATGGATCAAGGGAAAGGTCTGGGGAATCAGGATGACAATGTATTAGTGGTCGCCTGAAATGCCTCCACATTGAATGTGGAAGTCACCTGAAATGCCTCCACATTGAATGTGGAACTAATTCCCATGGAAGGTGGAAGATCTACCATATACACATTGAGATCGTTTCGTTTTATAATTTTGAATGGTCCAGCGCTACACGCGTGTAATTTACGAACGGCTCCCTGAAGGTACCACTCTGGCCTGATGCGGACCATCACAGAGTCCCCTACATTGAATTCCTTGAATCGTTTATGTTGGTCAGCAGAAATTTTGTAATGTTCATTACTAGTATTGATCTTTCGCCTGATTTCTTGATGCAATGAATGAATGTGATGTGCAAAGGACTCAGCAGACTCTGATAGCCTATGGGACAGGGACATAGGGACAAGATCAATAGGCTTCCTAGGTTTATAACCAGTAACGACTTCAAAAGGACTTAACCTGTGGATTTATTGACAGAACTATTAAATGCAAACTCGGCGATAGGTAGTACAGTGTCCCACGTCCTGGTGTGCTCCCTCACTAAACACCTGAGCAAATTTTCCAAACTCCTATTGACCACCTCAGACAGGTTTGGTAGAGTTACCCCAAGGACTAAATCAATGGCGTGTTGTATATCCCCCATAGGGGGAAGCTCATCCGGTAGATCATCAGGAAAGACATCACGAAACTCATCTACTACCGGAATGGCCTCAGTGGTTAACTTTGCACTAGCCTCTGGTGCACTTTCCCTAGCCACAAGGGCGTACATCATCGAGTCCGACTCAGTCTCTCGCTCAAAGTCTTTGGTATTTAGAATATGGAGAGGCTTAGACTTGGACTTCGATTTCTCAACCAATCTTAAGTGATAAGAGAAAGGGAGATATTTTTCCTTGAGAGTTTATTTCATTTCTCCCAATGGACTATTGGGGGTTCCCTCAACCTCTCTTTTTTTCGCTCCACAATAGCCCAAAACCTCTTTGCTTGGCCCACAAGCTTCATCTTGGCAAATCGGACTCGACGAGCATCCAACATGTCGTACCACTCAAAATAGTGGTCCATATCCGCCAACCAATCTAGAAAAGTTTTAGGGCCCAAGTGGCCATTAAACGTAAGGGCCTCTACTCTAACTCCCTTGAGGAGTTGCACATCTGGGTCATAATGATCATGATGCCCCTCGCGGGGTGGGTGTTTCTTTGGCCACCCCCATTCCCTTGTCTATCCTCCTGACCACCTGCCTGAGATTGGGCATTTTCCCCAATGGCGGAGTTTGCCCAGGCGGAGGTCTCTAGTTGGGTAACGCGCACATTAAGCTGATTCCAGCGTTGGTCAATACGTTGTTCCAAGCACCTACCCAAAGACTCAAACTGTCGAGTTATGTTGTCCATTGACTCTTGTAATTGCTCCATGTTTAGTGCAGGGTGCAACCCAAAACCACGACCAGTACGTGTGGGCATACAACTACCCACTCAACTCAAAGGTCCTCTAATGCAACTATATGCGTCTAAATGGGACTAAATGCTCCTATAGGACTCTATATGAGGGAAACTGTGCAACGCTCCTAAAATTCCAGCAACATAACTGTTCAAACAGTTTGTTAACAGAAAATTCAACAATGAAAATTAGGGAATTTCTAACAATAGAAAATTCAGCAGTCTATGTTGTGAATGATGGGTCCTAAACAGCCCTATATGATGAAATTTAATGCAAAATAAACGCGAATAGACTAAACCCTAAACATGCAATGCAATCCCCTATGAAAAACCTAAGCTCTGATACCAAATTTGATGCAGGACATGAAATTCAAGTAAGATGTGCAAGATTTTAGGTTTTAGATCACACTAATTCAGAAACAGTTACACAAAATTCCACATCCCACACAAAAGTTCAAGCACTCAATCAAGGGGAATCTTATGCGAATCCAGGCCTACACATGCTAAGGCCAAATCAATCAAAATTATAGACCAAACAATAATCAAAGGAGGGTAAATTCATCCACACATGCATAGAAATAATTCCCCAATCCAAGGGATTTACAGATTTCAATTCAAGGAACCCTAAGGTTGAAGAAAGGGCATAAAATTGGGGATTTGAAGAATTTAGGGTTAGGGTTAGGGATTTGGGTGAAAGAGGAGTAAAAGAGAGGAGAGAGATAAACCAGAGAAGCACCACACACGTGGACAACAACGATGGCCCAGACGCGCGTGTGTGATCCCGCCCGCACGTGTGTGGGGCCCATGAACCCAAAATCCCCCTCCTTGGGGCTGGTCGGCCAAGGGTGGGCTACAAAACCCAAGAATTTCAGCCCGATCTGATGCACGGTTTGTGCGTGGTGGTCCGCCGAAGTTTCAGCCCCCCTGCAGGGCCAGATTCCCAAAATCTGTTGTAGAGAGAAAAGCGGCTGCAATAGAGGGTGGATTTGAAGCGTAGATGACTGTAGGAAGAGGTGAATATGGAAGGTAGGACTAGGGTAGTGGGCCGCAATCATGAGATCCAATGATGAATCCGCATGATGATCGGGTCCACCCCAAGGAACCAAAACACAGTCCTTCAACTAGGAGGCCCTCATGGATGTCGTCATCAATCTAGATTGAAGGTGGGGCCCTCCTTGCGTACGTGCGTAAGGGGGGCGTGCGTGTGCGCGAGATGTTCCCATCACATGATATTTCTACAAGAATCAGAAATGTTGAGATCTTGAAATCAAGTTTTGATTCAATTCAGGGTAGTTCTCATACTGAGATTTCATCCTCTTAAATAGATTACAGGATGTTATACAAGGTATATGTTGACCCATAATTTTGGGTGATTACAATCCATGATTTAAGGGATAATGAAGAAGAATAATTCTATTCCTAAAATAGACAACCTAAGTATAGTACATGATTGAATGGGATAATGAAGGAGAATAATCCCATTCCTAAAATAGACAGCCTAAGTATAGACTGTATAGTACATGATTGAATGGGATCCACGTTTTGAGAGTGTGGTCCCTCGATCGACAAAATCAACCTGCCATAACATTATAAAATGGAAGTAGCTCGGATGTTACTATCAAACTTATTAGAAGAGTAAATGTTTAAACATAATAAATTCTTCCAAGGTCCTTGTATCAATGAAATGATGCAAAATCCTTAGTCTTAATGATTAAATTAAGAATTTTGCATTTAGATCTCACCATTAATTTTGACGAAGAACTTCCTACTATGTTTTTCACCATGTATCTCCTTCAGCATTTTTTTTCCAGATTTCTCCACCATAAGCACAAGTTATATTCAGTGAAAACCATTTGGAGGACAAGGTTTGACAAATGCCAATTTTTTATTTTTATTTAAAAAAAAAAATTTATAACACACGCACACACACCACCACACACTCACGCCTTAGTGGGATTTCACCACAAATGGCAATTGGAAACCTTGTTCGCTCACAAAATCATCTTGACGTTCTTTTTCAAAAGACCTGCTTGCTGATGTATACTCCAGAATACCCCCTTTTCACAATGATAGGCCATAGCATAGAGAAACAAAATAGCAACGAAGGGAAGCCAGGTACACCAGAATGACATGATGGGGAGAAGGATATTAAGGCTAACTAATGAAATATGTAAGACAGCTTAGAGTTAATGAACAGAATCCCTTTGAAATGAACCATGTCATCATAGAGGTTGCATCTTGAGGGAATTGCACTCTGCCTACCCGTTTTCTTTCTTTACCTTTGTCGTTTTCTGGCGTTAGAGAATCAACATCTAATATGGCACCAAGAATTAAATTATGAATGGAACATTTGTTCACAACCCAATGAGGAGAAGCCATACCTTGGGTACTTCAAGTATTGCTCGGGCAAAAAAAATGACAACCCTGGAGCCTGTTTGAGCGTGGTATTATTAAGCGTTCAAGACATTCCAAAAGTTGCATCTTATTAGAAATTAACAAGCTAAACCAGCTAAGTGAACGCAAATTATAGTAAACTGCTGATGACAGTAAATGAAAATCTGCCACTTTCAAATAATATATCATACTTCTCAGTGAAAAGATAAAGCAATTAATTTACACATCAGAAGCGAAAACATCATCTTTTTTTAATGGGCTAGAGATGAGTGCACAGTGACTATTAGCTTATATATCTGACGATAACCATATGAAACTTCAAATATTAGGAATTTCAGAAAAACGTGATCATTGTGTACCAATCAAACTGAAGGGGACATTTTATAGGATAGCCATAAGATCAGCCATGCTTTATGGGACAGAATGTTGGGCAGTCAAGGAATAACATGTTCATAGGATGTGTAGCTGAAATGAGGATGTTGAGATGGATGAGTGGCAAGATGAGGAAAGATGGAAATAGAGAAGTGAATGCATTAGAGGGAACTTAGGAGTGGCACCAATATGTAATAAGATGAGGCGAAGTAGACTTGGATGGTTTGGTCATGTGCAATGAAGGCCAAGAATTGCGCCGGTTAGAAGTGAGTTGGTGCAAGTTGAAGGCTTTGAAAGGGCAAGGGAAGGCCCAAAAGGACATGGGTGGAGGTGACTTGATGGCCTATGGCCTAACTGAAGTTATGGCTCTTGATTGAGTAGAATGGTGGAATAAAATTCATGTAGCCAACCCCGATCAGTTGTGACTAGACTTGGATAATGATGAGGAATTTCACAGAAACATTATAACTTCTTCTCTTCTTCTTTTTTGTTTTTTGTTTTGAATTGTAACTTCAGTTAGGATGTATGAATCTTTTACAAAATACATATTATCAGTTTTTGCTGTGTCTGTATTATGATGTCTCCATCACAGTGCATAGATCCAGTAGCATTGCAAATAATGGAAATTAAATTCTTGGATAATGTTAGTTACCTGTAACAACTCTATTTCTGCAACGGTGTCCAATGAAGATGCAAGGCTTACAGATACCTTATCTGGGTCCTGCTCCTTTATATATTGAATGAGGGACTGCAATCTTCCCTGTGATACCAAAAGGAACTATAACTTTCCCCATATAGATTTGAAAGACCATGAAAGGAAGAAAATAAAGGAAAACAAAGCATATTTGTAATTGAATATTATATAAGAAATATACGTAATTATGTATTATATAAGCAGTCCCATACTAGGAATTTAGAAAATGGTGCAAAATGTGAGAAACCGGAGAAAGCCAATGTTTTCTCCAAGGTGATGTTTCATACCAGACAATGTGAACAACTGCAAGGTGCCATTTGGTAAACTGAAAAATAAGGTCCGAAAATTAATTTAAGTGCCGAAAACTTAAGTGCTGAATTTTAGTACTGTTTTCTGAAAAAAGTCCTGATAAGTGATAGCTGAAAATAAGTAATTTTTTCACCCCCCAAAAAAAGAAGTTTGGTAAACACAGACCACAAATGTCTGAAAATTGACAATTTGCCATATCTGCCCATATTGTCTCTATTTCTATCTTTTGTAGAGTATGAGATGAAACCTGCTGTTGTCATGCCACTAAATTTGGCACACCTATGCCGATCTAATAAAACTTTAATACTTTCCTCTTGTACATTCCAACAAGAGAATGTTACTCAATTTATAAGTTTTATCCCTTACTATTTTAGGAAGTTCAATGGTAAATTCTGGTAAGGAGAGATTAAAGGTCAAGTAGACACATGTGCGAGATAAGCGTCAGATTTATCATGAATGGCTCAGATATCTAGTAGGTGTGCCATGCAAATCAAGACTGCCCAGATATTGGGCTTGAATAAGGGAATAAGGGCTGATTGTGATAGGTGATCCTTTGATCTCGCCATGCAACAAACCCAGATGTTCACGGCCTACATCTCCTTGATTGGACCACCATCTGATTATTTTGAACCGTCAAATGTGTTCAGTGTGTATTCATTAGCCTAGAGAACAATTTTCAGCCTAATTTGATCTGAATTGAATCAGATCTATCGAAAACAAGATCGAATGGCCAGGATCTCATCTGGCCTCATCTGGCTGGATCTGGTCAAGTATGTTCTAATCCGACTAGACTATCTCGAAGAACACATCAAGAAACCCACCTAGACCAAATTTTGTCCAAATCCAATCAACGAATGGGGAGATATGGTCCATTGAAGGAACATGCCATCTTGAAGATCCATTTTTGTCATGATCCACAACCCAATCTAGATTAGCGATCCCCTGATTTCATAGAGCTCAAAGCACCAAACGTCATGGAAGGTTCAAATCTTCCCAAAAAAAAAAAGGCCAAAAGAATGGGACACAAACAACTGACATTAGATTTCACTTTTTTTTGTCAACATGTATAACGACTCGAAATTTTGTACGTCCAAGATCTCAATGGTCATATCTCCGTGCAGGACGTGCAACTACTTATTTTGAAGTTATAAACAAGTATTACAAGATGTGCGGTCCACATCCCAAAAAGAGACTAGAAACACCATAAAAACTGGGCCATAAAGTAAAATCATTATTACTGCACATGTGGCCCGATGTGCAGCGACACACCAACTTTGACGTACAAGATCTCGTCATTCCGATCTTCGTTCGGGATATGCAACTACTTGTTTTGAATCTATCAATGAGTGCTACAAGATGTGTAGTCCACTTCGCAAAAAGGAGTCTAGAAGCACCTTGAAAATTAAGCCACAAAGTCAATCGTTATTACTACACGTGGCCCGGATGCGTAGCGACACACCAACTTCGACGTATAAGATCATGGCACTCTGATCTCCATTTGAGATGTGCGACCACTTGTTTCAAAGCTATCAATGAGTACTACAAGATGTGCAGTCCACTTCATGGAAGGAGTCTAAAAACACCTCGAAGAATGGGCCATAATGTCAGATCGTTATTACCGGATGTGCAACGACACACTAACTTCGACGTCCAAGATCTCGGCACTCTAATCTCCATTTTGGGTGAGTGACTACTCTCTTTGAAGGGCTAGTACTTTGAGATTAACGTCATACATTTATGATCAGACCTCCTACGGTGGCCCAAAAGTGATGGGGACATCATGCGCACACGCGCACTCACGTCGCCGCCCCTACACGTACGCCAGAAGGAGGGCCCCACCGTCAATCTGGATCGATGATGACGTCCAGGGAGGGCCTCCTAATTAGAAGACGGAGTTTTGGTTCAAGAGAATGAGCCCGATGGCCAAGAAAAGCGCATCATGGGATCTCATGATCATGGCCCACTAGTCGGATTGATTTCATATTTTAGGTTTTGCCTATTTATGTTATTTAGAACATCGTGAATGCTTTAGATTTCTTTGATTGGTTTTTATTTTAGTTTACTTCATCGCCAAGTAATAGGTTGCGCACATGGCGCGAGTTTTAGGGTATAGGGTTTTCCCTATAAATAGACACCCCTTGTAGTTCTTTTGATTAATTGAAGATTAATAAAAAATTTGCATTTTCCTACTCTCTGAATTGTGAAGCCTAATTGGGTGTGAAATCCTCCCTTCATCGAAGAGCTAACTACAATGGTGCGAAGCCACATCTATCCCAATCCGCCCCTATCTTCTATCATTCATATTTTCCACCTTTTTCCATTCATATTTCTATTCTCCTACAATCATCTACGCTTCAAATCCATCTTCTATTGTAGCCGCTTTTCTCTGCACAACAAATTTCCAGAATCTGGCCCTGCAGGAGGGCTGAAACTTCGGCGGAGCACCACGCACAAACCGTACATCGGATCGAGCTGAGATTTGGGGATTTTGGAGTCCATCCCTAGCCGACCAGGGCCAAGGTGGCCTTTTTCTGAATAGTGGGTCCCACACACGTGCGGCCGGGATCACACGCACGTGGTCTGGGCCATTGTTGTTGTTCACGCGTGCGGTACTTCTCTGGTTCGTCTCTCTCCTCTCTTTCACTCTGCTTTCACCCAAAATCCCTAAACCTAACCCTAAATTACTCAAATCTCCAATTTTATGCCCCTTTTCTTATCCTAAGGTTCCACAAATTGGAATTTCTGAATCCCTTGGATTAGGGACTGATTACTATGCATGTGTGGATGATTATTTATTATCTTTGAGTATCGTTTGGTTCATAATTTTTATTGATCCAGCCCTATCATGTGTAGGCCTGGACCCGCATAGATTCCCCTTAATTGAATGTTTGGACTTTCATGTGGGATATGGAATTTGTGTAATTGTTTCTGAACTAACGTGATCTTAAGCCTGAAATCTCGCATATCATATTTAATTTTCATGTACTGCATCAAAAAGAGTGGTCATTTTTTTAGAAGAAGAGCATTGTTGTCATTTTAAATTATTGATACGAAGCAAAATCACTTAACCGCATTCCGTGTTAAGTCACTAGTCAAGAGAGGGGAGCTGGAAAAAAATCCTTTTTCTATGGAAATCAAAATTAAGCAGTTAATTATGTGGATTTACTAAACGCCCTAAATAAGGGGAAATCATTGAAAATACCAAATTCAGTGATAAGTGCTGAAAATAATTTTATCAAACAGGCCCTAAGTATTATGATCAAGCCACACTCATGAGATAATCAAATCATGTTTTGTAAAACTTACGTAGCAAGCATGAGTCATATCCGCGCTACATGATTTTTTGCTAAGATTTTAACACGGAGTTTTTTTTTAAAAAAAAAAAAGGTAACGACATTTTATTAAAAGAGAACAACGGCTCGAATTTACATAAGAAATTACATCCCAGATAAGAATGACTAATCGTTTTAGTCAAGCTCCTTTAACACAAGAAACCCACCCTATTATAGTCATTTTTGGCCCTTTTACATGCATCCACCTCCAACATGCGCTTGTTTTGAAAGCATTGACCATTCCTCTTGCCCAAACAGCCCATAACACAGCCATCATAAGTCATATCATAATATAATCCTACTTCCTAAGAGTTTAAACTCCTTTTGTCAGCGGGTGGCTGGCATTGAATGCACAAAGATGCATCTAGGACCATACACGATCCATCAAGGACACATTCAGGCATATTAAATAAATAAATAAAACAAACATGGCTGAGTGAAGATCAAGGCAAAGAAATCATCCGATTAGATGTGGGGCCCTCAAACCTAATTGAGTAGTCCAAAGGAAGGAACCGATTAGCGTGGGTCAACAAGTCCAAATATGAAATGATTTCAGCCCTTATATATCAACTAGTTATCCAATGTTAGGACTATAAGCAACCATACAATGCATGTTGTGAGGCTTCTATATACACCAAACAGCTTGTAGAGCTTATAAGTTGTCTACATAGAAAGAAAGAAAAATAAAAAAGTTCATATGATTGTATATTGCTAAATAGATGGTATACAAAGAAATCTAGCTGAAATTGGAGTTCTCACAGCAATGAATGTGTCTGTAGATCATGTGGTTGCAAGATTTGAGGTATGCATACCAATCATACTGTGAAAACAGCCTTATGATTGTATATAAAAGTCCATAAGCATGGTGTACAAAGCGATTTAAATATTTAATAGGCTTTGGATTCTTTATATAAATTCGATAACATTAAATGACTGGACACATCAACTAGATGCCTAGTTTTTGGCATTTTACACAACCATAGAGTGTGCGTGTGTGTGTAGCCTATACAAGGCCATGTGGCTGGTATATTGAGAGTTAAGAGTTAGTTTTGGACTCTTTCATTTGCTTTCTTGATGTAGAATGTAATGAGAAAGAAGAAAATAAAAGAAAATGAACGATGGATATTTTGTGCATAATTCAAAGAAGTTGATTTTTAGGGTTTTCTCCCTCGGCAAGAGTATTTTCTCTCAAAACTCAACACTTTTTTATTCTGATATATACTCATCAACTCTCCTCGTACATATGGCCTTGGAGGTCCTTTTTTTTATATGTGAAATGAGAATTTTATTAAAAAGGCATAAAATAGATGCCAAGAGCAAACGGGAATTCAAAAAAAAAAAAACTGGGAAACAACCCAGAAAATTAACCCAAAAGAACAAGGATGGCTAAGGCCTGACAATAGCAAAACATAATTACAGAAAACAGGTGCAAAAATAGTAATAAAAAGGGAGGACTGAGCTTATCTGCAATCCCTAACTGAAAGCAAAATCATAATGGCGCCAAGTTCAGCCCGCTCATCCTATGGCCTTAGAGGTCTTTATATAGGCCTAAATACAAAAAGATCGAAAGAGTTCTTTCAAATCTAGGCTTTACTAAATTATATCCCAAATATTGACATCAAAATTTCATATCCAAAGAGGGAGATAACTACTACTAAAGAGATTCTAAATCTTAAAAGATCTTCACGAAATAACTAGAATATCCGAAATATGGACTGTTTTAGATCCAACCCTACAATCAAGGAGGACATCTGATGGTGATGGATGCTACAGATGCATCAGTTGCCCCCAACTTCAAAGAACACGTCCTTGAGTTGATAGCCAATAGCAATCCATCAGACCATATGACATCACAACGTTCTTCCTTGGCTCTACCAGCAATCCATCAAACCAATATGACTTTATAACATGTCTTCCTTGGCTTTGGTGACAGTTGTTGGGGAAGGCCTACATTTCGGATCGCCAACATTGGCATTGGCTGGCATTGTAGATCATGCCACCTCTTCTTTTCTTCTTGCTCTGCACATTCTAGGCATCAACTCCCACTTTTGCAGTAATGGAGTTGTGTTTCTATTAACTCCTTGTCAAGGTGATGTTTTCCTCATCACAGTTCACCTCCGATTTATGCACTTTGATCATTGCTGGGACGGGACCAAATGTCCATTTCAACTTTGATATACACAGTAGAATGTGCTAGTTCAACCATTGAGTTGCTCATCTCTTACTCCAATTAAACCGTCAATCCATTGTTTGTTCCATAAACAAATCCATCCATTGATCCATTAATAGGTTCATGTAGCAATACACAGATTGACTCTTTGCATGCATCTTCTTGAATTGTGGTCCTTTTACTAGTCATGTCACCTGTTGGATCTTCAAACACTTCTAGTGAATCTTGGATTCGTTCTTTGAAATTCTTTGATTCTTCATGAAGATCAATCATACCAAATTTCACATCAAAAGCATAGTCACTATTCTCCAATTGATCACCTCAAGAGGATGATCAAATGAACACCCTTGGAACCGCTAACATCCAATTCCAGGATGTTGCGACCTTCTCAAACACAAGAAGGAACTTCTCGATATTGTGTCGGCATTGTAAAATTATCCAATCAGCTGAAAATATTCTGGCACATTCCCTCCATACAATCATGTCTTTTTACCATTTCCTCCATGACATCCTCCCCAAAAAACCTCCCATTGGTCTCATACAAGCCTAAGAAGGAACTAGTTCTAATACCAATTGATGAAGTAGGTTGTGAAAGAATAAAAGAAGAGAAGAATGGATTTTTGCTCGAACCACACAATTCAAAGAGTTTTAGTTCTCTCACTCTGCCAGAGATTTTTCCCCCCCAAAAACTCGCACTTCATTTTTTTTTTTTAAGATTTCATTCTATATTCATCAACACTTCTCATACACGTGGCCTTAAATATTTTTTTATAGCCATAAATGCAAAAGATAAAGATATAAAGTGATCTTTCAAATCTATACTTTATTAATTTAGCTCTAAATCATATCCTAAAGACTGAAATCTAAATTTCAAATCCAAAAACGGAACTAATTGCTAGTAAAGAAGATTCTAAATAACCAAAATATCCCTAGTATGTGCCGTTTTACGGCCAGCCCTACAATCAAAGAGGGTCCATGTAATGGTGATGGATGGCCTAGATGCATCATTTCTCTACTTAAAAGATTGACTTACTAACACTTTGAATAGAAATAGGTCAATTTATATGTCCCATAGGGTCTCTTTCAAGGGGTTTTGGCATACAATAGAGATTTAATGATGAGGACATCCAAGCACCATACTAGAGGAGGAGGGTTGAGCCAGTCTCCTTATGGTTAGACGGCCATTACATGGGGCCCACTTGGCCCAATTCACATTCCTAGCTACGTTGAAGACCCCACGTGCATGTTCATGCATCTTTGAAAACCCTATACTGAGAAGATGCACATGGGCTGCATATAGGAGCTTGATAGACACATTGGACCGTTGGATTAGGTGGACACGATGATCAGACCGTTAGATCATCATCATCGGACATCTTGATCGTGGACCCCCATGGGCCATGAAATTGTTTAGTTGTTTAGATTGTTTACATGCTTCATTATTTTTTGTATACCTTATATTTGTGTTGAGATTAAAGAGTTAGGAACAACTTTTAATTTATTAAATGTCTTTATGTTGAGAATCTTATCTGAGAGCATCTTTATGTAAAAGGTCTTTTCTGAGACTATAAAAGAGAAAGATGGGTGTGTGACGCCCCAATGCCATTATTTTGAAAAAAAAAAAAAAAAAACTTTGTGTTTTCTTTTCTTCATGTGATTTGAAGAATACTCCATGTGATTTGGCGCTTAGGTGTGGTGTGATTCCATTCCCCATTCAACGGAGGTGCGAGGTCTCCACCTATCATCTTCCTTCTCTCTTCCTTTCTATGCAAAAGAGGTATTTTTCCAAAAACTTCATCTTTTTTCTTCCCTTCCTATCCAAGACCATCCAAATCATATTTTTCTTCAACTTCTCATCATCCAACTTCAACCCCAACCAAAATCAACCATTGAGGACCCAAAAAGCCTAGCCAACGACCCACACGTATGAGCCCCTAGGCTAACCGCATGGACAACCACTCAATCCTTTGATTTTCCCTTGTTTCCCCCATAAAACCCATTGATTTCCCATCCATAACCCTACCCTAAACCCTAGATCCCCAATTTCCTAATTTCCCCAATTTCTAAAAAACCTAATTCTAAAATTCTCAATTCCCATGAACCTTAATTTTCCAAATTTCAGATTTTCTCATTCCTAACCCTGATCATAAAACCTACAAATCTATTCCTTGAGTGTGGAACGTGGCTATGATAAATTGGAAGTTCTATCCTTCCATCGGGCCTAGTTTTAATTGATTTATGTGATTCCTTAGCATGCGGGCATGTGATTTAGGTTAAATCAAATTTTATTGCCTATTGTTTACTCTTAATTACTTGGTGGATTAGCATCTTTTGTTAATTGAATTACTTTATGAACTCTTTCATAATCTCCATGTTGCATGCTAGCATTAAATCATGTGCCTTGCATCATTTAAATAAAAGGCTATACATATAGCCATATGTATGAACCTATGAGACACGATGCTTTATTATTGAATTAAATTAAAGTTACATTGAGCATGAATTGCTTCAATCCCCTAGCATGTGTTGCTTCCATTCCTATAACATTAGTTCTTTTTATTATTTATCTTCTTTGTTGAGAAAAACTAGAAGACTGCTGGAAATTACTTCCACAGTCCATTACCTTTTGGGTTCTATTCAATCAAGTTTCACATGCATATTCACCCACTACACTGAAAGTTCATATTCTTTTCCAAGCTACTGCATCATGCAATCTCAAGGTTGTCTAGTTGAGCTACAGGCTCAACCCCACAATCTCTTCCACATAAAGGAGCATGCTCACTTTTCAAGAAACTCTCACTAGAGAAAGCAGTGCTCAGAAACTCATGGATCGGGGCAGCTTGGTTCGGATTCTATTTTCTCTTACTCTCTGCCTTCACCCTCGGAGCCCCAGTTACAACTGGTTCCCACTGTATCCTTTAGTTAATCTCTCTTAACTAATGCTACTTAAGTGTATTATTTAGTTCAGATGCCATCGATATGGTTTTACCATGTTATGATCCTGCATCTGTTGGAGATCTTCCTGCATGTGTCGGAGCTACTTTGCCTCATTTTCGAACATATCAAAACCATGGTATGCAATCACCTACGTTTAATTATTGTAAATGAAGTGTTTCTAGCAAAAGAGAGTGATACACGGGTAAAACCAAAACCACATGTATCATAAAAGAACTCCAAAGTGTATTTCCTTCACCAACTTGTACTACACGATTATGACTAGTTGAAGAAACAGCATCATTTCTTTTTATCGTACCTTCCCATCTACAAGAGAAGCATAGAGTACAGAACCTTTTTCCTTCAGATCTGTTGGTATATTACTCAAGATGGATTCCTTATCATCCACTGCAATCTGAAAAGGAAATGTCTTTAAATTAGTAGTGGGTCATCACATGCTGCCTGGTAGTAGAAAAGCAGGCAAGAACCAAATAAAAATAGAAACAACAACTCAATTGGAAGAAAGTTTAAATACAGAAAAAAAAAAAAAAAAGGGAATGAAAATCATCTTCGCTTGGTTTATTTTACATAGCCAGAGTGCAGACAAAGATGAATAAACACATGTTACAGATCAAATCTAACCTAAACAAGAGATGTGGTGGCTACTGGAGTAGTATTAAGAATCCTACTCTCCCCACATGGGCCAATGTCCTCATGTGTGTTCAAGATCTGTGTTGCTCCTGTGGTGGGCCCTACCATGTATGGGGTGTGGCACAAAATGAGGTCGGTACAGTCATTAGGTGGGCGAAACTTGTATGATGACTGGACCAACCCTGAGTTTCAGGCTAAGAATATACACATGGTTCCCAAGTTGTAAGAGCATATCAAAATAGGATCCAACATACACAATATTTCATGTATAAAACTACGGAAGGAAAAAAACAATATATTTCTTAAACAACAAGAGCTCACCTTCAGGGCTTTCTTTACATTGCCTTCCATTGTGCCATAAGGCTTTCTCTGTGGAATTCTAAGCAAGTATGAGATGTCCTCCAGAGAATCCTACAAGCGAGATGCTTACAAAGAAGATATTACAAACTCAAAGAGAGACAACAGACTTGAGACTACTAAGCTACTGACCTTGAATAGCTCTACAAATGGATCCATTCACCTGTATAGCTTTCATGTTTGTGTTTGCTGGAATCGCCTTTCTCAAAGCGAGTTCCCCAGTTCTTGGAACTTTAGTGTCGGGTGAATAAAGCACAGCTCTTGCAGGAGAAATAGACCATGGACTCCAACTAGCAAAAGGCAATGGAGACGAGATTTGAACAAAAATAAGTATCACAGCAATGGCCCTCTCAAGTCTCCTCATTCCATTATTCAACAATGAATCATATGGGTCTAAAAATTCCTGCAAGATAAAAACATCCTCATTTTAAAAGTGTAGTTTTTTTTATAGATTAAGAGTAAATAAAGAGAAGAAAGAGGAGAGAGAGAGAGAGAGAGAGAGAGAGAGAGAGAGAGAGAGAGTTGGGAGAAGAGAGAAAAAGAGAGGTAGGGTTGAGTTGGGGTTGGACATCCCCTCTTCCCTTTTATATTATTCAATAAAATGAATATGACAAAAATAACCTCAAGTAACAAAAGCAAAAATCCTCACTCAGTCTTAAACAAGCATAGCAACTAATTAGCAAAAGAAAAAGACTAGGATCAAAGACTAGGTGGGTTGTACAGTGATGTGGCTCACATTCACATCCGTTAACAATCCCCCTCAAGCTAGAGCATGGATGTTGTCAATGCCAAGCTTCGAGTATATGCATGTAAACTAACAGTGACTAAGGGCCTTGGTGAACAGATCAAAAAGTTGATCTTGAGACCGAACATATGGCACAGAGATTTCACCACTAGAGACCTCACATATGTAGTGATAGTCGACTTCAATATGTTTAGTTCTCTCATGATAGATTGGATTGTTTGCAATGTGGGTTACTGCTTGATTATCACAAAACAACTACATAGATAGATTCACTTCGAACCCCATCTCCTGCAACAACTTCTTGATCCACATCAACTCATAAATAGTATGAGCCATTGCTTTATATTCTACTTCAGCACTTGAGTGGACCACAACACTATGCTTCTTACTCTTCCACGTGACTAGATCTCCTCCCACAAACGTACAGTACCGAGGAGTAAACAACGTACCTATTTAAGAAGTTGCGCAAATGTAGAGTACCATAGTTCACTACACTCACAATATAAGATATATCTGGCTGAGTAATAGTTAAATAGATGAGTTTCCCAACTAATCTTCTATACCTCCCTAGGTCTTCAAATATATCTCCTTAATCAGCAATAAGTTTGTGATTCAGATCCATTGATGTCTCAACTAGCTTATACAAAGAGGACTTGTCTCCATGAGCAAATCCACAACAGATTTCCATTGAGTCAAATTAATTTCTTCATTTGATCTGGAAACTTCTATACTAAGAAAGATTCGAAGATGTCCTAGATTTTTTGTGAGAAAAGATCTCAATAGATACTTCTTCAACTCCTCAATCCCCTTATTACCACTTCTTGTAACAACAATATCATCAACATATATCACCGACACGATAAGACCTGAGGTATCTTTCCATACGATGATGGAATGAGGGGGTTGATTTCAAACAAAGCCATAATTCAACACAACTTTATTGAATTTATCAAAAAATACATGTGATGCCTGCTTTAGCCCATAAATTGCCTTTTTTTCAATTTACACAGCTTATATGACTCCCCTTCAGTAATGAATACAGGTAGTCGCTCCATATAGACCTCCTCTATAAGATCACCATGAAGAAAGGCATTCTTAATGCCCAGTTGGAATAACGACCAGCTATGATTGATAGAATTGACAGCCACGGAAAGGATAATACGAATAGAATTCAACTTGGCAACAAGAAAGAAGGTTTCAATATAATCAACACCAAGGGTCTAAGAATATTCATTAGCAATCAAGTGAGCCTTTGGACATTCAACTGTGCCATCACGGTGGGTAGATTGGTGAGCTCCCAGGTGTTATTCTGATAAAGGGCAGCCAATTCCTCTTTCATTGTATGTTTCCACTCCTTATGTAACAACGCTTCCCAGTATGACTTGTGAATAGAACGAAAGAACAACAATAAAGCAAATACTAAAAGTAGGAGATAAGTATTGAAAGAAGACATATTTGGAGATAAAGTAATTGGTATACATAAGCTCACCTTTCCTCAAGGCAATAGAAACATTAGACCTATCAAGAGAAGTCACAGGATCACTAGGCTCGGAAGAAAATATGGTAGATGGCACATTATAAGTGGCCGCACTATCTTTCCATTTCTATTTAGTAATAGACTTGTAGTTGAAGCACAACGGGAATGGAGGAGTCAGCAGAGGGAGGAGATTGGATTATGTCTTCTTCAATCGCAACAAGTGCATGCATAGCTTCCACATCAAGAGATCTACTATCTCTTGAGAAGAATGAAGTGGACTCGAAGAATGTAACATTTGTACACACATATTGTCTTCGAAGTAAAGGACTATAACAACGATAACCTCTTTGCATCCGGAAGTACCCAAGAAAAATATACTTAATAGCTCTTAAGATCTAATCTGTAATGGTCTAACTCCAATTGATGAACAGAGCATAAATATCCAAAGACTTTGGGAGGCAAAGAAAGCAATTAAGTGTTTGAGGTGATTTACCCATTAACATAGTCGAGGGCATTCAATTTATCAGAAAATAGGCCGTAAATACTACATTACTCTAGAAACTTTTTGGAACATTCATATGAATTCATAAAGCACAAGTCACCTCAAGCGGGTGACGATTTTTTCATTCTATAATACTATTTTGTCATGGCGTGTAGGCATACGATGTTTGATGCAATATACCTATTGCAGAAAAATATAGACTAAAGGATTGGGATGTATATTCCTTAGCATTATCTAAACAAAAAATAAAACTTTTGAGTTAAATTGTTTTGCACTTTCATGTGAAAAGTCTTAAGAGAGTCAATGGCCAGTGAAACAGGAACCGTGGATCGTAAACATGCCATACCTAAAGTCACGAAAGTAGCCATGGGTGCAGAAGTGGCAACAAAAGTAGCAGGAATAAGCTGATTCTATGGATTTTTCATCAATTTGGAATGCTCCTCTTGAGTAAGTGTAATCATGTTTCCAGGCATGCATGATTGTTGCGCTGCAGAAGTAGAACTAGCTGAATGAGACCTAAAGTTCTATCTAATGTGAAATGTATGATTAGCCCATACTAGTTATCCATGAAGGTCCCAACCTTTTTCAGTTGAATAATTCATAAGCTCACAATGGGTGCACTTCCTAGGTCCATGACCTGTGCCGCAATAGCATCCCACTTTACTATGACCGCCTTAATTACCTCTACCACCGCAACCACTACCTATGCCTCATCCAATGAAAGATGCTAGATCATAACTATCATTGGCTCCACTTGTAGACCCCAAGGATACACGTTAGAGGCATGCATATACCTCGTTCAGAGATGGCACATCCTTGCCACCCAAAATCTATGCACGAACCAGCTCATACGTAGGTTTTAAACTAGATAAAACTCAACCACCTAAAACTCCCCATGTTGCTAACATTGCTTTTCTAAATCATTAAATGTATGCAATCAACATCCCCAAAACTTCAAAAGAAAATGAAAAGCAAAAATTCCTTTCTTACCAACACTGAATTTTAAAGCATATATTGAAATCTGCACAATCCAAATTTATTTGAACTTAAAGGATGTGTTTGGATGAACTTCTGAATTACAATAATTAGTGGAAAAAAAAAAAAAAAAAGAAATTGCCAAATTGTATTTTATGTCATTATTACTTGTGGTCTCAACCGGATAGGATCCATATAAAACAATTATACAATCATTCCTTCTATTTTCTGGGCTATCTTTCAAGTGTACGACTAAACACTTCGGTGGTAAGGATTCAAATGCTATAGAATTCATTCTAATAGATACTTCTATTAATAAATTCGAGACCCCAGTCCCAATTATTCCTCTGATTATTTATCTTTAGCATTCATACTGAGGTAACAACAACATCCATCAGGAGATGATACGGTAGAACAAGAAGTACCAGAATTTGGTAGAGCCATCTAGCCACATTACACACGGCAGGATCATATATCAATTCAGGCAGCCCATCCATTTTCCCATAATGCAGATGCTAAATGATGGAAAACAATACCTGTCACAGTTTGGGCGAATAGCTTGGGTTGTGGGTTTGCTCCCCACATACACGAGTTTGAGTCCACAGGGAATAGTCTCGTCTCAAAGGGGGCAGGGACACCCTGTCGTCATATATATATATATATATATATATATATATATATATATATATCTGTGTGTGTGTGTGTGTGTGTGTGTGTGTGTGATGGAAAACAAACAAAAATAGGATGATGCAAGAGATGATCAGGGTCTTCCAATATATGATAGAAAGTAAAAAATGGTTAATGCAGTCGCTGCAGGAAATTGCATAAATATGAAGGCTATGGTCCTCCAGATGGATGATCCTGATTGATACATAATCCTGCCATGTGCACGTGAAGGACGATTCAACCGTATTCCCGTTCATCCAGCTCTGTGGTGTCGTCTCCCCACCCGAATTGCATTTGTGTTGCTTTCAAGTTGGAACTGCAACATCCGAACCGTAAAAATTTCGCCAATTGCTCTTGACTGAACCAAATTTTCGCAATTCCAATTTAGCAGAGCAACCAAACGCATTCCAAGCCCGAATCTAAAACGAAGAAGAGAAATGCTAATACCAACGTCGAGAAGGCATTTGAACTGAATTCAACTGACCGTTGAAGGATTCCTGGCAGAAATGCAGCGAATGTCGAGATGGATGCTCCGTGTTTGGGGCGTGCGCGTGGATCTCGAGCGGAGAGACGGATGGAATGGAAGCAGAGATCTTGGGAAAATAGCCGAGGATACGAGAGATGACGCCATTGAAGCTTGTTTTTTTGAGGAGTTACAGAGATTTTTGGCGCTCTTTATCCAAAATGCCTATCGCTAGCTTTTCTTTTCATCTCGCATTGGTGGGGTTGGAAGTCGAAAATGACTGATTTACCCTCACTTGCAAGTTGAAATTACAAGTGGCATTGTCGTTGCCCGTCCCGCCTAGAAATTTTAATGATCTGGTGCGGTTTGTTGACCCCTGAATGCGCATGAGGACATCCACGACACGGCTGTCAAACTTAGGGTGGTACATTGAGTCGAGCTGGCCTCAAGCTGACCTCAGCTCGAACTCGGCTCGGCTCAGGGTCCTCGAGCCTGACTGGCCAGCTCAGCTCAATTCAATCAGCAGCTCGGGCCAATTCAAGCTGAGTTCGAGCCAAGATTGAGTCGAGTTCGCCGTTGCAGCATTTTTACAAACACCTGAACTGCACCTTCAAAATCTCATTATATTTGAGACAACAGCAATGGTTTTATAGGTATTTTATCGAACACCTTCTAAGCAACATAAAAATCAGGAAAAAAAAGGTGTTGGTTTCACATACATACCTTCATTGCCACCAGCTACACTCCTTTGAGTCATTTCACCAAACACTTGGTGAGCAACATCAATATCAAAGTAATCGAGTCACTGAACTGGTTCGATCCAAGTTCGATTTGAGCTGGGTTCATTCCGAGTCGAGTCGAGCTCATTTTCGAGCTCAAAAAATCAGCTCGACTCAGCTCGAACTCAGCTTCGAACCGAGTTGAATCGAGCTTTTTCGAGTCGAGTCGAGCGAGCTAACCGAGCTAACTCGGTTCGTGTATACCTCTATTGTCAATGCGTAATCCAGTCCATAGATACCCGATCTAGTTGTCAACGGGTATGGTTTGAGTCGGGTCCTATGGTATTGGTGTTTAGTACCTAGGCTAACCCGATTAAAGACCTAGACCAAATCCATTTGAATTTAGGTAACATCAAGCATCTATTTGTTGGTCTTGAATTTGATGGACATGTTATGTGTGTGCATGATATGCCAAGCATGCTAGAGCCAATAGTGGCTCAACTCCAATTGAATGCCCTGTGACCCTAGGCACCCAAATAGTCAAATTAACACTCAAATTGTAAATATCAGCATAACTAACCATTAATTGTGCAAAATCAAACGATTTGCAAAGAAGATGGTTCATCATTCCAATGAGGGTTTTTTTTTTTTTTTTTTTTCAAGGAAAGACTTTCAATTAGGCACGTGATAACTTGCATTGTTCAATATGAAGAGAACATAAATAAAGAGAATAAAAATAGGTGAAGCCGATCAATTAAATAAATAAGTTTTAACAACATTGTGCTAAAAAGGTAATGATAAAAGAAAAAAAAATGATAACCAACAACAATTTGTTCATAATTAGACGGTCGTTGAGAATGATTGAATGTTCATAGCAAAGAGGTCATCGGTACAAAAGCTGGATCACATGCTCAATTGGCTTCATGGCTTGATGGTCGACATGGACAACAATCTGTTTTGTTGCGGGCTGAGCTTCAGTATGCAAGACAGTCACGATTTGCATGAAGGGGAGGACATATGTTCATCATGTGGCTGGCTTTGTGGCTAGACAGTCATTGTGGCAACTATTTGTTTGTCGCACAAGACGGGGTTCTGTGATTAGATGGCCGATGTAGGCAAATCTTCAACAGTCCATTCATTCACGGTTGGACTTCTTGGTGAGACAATCATTGGAAAATGAAAGTTTGTTTGTTGCCCCGCACAATTGAGCTTTGTGAGCGGGGCGATCATTAGGAAAATGATTGATCGTTCGTCACTCAGTCACGTACTTCGTGGCGGGAAGGTCAGTTGGGTAGCAACCTATTCACCACTTTGGGTTCTCACTTCATTATGAAATAAGCGTGGGACTAGCTATTCGTTAGTCGCTTGCATCCTGACTCCGTGGGCAATGTCGTTGTGGGACAACACTTGTTCATCACTCGACTAGGTTCTGTGCTGAGGCAACCATAGTTAAACGACAACCTATTCATAACTTGGTCGAACTTTGTGGTGAAGTGGTTGAGCGAAATCTTTAGGCACGTGGCAAGATGGCCCCGCAAGCCATCCGTTCAAGACTTGGAGATCTTCCTAGGCCCAACAACATGATCGTAGACATAGTGTGTCTAACTACCTTATTCTAATCTATTCAATCAAGCTGGTTTTACAACACTACATCGACTTGGCAATGAAAAAGTTAATTGTGTGTTTTATAGCATTTCCGCTTATGGCTTCATAAATGTGCAACTACTTGACCTTTTGCCATGTGTCATAAGAAGCATCGCTGGTAGCTAAAACAACGGTCATGACTTCTTTTCTAGATGGAGCATATGGCCTCTCTGTATTGTCGCACGTCATGCAACAACTTTTGCGTAGGTGCGATGGCATGTATCTCATGGAAACAATGTTACTTGTGTTTCATGGTCTCCTTCTATCGATCACATTGACATGAGGATCTTGTTTTGATCTTCCGTACAGTAGTGTTGCCATGTGTTGGCTTACTAGACATTAGATATGGTGCGATCAAATCAGGTGTAAACACTATCAAGTCTTCATATTTAAGGTTCTAGTTGAGTTCGGGCCAAATAAGAGCATTTTATATGGTTGAGTTGCTCCAATGAATGGATTGTATTGCAAGTTTGTAATAGTACGTGCCACTTTGACACATTCTCAATGTTCTATCGTGCTCTCATACGTGGTGTGACTTGGCTCTATTCTATTGCTAGAATAATCAACATACATTAATAGACATGACTTAGCTCTACTTGGCCTCTAGTTGATAGACTTTACCAAACCTAAATTTTAGTCGGGTCACAGAAGCAAGGAACTGAACCCAACCTAAATTCTTAAACGGGTCCAAAAGTTGAACCCATACCCATTAAAATCAGTCTGGTGGTACGTTGCAAGTGTTATTATTTGGATCCAAATTCAAAGCCTAGATAATAACTAGTCATAGGTATGGGTACACCCATTTGGATCATACTGGAAATAGTGCTCACAGTAGACTGGGATCAAGCCTACTAAGCTAAAGGTTTTGAATTGGCCTATTATTATCAATTAAAAAACCTGTACAAGGACAACCGCGGGCCGAATGGGCAGTTGTATAAAAGATAATGTCCCCATTCATGAAGGATACATGAATAAAAATGCCAACGCGTTATTTTTTATAGTTTTATTTTTATGGATTTTTAATAAATACCTCTTATAGTTGTTGGGCTTCAATTTGGACACTATGCCACACATGTAGATTGGGTGGGATATGATCATGTGCGCATGTATGTGTTGGGTGTGTTAGAGTCGTATATAACTAAAATTGAACTGAACGCCTTGTGACCCCAGACGCCAAAATAGCCAGATTAACACTAGATATATGAAGATTGGTCTGACTACTCAGTCACTAATTGGCATAGAATCAGGTGATTTGTAGGGGGGTGGTCCTTCAGATAAATTATTTTTACTTTGGATGCAATGACTTTTTATTACCATAGTGATAGCTTGCATTGTTTATCAATAAAGCAAGCACTTGAAAAGCAAAAAATGTAAGGCCAAGTGCCGATTTATTAAAGACTCCCTTAGGAGCTTGTAAATGGATGTAAATGAGAAATGGGATTGGAGGTAAATGAATTAGGAGTGAATGGATTACTAAGTTGTGTTTAGATGGGAGTAAACGGAATGCATGTGGAATCCAATTATTCCGTTTGGATGGGAGTAAATGGAAGGAATTAGAATGCATTGAAAGTTTTCAAAATACTCATAATAGAATTATTGCAATCAGCCCATTGAAATACATACTTTAGCAAAAAGATGAGAAATTTTCAAACCACAACTGCAAGGATCACGGGCAAGTAACTTGTCAACATTTTTAAACCATCCACTTAGATGGCCAACCTTTGGGTAGCTTGAATCATTATATTGATGTAGCCAATAATTGAATTATATTGTTCCATAATATCATCAATGTGCCACGTGTATGGTGGACACGTGCATAGAAACACCTTTGTTTACACATGCACTCGCCATTGGAGTTCAAAAGGGCATTTCACCCATTTACTTCCAAATTAATACTCTCTCACAAAGAAGATTTCATTTACAAGTTAAGCCCGCTTACTCCTATTTTATTTCATTTCATTTCCATGCATTGACTCCCATCCAGGCACATCTAAAATGTCATTTACCTAAATTTACTCCTAATTCCCCCTATTTACCTCCATTCACTCCCAACCAAATGGCCTATAAGTTGAATAAGAATGCGTTACATTCAAAAAATAAGTAAATAAAGTAGAAAAATATTGAGGACGGTCCAAGAAAGCGAAGTGGATAGTTGACGCTCATTTAAACCAGGACGATCAAAAGACGGTCGTGCTTCGTCCTGTACATTGTAGCTTGGGAAATCACTAAGTGAAGACGTAGAGATTTGGGAGAGAACGTGAATGAAAACTAAACTAATTCTGACATGTTGTAGTGATGCGTTTGACAAAAGTGGATGAACTAAACTATATATAACCGATTCGGGTTTATTGCAACATTGCCTTGGACAAAAGTGGATAAACTAAATTAGGCTAGGATAAGCTAAGATAGGCGTCCATGTGGGAAAAAAAATAAATTAAGACAAGCAGCGTTGGGTTAAATAAGAGATTTGTGTCTTTGGATTGGCAAGGGCCCGAAGCTCTTCACTATTCGCTGCTTTTATAGACTCAGATTGGCAATGGTCTTGCACGGTCCTTGGTAGTGCGAGAGATTAGGATGGCTAGTTGTGTAATCTCGTGCAAATCTTCTTGACCCTTTACATAAATATAGCCTTTCATGTTCAGGCACGTGTAAAAAAAAAAAAGTATTGTCTCCAACAAATAGCTTGATTGTGCATACTACTTCGAGCCACAAAGAATGTTTTATCAAGCAAATTATGTGACTTTGCACACTTTTATAGGCCACTACTTTAAGTATGATTATCCCGGTCTTACCACGTGTTAGATGAAGATATTGCCTATATTGCTTTACTAGATAGTTTTTGTTTGTCGAACTATTGCATTTAAGGGTTATTTATTTTTTCTTAAACAATGTATGATTAACTCTTCACAACGTTTGAAGGGAGGGAACTAGACTATGTAATTACTCCTAAAAAACATCATTCTATGTGTTGGGGGAAAAATAGAACGACTTATAGAATGGACAAACTTTACAAACCAACACGGACCCAATAGGGCTTGTGCCTTAAGAGGCATCTACTGGCAAGGAAGGGTCGACCTTCAAGTAGGTCGATGCAACTGCAAGGCCACTTAAATAAGATGCAACTATAAGTCCACTTAACGCCCTAAAAATTGAGGGTCGAGCAGAAGCTCAGCTCCCAAGTTTCAACGCATCACTTATGCAACATAGATAATAATGATTGAATGTTGTTCGTATTAGTGCATTAGACATGAGTGGGATTATACCAAATCAGCATATCATACTCCAAAGACAGTTAAATTACGCAAGCGAAAGACTGTGATGATATATAAAATATATAAACTGTTGTAAGTCTCCAGAGTGTGAACATGTTACCAGGTTAAATATATACATGTATACTCCAAAAATGAACAAAATTGTAACGCCCTGAAAATCGGGGGTCGAGCATAAACTCTACTCCCGAGTTCCAACGCATCACTTGTGCAACAAAATGAATGATGATTGAATGTTGTCTGCATTAATGTAGTGAACATGAGTGAGATTAAGCCAAAAAAGCATATCATACTCCAGAGACAAGTGAATTAGCAAGCGGAAGACTGTGATAGATAAATAAAATATATAAACTGTGGTGAGTCTCCAGAGTGTGATAACATTACCAGGTTAAATAATTACAAGTATAGTTTCAAAATATACTAAATGTGTAAGGTCCTCTAGTCAACATCCCTGTAACCCCATCGATCAAGGCACGGCTTACATGAAGCCGCCAGAAAATAACATATACAAGAAAGTGTCCTCATCGTCGCAGAGGTCTAACTCCGCCTCACAAGCATCGCCATCTGCAATCAGACAAAGTCTGGTGGGTGTTCGGAACACCGTCCCGTAACGTAGGAGTGAGTAGCTAACTCAGTGAACAATAAAGCATAGGTTAACATATTATCAATTTAGTCAAGCAGTAATGATAAAGCAGTAAAATCAAACACTCCTAACTACTCTTATTAATGCAAGTATGAATGCAGTCATGATGTATGCCTTTGCCAAACCACCCTCATGCGACACCATCTTACGTTCGCGGCATGCTTTCATCCCTCAGTGCTCCACATCTTCCAGGCACATGCAATGCGATGATGAGCATGATTACCGAGTTATTATTAGTCCATTTCAAACAGCAGGATTAGGAAACTAAGGTACCTCCCTTGTATCATTCCCAAACATGATCCATTCTAAGGTCATCAATCCTAGATAATCTCATACGACAGTATATTTCTAGGTCGCTGCAAAGGCTGTCAGGGCTGTTACGCATAACGGTTACACCACTCCCCCATCACCTTTTTAACGGTTCATCACTAAGCTGATACAGGCCTAGTTCATACTCTATATACTGCGGTAAAACTCGTCGCCTCACCGCAAATTCAAAGTATGCTCGAGGTCACTACAAAGGGTTGTTGCTCGCAATCGTTGCACCACTCCCCCATCACCTTATCAATGTAGGCCAACAACACGAATATAGTATCCCATACCACCATAATCGGCTTACAAGTCTAGTTGCTCACTGGTCACTACGGGGAGGCACGTGACCCCAGCGTAGGCCGACAGCTCGACCACGGTGTCCCATACCACCATGCCCGACTCATAAGTCTTAGCGGATCGAGGTACCTAGTTAAAAGAGATTTCACTGGTAAGTTTGGTACCCTAAGTTCAAGCAGTAGCGACCAAACATGGTGAACATACATAAGACAGATCGGGTTGTGTGACGAGCTCAGCTAGCTCGAGCGCACGACAAGTTGGATGACATGAAGTGTATAAGCACTTCGCGTGGCCAACCACTATCGCAACTGAAGTACAACTTGGGTTCATCGAACACATCTCATGTGGCAAATGAATCTCAGCCACGAATTCGATTCCATTACCGACTGCCTGGACTATACAATAGTCTCAATCACATTCAATTGCAGATAGGTAAAGCAGTAATGGATCAAGATTCAAATCATACAATCAAGGTCTGGTATTATCCGTTTAAGGCTGTCAGGGTTGTTGCACGCACTCGTTGCACCGCTCCCCCATCACCCTTCACGGATTTTTATGGAATACAACTTAAACATGTGAAGTAATCAGAGCAGAATTACATAAACAAGTAATTCAAACATGTTGACAAGCATGTTGTAAAACATAATGCAAACAGAAAATTCAAACACATACGTTTCATAAGTAAGTGGTTAAACTAAACAAACAACATGGAGGAAATTATACACATTACTAAGGTAGTTGAGATTCCTATCTCAACACCCTTATACATTACAATTTACTAACTACTACTCATATAGACATTTCAACAAACACTTTAAAATACATATATCAACATACATGATATATGTTGATCACATAGGCATTAGGCCAAATCCTTTCACTAGGGAGTTGCCCCAATCATAACACGCGTACACCCACGACGGATAGTCATGGAAAGTAGGAATCCAAGTTCTATATTCATTTGAACATTTTCACAAACACTTGGGCTACACATTTCAACATATATAGCGTATAGTGGCCGTGGCGTGATTCAGGGCAAATCCTTTCGTCAAAGGGGGTATCGCCAATACAACAATCATATATCCATGACAATTAGTCATGGCGAGCACGAATGAGAATTCTATACTCATTCGGTCATTTTCACAAACACTTAGAATACACTATTTTAACATACATAGTATATATTAGCAAAAATATGTATTAGGACGAACCCTCTCGCCAAACAAGTATTTTATCCATATATAATATATTAATACAACAAATAATCATGGCAAACACATTTTCAAAATTTATACGCATACAGTACTTTCTACAAATACTTAGAATATGTAAAATTCCATATTCTTCATCTTTAATCGAAACGGAAAACAGACAGCACTTGTACATGTGCAATTGCATGCAGATCATGAATCTATCATTATCTGACATTGAAAGCGTTGAAAACCATAACCTATACACCTAAAGTCCGCACCTTTTATCGTAGAATCGTAAAGAATACGATAGGTTTGCTAAGCTTCCGTCTACGGTAGTTTGACAACCTATAGAGCGAAATAGGTTAGCTATTTCATAACCTACCACTATCAAAACCCTAAAACAGATTAGGGTTAGGGTTTCTTACCTAGAAACGGAGCCGGAATCGCCAGGAAAGCGATTAAAACGGAGTGGTGGAGCTCGTGGAGCGGCAGGGTAAAGTGGCAGGGAGATTCCCCCACTTCTCTCACCCTTTCTCTCTCTTTTCTCTCTTCTCTCTCTAGGGTTTCTCTCAAATTCATATGTCTGTGAGAGAGAGAGTTCTAAGGTCCTTATATAGCCTAAAAACTCACCAAATTAGACTTCAACTTAAGGTATACTTAGGTTATATCCAAAGCGACCTTTTTCCAGCTCAACGGAGGACTTTTGGCGGGCCTCCTTGAGCCAACGGTCAGACTTAAGCTCACTAACACTGGATCTACGTACCATTAAGTTTTCGTTTCAGTAGGGTTCTCAGATCACGCGTGGCGGACCAGTTTCAGTTAAACGGTCAGTGGATCTCGATCGGAGATTTCGAGTACATAGATATGTTGGGAAAATATCCCTGATCCGAAGGTGTATTTGGGTCAGATTCTGACAGTCTGGTTGCTTAATACTGATCCGCAAGCGAGAGGTGTCAGATTTCATAAATTTCTATTTTATTTTGAATTAATTTCACATTTCTCACACTCTCCACTCCGAGCTTAAGCGAATAGCGCTGGGACACTATCTGGACTTGATTTCCGAGATGGTTGTCAAGCCCAGTAAGGCGGTCCTAATTCCTTAACTTGGTATTATTCGGACTTTCGATGTGCGGTCCAGATCTGATACGGAGTTTCGAGATGCTCCCGAGAGCAGCCGGGTAATGAGATTGATCCTATATTTTAGGGTAACCTAGCGTCAATGATTGTACAAGTTTTGGGTCTTGCATATCGTATTTAAAGTGATTAGTGTTAATTTCGCAGGTACTCTAGTTTAACACTGGCTAATTCTGACCTAATTTCTAAAGGATTTAGTCCTGTATGATTTCTGTCTGAGGTGGTACTTAGTCCTTTGTAGCAATGTTTAGTTTAAGTATTGTTCTTCTTTACCTAAACTTTAAGATAGTGTCTAGGGTGAAAGTACTTAGAAAAATTGAAAGAACAAGGTAGTGAAGGGTGGGATTTGTGAAGAAAATGTGAGGTTTTCAAGAGAATGGTTTGAAGAAGAGATTTAAGACCCTTGAATTGAGTGTTTAAGAAGTTAAACAGGAGTTAGGATTGTCCCATCGCCTAAAGACGTCTAATTTTAGGTTAGCAAAAATTCGGGTTGTTACAAAAATGAATATACATGGGTGTTCCAAAAGTACAAAATAACAAGTGTAGTGGCATCTAATCAGCAACCCTGTAACCCCGTCGATCAGCACATGGTCTACATAAACCCACCTAATAGCTACATATAGGAAAAACTCTCCTCATCATCATAAAAGTCTGGCTCCGCTTCATAAGCATTGTCATCATCTGAAACTAAAACAGGGTCTGGTTGGTGTTTAAAACACTGTCCCGTAACGTAGGAGTGAGTGATCAACTAGTGGAACTATAAGACAAAGGTTAACATGTTATCAATTCAATCAAGCAGTAATGATAAAACAATACAATCAAGCATCCCTAAGTATTTTGATTAATGCAAACATGATATATATTAATGATACATGCCCTCGCCTACACTCCCTCAACATCTTCATCTCACGGCGCGCATGGCAACCTCCCGAAAGTGCTCTTCCTCGCCAAAGCACATGCAGTGCAGTGCATGCTCATGTTAGCCAATACTTAATTAAATTGATTCATACAACAGTGTTGGGAAGCTAAGGTACCTCTCTTATATCAATTCTCAAACAATAATCCATTCTAGGATCATCAGTCTTAGTAAATCTCATACGATGTTGCGGTTCTAGGTCACTACAAAGGACTCGTCACCTGATCAGTGTAAGCCTAGTTTATACTCTAGTTGCTATGGAAAGACTCGTCGCCTCAACGCAGTCTCAGATTATGCTCGAGGTCACTACAATGGACTCGTCACCTGATCAGTATAGGCCGACAGCTCGAATACAGTGTCCCATACCACCGTATTCGGCTCACGAGGTGGTGTTGCTTACTAGTCACTACGGGTGGGCTCGTCACCCCGGCGTAGGCCGACAGCTCGACCACGGTGTCCCATACCACCATGCCCAGCTCATGAGTCTTAGCGCATCGAGGTACTAAGGTTTAAACGGAATTTTCACTGGTGAGTTTGGTACCTTAGGTTTAAGCAATGACGTCCATACACAGTGAACATACATCGGGTCAATCGGGTTACTTGACAAGTTCGATTGGTACGAGCGTACGCTGAATTAATCGACATGGAGCGCTAACCATTGTCGACAATCATCGTACGACTCGGATTCACCGAACGCATCAACTGTGGTGAGACTAGCTCGGCCACTCAAACAGGAATTGTTACCGATTGTCTGGACTACGTCGTAGTCCCAAACACATTATGATGTAAGAAATATGTACATGTGGTAATCATACAACACTTAACAACCATTGCAACCATGGATAACATTTGAAAATACAATGAAACACATATAACATGCCATGTTACATATACATATTCTACTCAAACACACCATATAGACTTACAGCTACTTGAAGGAATTTATGTACATAGCTAAGGTGGTTGAGAATCCTATCTTAAATACCTTATTAACTACAGTTCATCTAGAAACAACTCATTCAGGTATTTTGTCAAACACTTAGACTACACATAACCGACATACATGACGTATGTTGATTTCAACATATAGTAGGGCAAATCCTTTCACCGAGAGTTGTCTAATACACATCAATCATGTTCTTACATTTCATACACATGGCAGGTATAAATCATGAATCCATATTCATTCAGTCATTTCAACAAACACTTAGACTACACACTATAGCATACATGACGTATGTTGGCCATAACATGTATTAGGGCAAATCCTTTCACTAAGGAGTTGTCACGAATACAACAGGCATAAATCCACTACGGATAATCATGGCAAGCAGGGATTCAAATTCCATACTCATTCAATCATTTCCACAAACACTTAAACTACACATTTCAACCTACACGAAACAACTCAGTTATAAGATATATTGGGGTAAATCCTTTCATAAGGAGTTGTCACGTATTCAACAATCACATGTTCACGGTGAATAACATGGCAAGCACAAAACCAAATTCTTGATATATCCAGTCATTTCAACCTACATATGGAATAACCTATTGTAACATCCCGGATTTTCACTGTTTCGAATTTCCAAAAAATTCTTAATTTTTTTTTTAAAATTAACTTATACTATCACGTATTGACCATTAGCACTCAATGTTAGCTTATACACGAGTTAATTAATCCAAGAATAGCCCAATTTAATAGACCAGACAGGTCGTGATAAGGCCTGGTGCAGGCCGCCAAGCCAGATGGCCCGTTTACACTTAACAACAGCCCGTGTGGGCCACCCAATGACCGAGAGGGGTCAGAAAAATCTAAAACTTTAGAAAATCATAGATCTCACTGGGCTTGTGGTCCATCGCGGACTGCGGACCCAGTGGACACCCAGAAGTACCATCTGGCGCTTGCCCAATGCACCCCACCAATGCCAGATTAAAATCTGGCACTGACAAAAGAAACTGAGACTCCGGGCCTTCCAGCCGTCGGATTTATTCCAAATTTACGGTGATGGTTTAATGTATTTTTCAACGCCTGCCCACCAAATCTGGGCCCCGATCGTGGCACGATGACCGTTGATCGTAAATCGGACCCGTGCGATCAAACCCCATATCCGATCGCTCCCAAATTTTGCATGGCCCTTCATCGGGCCATGGATCACCTACCCTATAAATTTTATGGCCATAGGGCCACCAGAAATGCCCCATCAATCAGAATGGCCCCCAAATGGCCACTTAAAGGTCGGAAACGCTTGCTCAGATCATAAATCCGTTCATCCGTTCGCCCTAAAATTTTGCATGGACCCTAGTCAAGCCATAAGACACCTACCCACCGAAAATGGCGGCTTAGGGGGCGTCAGGGCCACCCCAACTTCAATAGGGAGCCTTAGAAGGCTAGTTTGGGAAATTATGGGAACTTAAGTGATTTGTGTCGTCCACTCTTACGCCAAGTTGAGGATTTCGGACCGTCGGTTTACGACCAAACTTTACCCGTAGATTTAGGATATTTCTCCGCTCACATCCGTATAGCCGCGGCCCCGATCGACCATCGGTGACCGTTGAACAGACTTCTAATCATATCTGTCGATCAGCGCGTCGAAATGGCGGGCCGATTGTGTCCATACGTAGATCATCATTAGGACTAACTATTCTACGGTGTATATCGACTAGTACACCCCATAGGCTAGAAAAACCCTCCCATAGGGTTAGTATAGTAAAGACCCAACACTTGGGGCCAATTGCACCAAAACTGGCACTATATAAAGGGTTTCATTTGGGCACCCCTCTCCCCATACGATTTTGCCCTAAGAGAAAAGGGGGAAAGAGAGAGAAAAGGGAGAAGAGAAAGAGGAGAAAGGAGAAGAAATAGTGAAGGTGAGAGCAAGGTGGACTCTCAATCAAGGTGGGGCCCAAGAGGATCAAACCCACAACCTCCTACACCTTCTCCAAGAAGAAACCGTGCACCACAACCACCAAAATCGTTCCATTGATCGCCTAGGTACATCCATCACCCATTTTTCTTGAAACCCTTGTGTTGAGAAGGGATTGTCATAGATTTCTAACATGAAATTGCTTGCTTTAGGGATTCCGACCAACCGGCCCCCAAATCGACGTTCCTAGGTCATTTTCGAGTCTCCAACGAATCACAAGGTGCGGACTATTGTTCTTAGGTGGCCTAGCACCAATTTAGTAAGAGCTTAATGATTTTGATTACTTGGATGTTATGATTTGATAATATAGAGAAAGCCCTAGGAATGTATGTTGTTGAAACCATATGGATTTGCATGCTTAGCCTCCACGATGTTGTTCTTGCTTCTCACATGTTTATGTGTATGGATGAACTTTGTTTATGCCTTATTGTTTTCTCCATATATTGTTACCTCATAGTATGTATGCTTTCATTACTCTTGTGCATATGATGGCTTGAGATGGAGGAAGTGTGTAACTTCCTCACCCACACACACACACATCACATACACTTGTTTCATGATATTATTAACCATGCTTGCTATGAGAATCTGAATAATATGTTGAGAGGTATGAGAGCATGATGTGGTTTGTACTAGATTATACATTGGTAGTCGGCATGTTATGAATCACCCTCCATACCCTTGGGATGGTCAGGAATCATGAGGAGAGATGGTTGTCCCATTAGTGGGACTACCCTCAGGCTAACTCGTGGGTTTGGGCGGGTGTGTTCGGGTGGCTGTAGTTCGACTACATGGGTCTTTTGTGCCCGAGGTCACTCGTCTCACGCTCGCTTAACTCGTGCGGTCTAGCCTACTGTCTGACCAACCCTGTATGTTAACCATGTTGCTCACATATGTATGGAACCTGAACCACCCTACAACCGTTGTAGCCCATCAAAATTCACTCTAAACTGGTCCACAGCCTCGTGAGCCGGGCATGGTGGAATGGGACACTATGTCCGAGCTGTCGGCCTACGCTGGGGTACCGCGCCTCCCCGTAGTGACCGCGAGCGATCCTTTCCTTTCGGCACTCCTCATGTGCTTGGTGTCGGGGATGAGGAACCCGACGGGATCACGGACCGCGAGGTCTCGGCCTCACGCGTTGATGGGGTCTTGACCTCGCAACCAGCTTAGGGCATTGATACGTAGGGTGAATCAGAATCCCTAACCTGCTGGATGAATGGACTTAACTAATAACTCGGCTAACATGATCGCATTGCACGCATTAGTTAGGGTGGCGACTCGGAAGTCGAGGTCGCTCTGAGGGAGTGTTGTCATATGCGATCGTTAGATGGAGTCGCTTGAGGGAGTGTTGTGGCGAGGGCATGCATCATATCATCCCGCATTCATGCATTTTAAATAAGAGTTATTAGGTGTTAATGATTGTCTGCTTTTCATTAAGTTCATATTACAATTGATGCCTGTTGTAACTTGAGACCAATAGTTCACACTGAGTTGATCACTCACTCCCACTCTGGGACGGTGTTTTAAAACACCAACCAGACCCATTCATAGATGCAGGTGACTCAGGGCATGAGGAGCCTGGCGAGGCGAGCTTGGATGAGGAGGACGGGCTCTCCATCGGCTTGATCGGGCTGGATTTGGATTTGCTGAGCCCGCTTTATTCTTTTTGGACATAGCCTTCTTTTGTAGTTTTGTTGGGCAACGCCTTGGGCGACCCTTTATTATTTTTGGACCTGTATATATGTGAGTTATCCTTCATTTCAATAGACTGGTGTGATTGTACTTCGTGCCTCAGGTAATTCCAAATTACGCTGTTAAATTTGATTAATCATAAAAACCATAAATGTATGATAAGTGACACTCGGGAACTCGGGAGTCGAGTCTATGCACGACCCCCAATTTTCCGGGGCGTTACAGATGGTATCAGAGCGATAGTTTGGAATCCCTTGGGCCATGGGTCATGAACTCACTAACGCGTCCGCTGACCTGAGAGGATACATATTAGAAAATGCAACAAGGACTTAGAATGCTAGGAACCACCTCAGTCCCTAAACCGACAACTTTGAACGGAAGGTAAGACTTCCAAGGGGTTAGGATAAAGAATCGAGGGAGAGTAGTAATGTTAGGAAATAGGTTCGAGAGACATACACTACCGAAGATCGATGGTAAGAACGGATCAGAACTGAATGGTTAGACGGTCGAGGCCACCCTCCGAGTCCAAACGAGCTAATACCGGACCAAATTTATTAATTCCGACCCATTCGGGGATAAAGACGTAGATGCGAACGAAAATTTACCAAAATTAGTGAAACTATAAAAAAAATCAGGGTTTGACCACTAAATGAGAGGAATATCGTGAAACAACTAGGCTCATTACGTAGATCAGCTCGTTCTACCCCAAAATCATATATGGCATGTCGAATAACTCATCCTGGTGTGTGAGATGTGGTCAACGTAAGGCGACTCTCTAGGGACCGGCGCCATAGCGCCCGACCGGCGCTCCCGGCGCCCGCTGTCCAGAGCCCCGGCGCTTCCAGCGCCCATCCCCGGCGCTGCCGGCGCCCACTGTCCAGAGCCCCGGCGTTGCAGCGCCCATCCCCGGCGCTGCCGGCGCCCACTGTCCAGAGCCCCGGCGCTGCAGCGCCCATCCCCGGCGCTTCCAGCGCCCAACCCCGGCGCCGTAGCGCCCGACCGGCGCTGCCAGCGCCGGAATTTTCTGCAAATTTTGGTTAACTTCAAAAAATCATATCTCCTTCGTTACAACTCCGATTTAGGTGATTCAAAAGTCAGATTGAAGATTGATGAGTCTAGTTTTATATAAAAATAAAAATAAAATAAAATAAAAATTTTAATACAGCTAAATTTAATCTGTTCTGTCAACTGTCCAAAAGTTTTTGATTTCGGACAGCTGTTGCTCCTAGAATTTTAATAATTTATTTACAACTCCAAATGAGATGAAATTTTGTGAGATGTCTTTAAACTCAATAATAAAATATTATAAAAATTTTAAAAATAATTTAGTTATCAAAAGCATAAGAAACCTTACAAGAAATAGAGCTCATTTCCCTCTACTCACACTCCATCATCTTCACACTCCCATACTCAAACCCACCTCTTCTTCTTCATACCCAAACCACATCTTCCACAACCCTCTCAACATTCCATCTTCCAATCCTCAAAACCCATTCACTTGAGCCACATCCCCTTTACTCCTTCACTCCAAACCCTTATTTCCTCTTCTCATGCTTAACCCAACCTCATTTCCCACATACTTTCCCTAAACCCTTCTTCAATCCCAAAAGCCACAAAATATCCATACAAAGCTTATTCGATCATTCACTTCAAACTCCATTCCCAACTCTCCATACTTCAAACCCATTCTCAACACTTTTCTCGTCTCCAAACTTCGTTTCCATAACCCATCTCAAACCCCTTCCATCAAACCCCACTTACACAACCACTTCTAAACCCAACACAAAATTCATCCCAATCCCTCCTCTACTCCCACCAATTCATCTCAAATACACATTCCAACCTTCCTCAATCCCACTTCATTCACCCATTTACTCTCGAAACCCAACATTAATCCTCTTCACTCTAGCTCGTCTCAAATTTCATTTTCTCAAACCCATTCCACCCCACTTTCCCAAACAAATTCTAAACACATTTTCAAGTCCTTCCCAAACCCATCCTTAGGATCTCCCCTCCCACCCTCACCTACATTCTCATCAAAAATCCATTTCCCTGCCGAGGAAAATGACATTCCTAGCAACCGTTACTTCCTTCTTCCCCATTCCGGTGATTCCTTCCCTCATGGGGAAGGAGTACCCCCATCTTTGCCCGATCCAGAAGAGTAGTAGCATAACCTTTCCGATAATTAGTAATTTGCTTTGAGTCGATTAGTTCTACCTGCTTGTGTTGAAGGATAGTTAGGACGTTTGCTTGACTAAGTTATTTTTTTTCCTTATGTTGGAATGTCTAGAAAACTATGTAATCCATGTTGTATGATGTAACTAGCCATACTAATGGCACTTTGAATTTAATATGAATGTATGAATTATTTTTTTTTATTTTCTTGTCACCTTATAAATGCTTGTATGTATGATTGCCTTACTGCGTCCATCTTAACGTTATTAGCACTCTAAACCACCAGAATACCTTAAAACTTCCGATTCTTCCTTCCCTGTTAAAATTTATGAAACCAAAGCGTGATTTGCCCATAACTCACTAACCATATGATCAAAATGGTATTGTCGAGAAGAACTTTAACTTCCTGAAAACCTTTCTAGGACAGTCGTTCGATCATAGGCATCGCGGGAAACTCATCACCCACTAAAATATTATGGATGTGAAGCTTGAACTGTTAATGAATTTTGATGTCTTCCAAATGTTAAGATTGATCGGACTACGGAATCACGGGACCATACACTTGCGATGTATTCGCGGCTTGACCCAATTCTCAATCCTGGGTGAACACCAACGGACTCACTGCTTTGACCGAGCAGAAGACCATGATCTACCAGGATTAGGAAGGGATACAACGATCTTTCTACCCTGGTCAGGCAGAGGATCGACATATGGGATCAAAGCCTACCACAACTGTCTTTCCGTATTAGCCCAATCCTAAAAGAGTAGAATATACCATCATTAGGTAAACTTTACCAATAACCTTTTAATACGATAATAATGATTTTGACATTTATTTTCAAACCTCAAAGGCGAAAACTTTTAAGGGGGGTAGACTAGAATGAGCCAAACTAGTATAGATAGTACACACCTTACCATGCATATGAACTTGAATTCAACAAAACCTAGGCAAATGAAATAATGAAACCTTTACTTACTACCCTTAGGCAATTTCGGGGACGAAATTGTTTTTAAGGGGGGTAGATTGTAACATCCCGGATTTTCACTGTTTCGAATTTCCAAAAAATTCTTAATTTTTTTTTAAAAATTAACTTATACTATCACGTATTGACCATTAGCACTCAATGTTAGCTTATACACGAGTTAATTAATCCAAGAATAGCCCAATTTAATAGACCAGACAGGTCGTGATAAGGCCTGGTGCAGGCCGCCAAGCCAGATGGCCCGTTTACACTTAACAACAGCCCGTGTGGGCCACCTAATGACCGAGAGGGGTCAAAAAAATCTAAAACTTTAGAAAATCATAGATCTCACTGGGCTTGTGGTCCATCGCGGACTGCGGACCCAGTGGACACCCAGAAGTACCATCTGGCGCTTGCCCAATGCACCCCACCAATGCCAGATTAAAATCTGGCACTGACAAAAGAAACTGAGACTCCGGGCCTTCCAGCCGTTGGATTTATTCCAAATTTACGGTGATGGTTTAATGTATTTTTCAACGCCTGCCCACCAAATCTGGGCCCCGATCGTGGCACGATGACCGTTGATCGTAAATCGGACCCGTGCGATCAAACCCCATATCCGATCGCTCCCAAATTTTGCATGGCCCTTCATCGGGCCATGGATCACCTACCCTATAAATTTTATGGCCATAGGGCCACCAGAAATGCCCCATCAATCAGAATGGCCCCCAAATGGCCACTTAAAGGTCGGAAACGCTTGCTCAGATCATAAATCCGTTCATCCGTTCGCCCTAAAATTTTGCATGGACCCTAGTCAAGCCATAAGACACCTACCCACCGAAAATGGCGGCTTAGGGGGCGTCAGGGCCACCCCAACTTCAATAGGGAGCCTTAGAAGGCTAGTTTGGGAAATTATGGGAACTTAAGTGATTTGTGTCGTCCACTCTTACGCCAAGTTGAGGATTTCGGACCGTCGGTTTACGACCAAACTTTACCCGTAGATTTAGGATATTTCTCCGCTCACATCCGTATAGCCGCGGCCCCGATCGACCATCGGTGACCGTTGAACAGACTTCTAATCATATCTGTCGATCGGCGCGTCGAAATGGCGGGCCGATTGTGTCCATACGTAGATCATCATTAGGACTAACTATTCTACGGTGTATATCGACTAGTACACCCCATAGGCTAGAAAAACCCTCCCATAGGGTTAGTATAGTAAAGACCCAACACTTGGGGCCAATTGCACCAAAACTGGCACTATATAAAGGGTTTCATTTGGGCACCCCTCTCCCCATACGATTTTGCCCTAAGAGAAAAGGGGAAAGAGAGAGAAAAGGGAGAAGAGAAAGAGGAGAAAGGAGAAGAAATAGTGAAGGTGAGAGCAAGGTGGACTCTCAATCAAGGTGGGGCCCAAGAGGATCAAACCCACAACCTCCTACACCTTCTCCAAGAAGAAACCGTGCACCACAACCACCAAAATCGTTCCATTGATCGCCTAGGTACATCCATCACCCATTTTTCTTGAAACCCTTGTGTTGAGAAGGGATTGTCATAGATTTCTAACATGAAATTGCTTGCTTTAGGGATTCCGACCAACCGGCCCCCAAATCGACGTTCCTAGGTCATTTTCGAGTCTCCAACGAATCACAAGGTGCGGACTATTGTTCTTAGGTGGCCTAGCACCAATTTTAGTAAGAGCTTAATGATTTTGATTACTTGGATGTTATGATTTGATAATATAGAGAAAGCCCTAGGAATGTATGTTGTTGAAACCATATGGATTTGCATGCTTAGCCTCCACGATGTTGTTCTTGCTTCTCACATGTTTATGTGTATGGATGAACTTTGTTTATGCCTTATTGTTTTCTCCATATATTGTTACCTCATAGTATGTATGCTTTCATTACTCTTGTGCATATGATGGCTTGAGATGGAGGAAGTGTGTAACTTCCTCACCCACACACACACACATCACATACACTTGTTTCATGATATTATTAACCATGCTTGCTATGAGAATCTGAATAATATGTTGAGAGGTATGAGAGCATGATGTGGTTTGTACTAGATTATACATTGGTAGTCGGCATGTTATGAATCACCCTCCATACCCTTGGGTTGGTCAGGAATCATGAGGAGAGATGGTTGTCCCATTAGTGGGACTACCCTCAGGCTAAACCCGTGGGTTTGGGCGGGTGTGTTCGGGTGGCTGTAGTTCGACTACATGGGTCTTTTGTGCCCGAGGTCACTCGTCTCACGCTCGCTTAACTCGTGCGGTCTAGCCTACTGTCTGACCAACCCTGTATGTTAACCATGTTTGCTCACATATGTATGGAACCTGAACCACCCTACAACCGTTGTAGCCCATCAAAAATTCACTCTAAACTGGTCCACAGCCTCGTGAGCCGGGCATGGTGGAATGGGACACTATGTCCGAGCTGTCGGCCTACGCTGGGGTACCGCGCCTCCCCGTAGTGACCGCGAGCGATCCCTTCCTTTCGGCACTCCTCATGTGCTTGGTGTCGGGGATGAGGAACCCGACGGGATCACGGACCGCGAGGTCTCGGCCTCACGCGTTGATGGGGTCTTGACCTCGCAACCAGCTTAGGGCATTGATACGTAGGGTGAATCAGAATCCCTAACCTGCTGGATGAATGGACTTAACTAATAACTCGGCTAACATGATCGCATTGCACGCATTAGTTAGGGTGGCGACTCGGAAGTCGAGGTCGCTCTGAGGGAGTGTTGTCATATGCGATCGTTAGATGGAGTCGCTTGAGGGAGTGTTGTGGCGAGGGCATGCATCATATCATCCCGCATTCATGCATTTTAAATAAGAGTTATTAGGTGTTAATGATTGTCTGCTTTTCATTAAGTTCATATTACAATTGATGCCTGTTGTAACTTGAGACCAATAGTTCACACTGAGTTGATCACTCACTCCCACTCTAGGACGGTGTTTTAAAACACCAACCAGACCCATTCATAGATGCAGGTGACTCAGGGCATGAGGAGCCTGGCGAGGCGAGCTTGGATGAGGAGGACGGGCTCTCCATCGGCTTGATCGGGCTGGATTTGGATTTGCTGAGCTCGCTTTATTCTTTTTGGACATAGCCTTCTTTTGTAGTTTTGTTGGGCAACGCCTTGGGCGACCCTTTATTATTTTTGGACCTGTATATATGTGAGTTATCCTTCATTTCAATAGACTGGTGTGATTGTACTTCGTGCCTCAGGTAATTCCAAATTACGCAGTTAAATTTGATTAATCATAAAAACCATAAATGCATGATAAGTGACACTCGGGAACTAGTCTATGCACGACCCCCAATTTTTCGGGGCGTTACACCTATATTCAACATAGTTCATATATAACCGTAAAGCGAATCAGGCATCGCATTTAGCATGTGAAATGACACTCATGTCAGTTATAAATCATTAACCGACATTGAAAGCCTTGAAAACCATAACCTAAATGTTTATAGTCCGCACATTTCGTCGATAAACTCATAACGGATTCAGTTTGAACACTCCGCTTTCGTCTACGGCACAACGGCAACATATAGTATGAAATAGGTTAGCTATTTCATCACATACACTATCTGAATCTCTAAAACATATTAGGGTTAGGATTTCTTACCCAAAAACGAAATCAGAATCGCCGGAATAGCGATACGGTAGTGGTAGATAAGCACGTGGAACAACAGGATCGAATCTCGAGAACAAACCCTAACTCTACTTCTCACTTTCCCTCTCGTTCATTCTCTTTCTTCTCTCTTCTCTCTCTCTCTAGGGTTTAGAAATTCGTATGTAAAGGGAGAGAGAGGGTTTAAGGTCCTTATATAGGCCCAAAATCGACTTCAATGGCTCCAGGGCCATGGTATACTTAGGTTATAGCCAAAACTTGACTGTTTCGGCTCAACGGAGCTGTTCTGGAGGCCCCTTTTCTACATGCAGTCGGACTTAAGCTCCCTGACATTGGATCTAGGTCTTGCTAAGTTTTCGGTTCGATCGGATTTGGGGATCGACCGCGGCAGACCCGTTTTAGTTCAACGATCACCGGTACTCGATCAGGGTTACAAGTACTCTGACACATATTGAAAATTTCCCCTGATCCAAGGGTGTAATTGGGTCAAATTTCGACGGTCAAAATCCTTAGATTCGGCTTGCAAGCGAACCGACTCAATTCACTTAAGTTTCAGTTCATTTCCTAAAGATATTCACGTTTCTCACACACTTCGCTCCGGACTCAAGTTGTGCGTTTCTGGGTACTATTAGGACTTGATTTCAGAGGTGGTTGTCAAGTCCAGCAAGGCGGTCATAACTGTATAGTTTCGGGGTAATTGGACTTTCGACGCGTGGTCCAGGTCCGATACGGAGTTTCAACATGCTCCCGAGAGCAACCGGCTTTCGAGATAGATCATAAGTTTTTAGGTAATGTAACGTTAACGGTTCTACTCGTTTTGGGTCTTACAGATCGTATGTAAAGTGGTTCAAGCTAATTCTACTGATTACTCAGTTTAGTACTTAACTAAATTATTCCCTATTTACGACAAAATAAGGTCCTACGGCAGGAGAGGTTGATCTTTCCAAATAACCTATTCGTTTTGTGAGATTCCATAAGGTTAATGGTCAAAAGCTCATTTTATATATGTATTTACTATTTACAGTAAGTTTTAGTTTAGGTATTGTTCTTCATCATTTAAACTTTAGAATTTGTGTCTAATGCGAAAGTACTTAGAAAAATTTGAAGAACAAGGTGGTGAAAGGTGAGATTTTAAAGGAAATGGGTTGAAAGGGGATTTGAGACTTTAAGATTGAGTTCTGAGAAGTCAATTAAGGTATCATGATCGACTCATTGCCTAAAGACGTCTATTTCCAAGTTGGCAAAAAATCCGGGGTGTTACATCCACTCAAATGACCGATTGTTGACCTAAACCATAGGTTAGTTATAGGTCGACCTAAACCATGGGTCGGATATAGATCGGCCATATGTCGGCTACAGGTCAACCCGACCATAGGTTGGCCGTAAGTCGGCATAACCTCTGAGCAAGATAAATACCGATCTGACGGAAGGCTCAGTATTATTTACGTCTACTGTATCTGACAGCTCCACCACCGACCTTTTTCCGAACTAACAGTCCGGGAATCCCCTCCAACGACCCGAAGATCTCTCCCAAGATCTTTGGGAGATAAAATCAGATCCCGAGAAACTCGGATAGTCATAATCTCAGGAAGATCTCCGACATATAAAGAATTCTAAATGAAAAAGACTCCTTACGATGTGATCATCTCTCTCATATAAATAGAGGTGCTTCTAGCCACTGAAAGTACGCATACAAACCCTAATACTTGACTGAAGACTCTTTTCCTTAAGATCCTATCCTATAAAAGACCCAGGGTCCTGACTTAGGCATCGGAGGGTCTTCTTTGTCTATTACTCTCTCCTATGCAGGTCTCATAGGGTCAACCAAGGAGGTTCTTCCGAAAGACTGCATCAACACTATGCATGTAATCGAAAAGGGATTTCACCTTATTAAAGGTGTGGGCTCACACTTATGTATGTGTCTGATATATGCCATCCATCCATTTTACCAAATCGTTTTAGGGCACGAGCCCAAAAATGAGGTAATTATAAGTTCAAGTGAACCACGTTATAAAAAAAGCAGGGGAGATAATGACGTCCACCATTGAGATTTAAAATGAGCCTGGCCCCTGTGGGGATGTGTATTTGTCTTCCAACCTGTTCATAAGGTCATATACACACGGATGAAGGGTAAACACAAATATCAGCTTAATCCAAAACTTTTGTTGCTCATAAGAAGTTTTCAACAATAGATGTTAAATTCTCTTTGTTTCCTGTGGTGTAGTTCACTTGAACTTTAGATCTATCTCATTTTTTGGATCATGCACTAAAATAAGTAGGTAAAACAAATGGACAACATGGATCAAACACATACATAAGGGTGGGCCTCACATGTTTTGCACCAATCATCCTTTCCCTTTTCTCTGTTTTTACATCAGTGATTTCCAAACAGCTACACCTATCAATGTCAGCTGGTGGCTCCACCGTGTAATTACCAGTGTAAGTAATGATTACCTAGGTATTTACAGTCAATTATTGAAAAACAGACATCCCCTTAATCCCTTGCTAGAAGGCTGTTTTCACTGTACTTTTGCATTTAATGCTTTCCAATATAGACCAGCCAATAGCTTTGAAATTCACCTTCACCACATGCATCTTGTTATTTCTAATACTTATAAATATCCTCATTGTATCTATTAGTTGAGAAATGCTCAGCCATTAGTTATAAGTCCAACTAGTTAGCACACCCTTCATGGTATTTGCATGATGTATCATTTTATCTATCAAGGTTGTCCCAACATGAAAATAGGACGCTAAAAAAAATAAGTGGATCCAATTGTCAGGCAAGGCATATAAAAAACTTCATATTCATGTGAGGTGCATATAATGGTTGGATCGACCTGATTTTTGAGGCATCCCATTTTCACAGTGGGATGATTTCATTAGACAAGTTAGATGTCATACAAATACCTCGGTGACCCTCACACCAATTAGTTGAACTTGCAACTAGTTGTATGAGATCGTTTCTCCATTTGGCAATAATTTTATATAACTCTGTAGACTAACTAGCTTCTAACGACGCTAGACACGTACAGAAAGTGGCCAACATGGCCTCATTATAGAAGAAAAGCCTCCAAGTCAGTTATAAACTGTCCAAAAATGCACATACACACACAAAAAAAAAAAGAAAGAAGAAGCATGACACTCATCAAACGAGGCATGCATGTATGATGTATCTAACTGGCCAATTTTCACCTATAAGAACTTGCTTAAATAATAATCTAACATCACTTGATCGATGATGTGGTGAATGGTGTGCGTGATTTGATGAGTGGTCTGGATCGTTAACACGTGTTGTATGCACACGTTTCTAACATGTTTCTTGTCCTTTCACGTGAGGAATAAAAAAGTGTGAAGCCAGTGGGAATTAAGAGACACGTGTGTATGGCACTTCAATCTTTTCCCTCATAGTTATGGCATTTTCGTCATTTTTCCAACAGCATATCATAAGAAAACTATCTGCGAGTTAACGTGGAAAGGTGTTTTAAAATAGCGCTAAATGTTAAGAGGATATTACAAATGTCATAAACTCGGGAGGTATTTATGAATAAAAAAAACTATATGGGGTATTTATGAAAAAAATAACCCTTTATTTATAATTAACTTTTGCAAGCACCAATCTCGAATGGGAGGCCAGACCTCAGCTATAGACCCAATTACAAATCCAATACCACTTTTGAATTGGTGATTCAAACTTACTCATTGATTCTCAAGTCAGGTGGTGACTTATGCAAATCAATTTGAATTGGTAGTTTGAAGGGTGGGGCCCATCGGACCAAGACATGATTAATCACGAAACCCCGGAGATGAATTTTACAGAACACGTATTGCATCCTACCCTGCCTGTCTCTAGCCACGAATGGGCAATTTTTTTGGTGGGCCCACCGTGATGTATATGCTTATCCACGCCGACCATCCCTTCTATCATATCATTCTAAGGTATGTGCAAAAAAATGAGGCAGATCCAACGCTCAAGTGGACCACATGAAATAATAAGATTGGTTGCATTAAATGCACAAGGCATTAAATGCAATAGTCATATGTGGTGTGGTCCACTCGAGCGTTTAATCTGCCTCATTTTTGTACTCATAACTTAAAATAATATGAGAAAAAGGATGGATGCATGGATCTGCAGCCCTCAGCTCCGTGAGGCCCACCAGCAAGTTCGAAGTCCATGTTATATCTACTCCATTCATTGGTTTTTACAAGCTCCTCGAGAAGCCTATTCTATACCTATTTAATCCTTTAGTCTTGTCAGTCATGTTAGGATGTGAGCTTAAAATTTAGGCAGATTTAGAACTCAAGTGGGCGATGCCATGAGAACCAGTGGGGATTAAAGTTTTCAATTTTGCAAATCCTAATAGGAATCACATTAGGGAGGGGTTGGATGGCATACAAACATTTGGTTGGACCATAAAGGTTTTAACAATGGGTATTCAATGCCCACAATTTCTTATTGGGTGGTCCACTAAAGTTTTGGATCAACATATTTTTTAGCACAGGGAGAGGTCTGGATAGGTGGATCTATAGAATCTGACTGTTTCTATATATGTACATGCGATATACACATGCATTACACACACACATATATATATATATGGGAAAAGGTACAATGCGCTCAAGCAAATTTTAACGTCTCATGAGGTCGAGCTATGTGGGCCCCACTGTGATGCGTTTCGAACATCTACCCCATCAGTCAGATGCACCATTCCATCGTGGGCCTAGGTCTCAAAAATCAAGTCAATCCCTGACTTGTGTGGGCCACACCACATACAGAAGTAGAGAGGGGTCGTGCACCATTAAAACATTCATAACCATTTTTGAGGGCCCACCGAGATGTGGTTTGCAAATCCAGCCCATCCATTATGTGTGTCCCACTTGAATGAGGGTTCAGACCAAGTTTCAGGCGCATGCAAAACTCAGGTGGGCCCCACCAAGTGCTTTTACATGTTTTAACGGTGTCTTCACATAATTTTAGATGGTATGGCCCACCCGAGTTCCGTATACAGCTGATTTTTAGGATATCCAATAATTTAAAGGGGACCCATCAAATGCACGGTGTTGATGGTCGACACGCATCACAGTGGGGCCCACACAACTCGACCTCACGGGAGCTTAGCGTTAGCTCGAGCGCATTGTACCTTTTCCATATATATATATATCACTTTGCTGAACTTTTTTGTGCACGACCGGTCGTGGGTCAGGTTCGACCGGTCATGGGAGCGGTTCGACTAGTCGTAGCCCGCTCGACTCAAAGTCCAGCGAACTCCCCTTCGACTAGTCGTAGGGATTGTTCGACCAGTCGTAACTCCCCTTCGACTAGTCGTAGTTTACACAGATTCGTTCCGCGATTTTGCGGATTGCGGAAATCTGTGTCCTTTTACAACTGGGATGCAAAAGGGAAGTTACTTAAACTATAAATAGGTGTTCCTGGGGCTTTTCTAGGAGATGGGAAAGATGAAGAATATTTCTAAAGCTTTCTAAAGGGGTTATAGGGAAATTAAAGGGTGTAGAAATGGTGAGATTCAAGGTCGTTTGAATCGGGTAAGTCCTCTCTCTCTTGTAATTTTTGTTTCATAGTGGATTGTTGTCGCTTTGTGCCATGGTTTTTTCCCGCAAGGGTTTTCCACGTTAAATTTGTGTTCTCTTGGGTGTGCTTGATGTCATTGGATTGTTATCCTAGATCTAGATCTGTGTGATTCCGCAGGTCAAAATCCCTAACAAGTGGTATCAAAGCATTGTTGGGGCACAGATCTGAATCTGCAGGATTAGTAATAATGGCGAGCACCGGGTATGAGATTGAGAAGTACTCAGGGAAAAATAATTTTGAATTATGGAAGATCAAGATGATGAATTCCTTAATCAAGCAAGGCAAAGATGGTGCTCTTGAGGAGCGAAAGTCTACTATGACTGATGGTGATTGGAATACTCTTGATCAAAAGGCTTTATCATCGGTCCGTTTATGTCTCACGGATGAGGTTCTCTACAATGTCATGAGGGAGAAAACTGCGGCTAAGTTATGGGCGAAGTTAGAGGATGTCTATGCGAAAAAATCCTTTGAAAATCATCTGCACTTGAAGCGGCAGTGGTATAACTTCAAGATGGCAGAGGGTGAAGATCTAGAGGCTCACATCAGCAACTTTAATAAATTAGTTTGCAAATTGCTGGATATGGAGGAAGTGATGAAAGATGAAAAACAAGCATGTATGTTACTGAATTCTCTTCCGGCGTCGTATGAGTCATTCAAGGACATTATGTGCAGCATGAATAAAACTCTGAGTGTCGACACCGTTATCTCAGCCCTTCAAGGGAAGACTATGAGACAGCTAAACAACGACATGGGGACATCTTCTGATGCACGGTTTACAGTGGGTAGGAATTTTGAACAAGGTACATGTTCTTCAGGTTCTAGATCCAAATCCAAGGGCAAGGGCAAAGGAAAGGTAAAGTGTTGAAACTGTGGAAAAGAGAGACGTGAAGAAGGATTGTTGAAATCCTAAATCAAAGGGAGAAGATTCTGAGGATTCGTACAGAAAGGCCAATGTTGCCGCGTCAGATGGATCGAGTGGATGTGATGGTGATGTTTTGTCTGTGTCTACTATCAGGCGGCCATACAATGATCGTAAGGACGAGTGGATGCTAGACACATGGACATCTTTTCACATGACTCCTCATTAGAGTTGGTTCACCAGCTACAAGGAGTGCGATGGTGGACAGGTATTTATGGGCAATGGTATTGCCTATAATGTCGTGGTTGTTGGTTCGGTGTGCATTAAGATGATAGGGTGGAGCGTACCTTGACTGATGTCAAGCATGTTCCTGATTAAAAGCAGAATCTGATTTCTCTTGGTGTGCTTGAGGCAAAAGGATGCAAGTACACAGGTATTGATGGTGCTCTTAAAGTATCTAAGGGGGCATGGGTAATCATGAAAGCGCAACGACTCGATAACATGTACAGGTTGATCGGAAGCACTTTAAAAGGTGGAACTGCAGTGGATGTAGCGGATTCCACCTCTGCACGTGTGTGGCATGTTGGGCATGGCCACATGAGCGGGCAGGGTAAGAAGGATGAGACGTGCGGACAGGGATACAGAGTAGGTGAAGCAGACACCTGTGAGAAGAATCACACGGCATGATCGCAGGATATCGGCGAGGTACATGGACGACTCCAATATCGCAGGGGATTCATCTTCTATTCAGATGGTTCCAGGTGAGTCTGGTGTTAAGAAGTGAAAGGTGACTATGGGCGATGTGAAGGATTCGTTGTACCAGACCGACATATGGGAGCGGGTGGAGCTTCCAGTGGGCCGAAAATCGGTTGGATGCAGGTGGATCTTCAAGAGGATTCAGCATAGATACAGGGCGAGGTTGATAGCGAAGGGTTATGCTCAGAGAGAAGTGATCGATTTCTCAAAGATATTCGCACCGATGGTATAGCAGGTGTCTATTAGATCCGTGATTGGCGCTGGTTGGCCAATGTGATCTTGAGCTGGAAAGATGGATGTGGAGTCTGCACTTCGGTAAGGGAAAGTAAAGAGCAGATCTACATGAAGCAACAGAGCGGTTCGAAGTTAAAGGGGCTGAGAAAATAATTTGCATGAGGTCGTGGTTCGACCTATCGCCTAGGCAGTAGCTTGATTCATTCATGGATGAAAGATCGGGGGGCTGCAAAGATGGTTATTGGCATTGAGACTGAAGGAGGAGTAGGCTGTGGTAATCACAGGAGGAATACCTTGTGTGTAGGTATTGATCAAGGATGTGATGGGTCAGGTAAAGCCAGAGAGCGTTCCCTACGTGTCTCTCTTCAAGTTTTCTTCAGGACATGTCCCAAAACAGATGAGGAAAAACAAGATATCTCATGAGCCTTATTCGAATGCGGTTGGCAGTGTATGTCATGGTTTGGATTAGACCGGTTATTTCATAGGCTATCAGTGTTGTGAGCAAGTACCCCGACAAGCAATGTTGGGTAGTAGTGAGATGGTAAGAAGACTACGTCTTTCCTTCTGAGAAGACAGGAGCAAAGGTGGTTGAGCTTGTGGATTTTGATCCGGCAGACATGCTCACCTAGATCGTTCTTGTAGAGAAGTTCAAGGTATGTGTAACTTCTCTGGGCTTGGTAATGACGTAAAAGAAAGACGGAGTATGCGCAAGAAGCTATGATGTGATATATAAATAAGAGAATAGGTCAAGAAGCTACACAGTTTAAGATTGAAGGCATGGTGGAGATTGTTAGCATATGTCCTAAATTTGAACGTGCACGACCGGTCGTGGGTCAGGTTCGACCGGTCGTGAGAGCGGCTCGACTAGTCGTAGCCCGCTCGACTCAAAGTCCAGCGAGCCCTGTTTTTCATGTCCGGGCCCTTCGACCAGTCGTAGGGATTGTTTAACCAGTCGTAGCTCCCCTTCAACTAGTCGTAGTTTATGCAGATTCGTTCCACGATTTTGCGCAGATTGCGAAAATCTGTGTCCTTTTGCAACTGAGATGTGGAAGGGAAGTTGCCTAAACCATAAATAGGTGTTCCTAGGGCTTTTCTAGGAGATGGGAAAGATGGGGAATATTTCTAAAGCTTTTTAAAGGGGTTATAGGGAAATTAAAGGGTATAGAAATTGTGAGATTCAAGGTTGTTTGAATCGGGTAAGTCCTCTCTCTCTTGTAATTTCTGTTTCATAGTAGATTGTTGTCGCTTTGTGCCGTGGTTTTTTCCCGCAAGGGTTTTCCACATTAAATCTGTGTTCTCTTGGGTGTGCTTGATGTCATTAGATTGTTATCCTAGATCTAGATCTGTGTGATTTCGTAGGTCAAAATCCCCAACATTTTTGTCAGGAGATTCTATCTCAAGAACAATGCCACTAGGAGCGAGAGTGGTGTGCTGGAATTTTTGTCAGGAGATTCTATCTCAAGAACGATGCCAATAGGAGCGAGAGTGGTGGAGTTCCATGGCGTGAGAGCGAAAGCTTACTATCCCATATATCTCAATGCCGTAGTAGAAATGAAATCTTCCCAGTTTATATCTCATGTGGGGGTATTACGAACAAATTTATACGGGATTGTTGAGAGCATAGACGGTTGTAAGTAATGCGTAGTCCCATAATGTGATAGAGAGATTAACATGTGCCATAATTAATTTAACCATGTCTAACATTATCATATTCATTCTCTATGCAACTCCATTCTTCTATGGAGTATAAGCCATCGTATATTGTCGGATGATTTTAACACTTTCATAATATGACTTGGACATTCCAAGAATTTGATATTTTTCTCTAACTATTTTATACTTCAACTTTGTATTTGTGAAAACAGTCAAATGTTTTGGATTTATGTAAGACGTGATGTACACATCTATATCATGAGTAATCATTGCTAAAAGTGACAAAATATTGACATCAATTTATGATACATATATTTGGGAGTCCATATATGTTAAATGACACTATATTTAATAGGCCCTTAGACATTACCACTTTGGAAAAAAGTTTTCTAGGAATTTTTTTGAATGCATGATATTCACAAAATAACATATTAACTATGGATAAGGAACTTAGCAAATCAAAACGAGTTGAGTCTTGTCATATGATTATTTTTTATGTGACCTAGCTTTGCATATGATTTTATAAATTTAAATTCAATTGATTCATTCAACATAACCGATGAAGTAATATATGCATTATCACTAAATACTCCTAACAATCTAGCAACAAAAATTAAACTTCACCATATGCCCAATATGTAAAGAATATCACGAAGGGTTATTATTCGCCCAACAAGCATAATGATATAGTAAACGTCAATCCATGTGATACCTTCAACGATGTTATTTCCTATGCATATCTTGTAGTTCATCGTGGTTACATACTGAAATTCCTTGAGTTATTTGTAATCTCGTGCAATATATGCTTTACCACATTTTTTAAAATCTAAAATGATTACTTAGATTGTGAATCAATGAAAAGGATTTCAAAATAAATGTTTGCGAACAAAGTATCATGTGATAATAGAATTATCATATTTTTATTTACACACCAACATATCAATGGTTGGTGTTTCTGCAAATGAAGTAGATGACATTGAACATTTTATCATTTTCTTTTATTTTCCATTTTTGATATTAAGAAGAGTTGTGGCTTCTACTGCTAATTATTTTTCTTCGCTTTCTTACGGTCTTTTGACCATCTCATTAGAACTCTTTGTATGCGGGACTTTATTGTGAGGCCTCAGCTTCATTTGATTGAATGATACTCATTTCAACCTCATGTACCAGGTGACAATAAAAGTCTCTGAACGGTGTGCTTAAATTATTATGGTTCATAATCATTTTGATCGGGGTTCACAATTTGAACAATGCATAGTGATGGTCTTTTAATTTTCCAACAACGTACATCACTCAACGTTCCTAAGTTCGCTTATCGCTTGCTCAATCTTACAAATATGATTCTTGATGGTGCAACCAAATGACATCTTGTGTTCCTGTAACTTCAATTTTATTGCTCTAAGATGTTGTCACGCCTCAGACTCGGTAACCGGACTTACAAGGAACCCGATGGCTGGTTTTGGCCGCAATAGCCTCCGTAGTACCCCATTCTCAGCTCCTGAGGCAGGTTCTGATCCTGGGATCCTACAAGGAGGATTTTCATAACAGTGTAATCATTTCCAATATGAGCATACCCATATCACAACAAGTTTATCTGAAAATAATAAGTCACACATCACAAAATCCACTAAGAATTTGAACTTTTACAAGCTTACATCAGGTCCGAAAGGAAATACATAAGATAATGGGAAAATAGAGAAAAGAGTCAGCAACACTGGAGTCCTCAAGCTCAACTCTAATTCGCACTCTGCTGCTACGTTGTCTGCCTAGAGTCTCCTGCACGTATCAATCGTGCATAAGCTTATAGAAGCTTAGAGGGTGGTGTAAGTGTGTGACAATGGTGCACAGAAGAATAGTAGTAGATGCAACAATGGAAACATGCTCAATGAGAACATCACTAGCTTTACCGATGCTTATCATGAATACGATGTGATAAGTACTGGACGCCATACCGATGCAATACATGAAGGGGCTTACACAACTAATGCTAATGTAATGCAAGTAATGCCAATGCTCATTACCAAACCATATGTCAAGCATATTTATAATCATAAGGAAATCACTAGGGTCCATTACACTGCTGAATGACTGCCGCTCTACAGACCCCGCACAGTCAAACAAGCGTAAGAGACCTCACTACCCACCTGTGGACAGCCAATCACCAACAAGGCCTGAAGGTAGCGGACTCATTTACGAGTTGGTTAGGCTCAACCTAGAAATGCCTCCTCACACCAGACAGGTAAGGTCACACCCCTATCCAATCGATTACACGACAGTGGGAGTCGCTGCCTAACGGTATAAGGCCCTCGTGCGCTCATAGTTTTCACTCGGTCACAACGTTGGAGCAGATCCTTGGTACCATGAAAGTTTTGAGAATTTCACCTATGAGCATCCTATGCACCCGGTATTCTCAAGTAATATTTTCGATGTCCACTCATACGGCCATCCACGAATATACCTGTGGAGGCGAGGCCCTGATGAAGCAAGGGTGGTATCATCATGAAATGTTACGCCAATGCATGAGTCACACACACAGATCATGTACTAGCTGCAGGCACATAATGTGCATAAGGGGAGAAATTTCATCCCTCAATGACCACCACACAATGCAATCAATTCATACAGATGATGCATATGGGTCACAAGAATGTAAGTGTGCTTTCTGTAGAATATGTAATCCTCCGTCTTAAGGAGGGTCAATGTCTAGGCACATAGACAAGTATTCTAAGAAGAAGAGAAGTCCTCTAGTGGGGGCCCAGTAATTTGGGATGGCCCACAAGTTAAGAGAGAGTCATGGCCCTAAAGGGGGACGGTCCTAGCCAACCCAAGGTGGGCCTTTAACCACCTATAAGGCCTCTATGGGCCTACCTTAGGGCCACCAAGGAGGACATTCAACATCAACTGAGTCCCAAAAAGGTAGCCCGCTACGCATATGATAAGAGATGTAAGGTCTAAGCAATGTATAGTCTAGTGCGCCATACCCCAAGCCCAAATCATAGGCCATGTTGTGGGCCCTCAAGTGAGGTTTGGGCCCCACTATAAGGATCATGGGTTCACTTATTGTGGTGGGCCCAATAGACAGCCCATTATTCTAACATATGAGAAATCCTTATATTTAACACAAGTAAGTTGGGCCTCACATCTAGGCCCAAGTATGGATTTATTATAGTGGGTAGGCAAGGGCCCAACTACTTGAGTATTTAGCTCGCAAGACTCATCACAATGGCGAGGTAAATATAAGACCCAAGGGCCCAACGAGCCTATCAAAAGTTCCAGCCCAACCAAAGCTATAAGGCCCATTAACTAGAAGACTAGCCCGAGAAGAATCTAATTGGAATGAGCCTTTAATCATGCACTAATTAAGCCCAAAAAATAAAATTAAAATTGTAAGACAACTGACTTAAATCCTCCCCAAATCTAGTGGGCCATACTGCCCCAAAACAGACATTTATGGGACGGCAATATTGTGCCCATTGCTGAATTTCTAGCCCACCCGCTTTTTGGGTTTGTTGGAGTCCAACAAATAAATTGATTTATAGTATTTATTTTCTGATGACCCACATACATCACTGTGGGTCCCGCCAGATAAGATGGGAATGCATAACATACACTAGAAATGGGCCATGCTGTTGGAATACAGTCCCAGCAATAGCCCAAGGTAGGGGCGTCCCATGGTGGGTAGTTCTACGGGCTTGGGTATTTGGCCCAAAACTGAACTAAATTTGCAAGCTGCACCACGGTCAGATCGAATGTCCGTTGGGTCTGAAATTTTGTAGGGTGACACTTCCATGGGTGGGCCACACTCTCTCAAAATTTTAAAATTTTTGGATATTTCTAAGTATTTTAATTAATTTAAATGAAACAGTCTGTCCAGAAAATTGGACTGACCTGGACGTCCCAACGTGGTGGGCTAGTCCGGCCCTTACCATGGTGTATACAGGGGTCCATTGGCCCTAAAATTTGGTAGGTGAGTTCTACCATGAGTGAACCACACCTCCACAAAATTTCAGAATTTTTGGACATGTAGAAATATTTTAATTCATTTAAAGAAATCAATCTGTCTTGAAAATCAAACTGATCTGGACACCATATTACAGTGGGCCGGCCATGGTCTGTACAGGCATCCATTGGCCCCAAAAATTTGTAGGTGGGTCCTAACATGAGTGGTTCAACTCTTTGTAAATTTTCATAATTTTTAGGCACCTAAAAGTATATTAATAAATTTCGGTATTTCAACCTGTCCAGGGTGGAGTGCCGCTGGAAATGTAACTGTCTCGAATTTGGACAATCTAAATGGGTGGGTTCTGGGTCTCCAAAATTCCAGAAATTTAGACCCAAGGTCCCTCATCAAGCCTACAACAAAGTAGGACCTAGAAAGATGGTCCACCTTCTAAGAAAATATTTTTAAAATTTTATTTTTTTATGGAACTATGCTGCTGGACTGCACAGCAGAAATTTTTTGCAACCCACTATGTTGGCTCATCCTTTTGGATGCCCAAATGAGGTCCATTGGAGCTAAAATTTGGTATGGTTGTAGGTGGGTCATGCAGCTACAATAATCATATATAAATTTGTATCAATCTTCCCATCAAATTCTCAGAAATCAGATCCTAAGGTGACCCAAAAATCTATCCAGATAGTTTATGGACAATAACATTACATTGGAATAAAATAATTTTAATCCGTAATTAAAATGAGATTTAATCCCAAAAATTAGAGGATGAACCACCCTAGTGGGCCTCACAAATATCTAGATCATCCTACCAAACAAAACACATTTGCGTGTGTCCCAATTAGTTAAATTTTAGGAATACATGTCATAAGATGGGATGTCATGGGTGTCATCTCCTTTTTGGGTGGCTGGATTTTTGTTGGCCCACAAGGTGGGGGCACACACCATGATTAGGGATGAGAATAGGGAAAAAGAGGAGAATGAAGGGAAATTCGACCATAGGGAAGGGCTCCACTACTTTTAAGCCCTCCTAAGAAAATCCAACCACACATCATACACCAATATGCATCTACACTATGAATCTCATACATGCATAACTAAAAATTAAAACGAATGGTTGGGATACCATCCTCACCATAAAATGAAGGTCTAGATGACCTTAGAATGATTTGGATAATGAGATACATCATGATGGGGTCCATGGAGAATGACCCCATCATGAAACAATGCATGCATGTAGGATAGGCCAAGGGCCACATCCAAGGGATCAAATGGGATCCCCACCATGGATTGGTGGGTCCCACATGTTCCATATATGAAGAAATGAAATGATCAAGATAGAGAAGAAGGATCAGCAAGTTGTAGACACCCACTTTCAAATCAAGCTCTCAATCTCCCACACAAGATAGATCTTGGACCAATGAAGAAGGTTTAATGGCTGGAATGAATTTCTAAGGATGAGATTGAGGGATTTTGAAGCTTTAAGGGGCTGGAGTAATAGAGGAAAATGGGATGTTTGGGAGAGGAAATTGCTGAAATGAAGAAAATGAAAAGGAGTGAGAGAGATAAGGAGAGAGAGAGAGAGAGAGAGAGAGAGAGTAATGATTTGTTTCTAATAAAAGAAATGATTACCTTAGGGAGGAGAAACCAAAGTTGCTAGGGGTAGGGTAGGTTTGGATGGTGTGTGAGGTATTGGTAGTGTGAGTTATGAAGATTTAGGTGGTGTGTGTAGTGTTTATTGGAACTTGTGCAAAAGAGGAAGTGTGGGCCACATGCACCACTTCAAGGTGGGCCACATGATCAAATCAAGGGCCATAGAATGAAACGTATATAACTTTTGATCTACATATCGGATGGACGCACAAGATGTGTAGTTGAAACCACAATGACGATGCGAACAATATGACATAGGTCTCGGGCCGATCCGAGTCAGGTTAACGTGACTGGACTCAAGGATGACCGTAAACGCTACCAAAAGGTCGCGGGTCGCCGGTATTCAACCGGTAGGACCGCGAGACCATGAGAAATGAAATGCATACCTACACACACATGCACACGTAAGAACTCGGGTCAGGTCTTATAGATGTGCATTTAATTTCCTTACATACATATTAGCTAGTGTGTCGCACACCTCTGTAGCGATTTCATGCACCTTATATGTGAATACGAGCTTCTTGTACCCGATGCTTAATAGGATATCATGGGTTGAGTAATTATTCTCATGCACACTTACTATGATGGTTCAAAGCAACCCTCTAGTTAGCCACATTGCCATCTAAAGTAAGTTATCCATTAGTTGCGTCCAGAGTGTGTGATATGTTGTCATTATCCACGAGGATTCACACAACATGAGACCAATATTAATAATTGTTGTTGTCAAACTTTTAATCCTTAAGTCGATCAGTGACTTAAGCTTTGGTCGCCATTTAGGCTTCACAAACTCATCACATTGCTATGATCATAATATACTGGCATTAATCACTCATGTGTTTGCATGTTATGTAAATCTTCTTGTTATGGAAGTAATTAATCAATTTTAAATGAGATATGAAAATCCACTACCCATAGTGGGAGGTACATAATAATCAAATTCTACAAAAATGAGATAAATTGATTACTTCTGATTACTTCTATGGCAATCATCTGTATAACATATGAAACCCTCTATCATGAATCCTCATGTTATTTGTCATTTGGTGGAAGAGATGAGCTCCCACTTAGGTTATGTAAAACTTTAATTAAATGATATTATCTTAGCATTAGATAGTCAATGTTCTAAATATCAAAGAAGGGTCTGTCTTATTGTCCGTATTAAAGGAGGGCCCATTTGGTAGACTGTCCACATTGAAGGTGGGGCTCACGTGGTGGATGGTGCACATAAAATGTGGGCCCCATATGATGGAGGATCTCATATTAATGTGGGCCACACATGGATGGTCCATATCAAAGGTTGACCCATAATGATAAAAAAACCCATACTCAAAGTGGGTTAGTATGATGGACAACCCACTTTAAAGGTGGGGCGGACATGATGGGTAGTCCACATCAAAGGTGAGCTCCACGTGATGGGCAATAGACATTAAAGTTGAGCCCCACATGATGGACAGTCCACATCAAAGGTTAACTCTAATGATGAGTGACCCATATCCACGGCAAGCCCTGCATGATGGACAACCCGCATTGGAGGTAGGGCCTGCACGATGAATGCTCCACATTAAAGGTGAGCTCCACGTGATGGGCGGTGGATGTTGAAGGTACGCCCCACATTATGGATAATAACATTGATGGTAGGCCCTACTTGATGGATGACCAACATTAAGAGTGGGCCTTACACAATAAATGGTGTATATTAAAGGTTGGGCCATAATATTAATGGCATACATCCAAGAAACGTTTCATATGATGATGTGTCAGGGACAAAACAAACTTGAGAGATAATTGTTCATTATCTTGGAAGCCACATGTGCTTTCAACTTTTTGATTGATAAACAGGTTGTTTGTAGAACATATTTATTTATTGAATAAGTGAAATAAAAAATTACTTACGACATAAGTAGCTTATCAAAAGCACAAACACCCCACATGTACTTGTATTGCAATTTCCAATGAGACATGTTGGGACTCTAGCTCATTGGATATGTGACTCTTTCAATGATCGAACTCGTTTATGTGACAGGAATCCTCCCAAAAACTCTCACATTCAATACTTTAACTCTTTGATCATACAAAGTTACGATGACCATCCATGTTAAAATCAAAAGAGCCAAACCATCAATTGGCTGAACCAATTGAGAGCTTTCATTAGCTTTCTATCCACCACACAAACTGAGAATCATCATATGAACGGCCTAGATCATTGCAAGACGACCCACATTCAAAAGCTAAACTTCGACGTATTGCAAATTTACAATCCGTTGGATTGAAAATCGGATTGCATACTGAGTTACTCAGTACCTCTTATCGTACTGATTAAACTCTGTTGGGCCCACCGTGAATGTATGTGGTCTATCCATGCCGTCCATCCGTTTTTTCATCTTATTTTCAGCGGTTGAGGCCAGAATATTTAATCATACCCATAGATCAAATGGACCATACCATAGGAAACAGTTGGAATAATGATTTCCACCGTTGAAACCTTTTCAGGGCCCACAGTGATGTTTATTTCTCATCAAACTTGTTAATATGATCACACGGACATGAATGAAGGGAAAAAAATAAATATAAGCTTGATCTGATATTTCTGTGGCCCCCATGAAATTTTCAACGGTAGATGTTCAATTCACACTGTTTCCTGTGATGTGGTCCACTTGAGGTTTTTATATACTTCATTTTTATATTAAAACCCTAAAATTATCTGTTAAAATGGATAGATGGAGTGGATAAAATACATAAATCAAGGTTGACCCACGCTTAGGGCCTGTTTGATTTCCCATGATACATGTAAATCACCATAAATAAGTAATTATTAATTTTCACATTGTTTGAACATATGGGAGTAGTTTCGTTTCGAAAATTGAAACAAAAGTGTTACTTAAATATGTGGACCCCACCGTAATGTATATGATATATCCACACCGTCCATCTATTTTATTAGAATATTTTGGAGTATGAACCAAAAAATAAGGCAGATCCAATACTTAAATGGGCCACACAAAAGGAAACAATGGCCTTAATTCGTCCACCATTAAAAGTTATTTTCTTCACGGGCCTACATTGAGGTTTTTTCATCATCTAACTCATTCATAGGGTCACATGGGCATAGATAACAGGAAACCACAAATACCAGCTTGATCCAAAACTTTTAAGGGCTCTAATAAGTTTTTAATGGTAGGTTCGATTCCCGTTGTTTCTTATTATGTAGTCTACTTGACTTTTGGATCTGCCTCATTTTTTGCTCATGCCATAAATTCAGCTGGCATAACAAATGAGCAGTGTGGATAAGTAACATATATCACGTTGGGCCTTACATTGATGTTATAAGTTTTTTGATTTAAGTGTTAAAAATAAGTTATCACATTGCATTGAGAAAGATGCGGTAATTACCTGGGTAAATAATTATTACTCATTTAGATGGTAATTACATTTGAGTTGGAAAATCAAACAAACCATTAAGGTATCGAGTTACTCAGTACGCAATCCGCTTCCGTTGGAACGTCTTCTAGCAAAACTCCATCGGAATAAAGTCAGATCCAAGTCATCTTGATCGGTGCGCTGGAGATAAATAAGGGCATTTTAGTCAATTCGCAGGAGCAACCTTCCTCGTCCTTCTCTCTACCTTTCTTTCACGCTCGCGCATTTCTCGGGCTTTCACTGCTGGTCCTACCTGCTTCGGGGGCCTCTCTCTCCCTCTCTCTCTCCTTCCACATACATCAAAACCCCTTTCGATCTGTTTCTCTCTCTCTCTCCACAGATCCTATCTCGCCTATGATTTTCCTCGATCATCCGCCATGGCGAATTTCCTAGCTCAGTTCCAGACGATCAAGAATGCCTGCGATCATCTCATCATAGCAGGTAAAACCCTACTTATCTCTCTCCTTTCCTGTCACTCTCTACGAATCAAGAAATTTCATAGAATCACATTTCGTTTTTCTTCTTTTTTGGCTGGATCTTGATTGGTCGAGATTCGCATTCTTTCAGAGTAATGCGGATTTCATTTTTCAAAATTAAAAAAATTCGGATTTGGTGAATTGCACATCCTTTTACTGGATCTGGCTTGCGTCTGATTTACATTAGTATCTGAAGAAATGGCTAGGTTACAGTGTGAGTTCCCTACACTGTAGGGGACAGCAGCACATTCAGATACAAGTAAGAGTATGTGCACCGTGGTCCGGATTCTTCAAGTTGTAGGCCCCACTGTGGATTGAATATAGCCTGAACTCGCCCCAGTAAATGATCCTCACTGTGCATTCCACGACCGTCGAATAGACTGTTAGAAAAAAGCAAGGTTCAGTCGTCCAAATCCAATTCAAAAAATCAGATTATTATAATTGTATGTCAGTGTTATTATTGGCAGTGGTCTATCTATAGTGGGCCCAGCAATTTGGATGATCTAATTGATGTTCCTATTTGTCACGTACTATGTATTAGAGGTGGAAATGGGCCAGGGTTGGCCCTAGCCTAACCCCGTTCCCCCAAAGCATTGGCCCCTAGCCCGGCCTGGTCCTAATTGGGCTAAAAAGGCTCTGGTCCTGGCTCTATAGGATCGACCCTGTAAGGAAAAGAGTTAACCAATCAAAGGTTTGAATAGTCGAATCTAAGAATTTTTTGGACATCCTCCGTCAACAACAATTCCCATCATATGAGTGGTCTGGATCATTGAAACATGACCCAATGACCCTGGATCCAACTAGTGTCTTTAGAACACACATGTACATTGAATGGGAATTGCTAACAAGTGTCTTTAAACATCCCATTCTTTTATTGGTGGACCACTTGATAACTGGATGGGGCCATTCATCATTGGCTGGGCACGTTGCCCATTTCGGCCAAGTTGGCTCTACAGGGCTGGGCCGCCTGCCACCTATACTACATATGCTGTATACTGTGGATGCAGTTGCTAGTTGCCATTGTGCCCTTGCTATGTTTTGGATCTCAGACTGTAATCTGGCTCCTTAGATGTTAGAAAATTGTCATGGATTTGAGTGCTTGAGATTTCTCTGCGATCGATTCCATAAAAACCTTGAAGTCAAGTCATATCACCTGAGAAAGTTGTTTTGCTTTTGTGTACATGTCTTAAATTGTTTGTTCTGTTAAAGCTTGCTTTTTTTCTGGATTTTAGGAGAACATACGTTCATCTATTTTTAGATTTTTTGAGGGTTTCATTTTTTGAATATTGATGGCAATTTTGGTGAAATGAACTGAAAACTTAACTGCAAGTCAAATCGTAAATATCTGTTGTATGATGCATTCAAGTTTGAGACGTTCATATTCCTGGGATATGCTTGAATTCTCTATAAGATCCTTTATGAACATCTAAGTTTTATCATACGTGCCTTGAACCGTTTGTATAAGTAATTCCCGCTGTCTTGATTTTGGGAGAAACTGCTCCTGTTTGGTTTTGGTTTGAAGGATTTATGGCAGAAAACAAATGCCAGCTTTGTAAGCACTTGCTCTTCCATATGTCCTGGCTCATATTTTATTTTCTTGCATTACTCTCCAGTGGAAGATGTAAGCGACTTGTGGCCAACTGTCAAAGATGCGTTTGAGGAACGTCTGCCATTCAAAAAGGCTTGTTTGAATAACAAGACTCGCAATCCGGTGTCTGTAGAGAAACTGCCTGCTGAGTTCATCCTAACAACAGATGCAAGACTGCGTAGCCGTTTTCCTCAGGAGCAGTCCGTATTTTGGTTCCGGGAGCCATATGCAACTGTTGTTCTTGTTACTTGTGAGGTATCATCTTGATCTATTTGACCTAGTCAAAGTTGCTTTGTGTTTGTTGAAGTTATACCAACGTAAATGTGGAGTGCATAAATTTGCTGTCTGTCAATTAATGAACTTTGAGTTACTAGTGATGCTGCAAACCCCGCATCTTAGTCATTGGAAACTTGCACAAAGGTTGACGGGAAACTTGTTAAGACTTGTACTATGCATAATTTCATTGGAAACATTCCCCCATGCCATCTCCTCCTCGTCCTCATCATTAGTCTTTCTCCCAACAATTTGGCTCGGCTTTTAATGGTTGTTTGGTTGGGTGCTACATGGTTTGAAACAGGGCATAACTTCACACAATCGGCTATTGAGCAAGTGTGAAATTACAGCATCTAGGTAATGAACACCAAAACTGACATGGTGGATTGGAATTCCTTGAGAGGATCAGGGATTGGGACCTGTTTGCATGTTAAAACACTGACTGCAGGATCCATAGATACATGCGTATCATAAGTGGGTGCAGGTGGCTCCTGGCTCCAAAATGCAGGATATACCAAGCTGTTCTGATGCAGTACGAAGTGGGATCTGAAAGCAACTTGAAAGAAACAGATTTCAGATTGTCTGTACCAGATTTTGGGTTTCAATGTGGATTTTGATTGCAAAAGTCACACGTAGGAATAAAGGAAATGGGAAATAAGAGAAGCAATAATCAGATAAGAAATCTAGGGTGTCATTTCAATAGGGATAGATGTAGGGCAAATGGAACCACTAATTTGGCCATTTGATCGGAACCATAGTGACAAATCTTGTTCTTCGCAATTTCTCGGTCCGGGAATTTTTCGAGATATTTTCAAAATGTCGAACCATAGTCCATTGCAATAACGCGCCACTTGTTGCTTTCCCATCTCTGTTAGGCGACGATAGATCACCAATTCATAATAATGCTTTGCGTATTTCTCCACAATTAGATTGTCTTGCCACATTGCAAGGAGTTCCTAGTAGAAAGTTGTCTCAAAATCCAATGTTAGAAACCTGTGCTTCAATCTTGCCTTCATTTTCTTCCAATTGCATAGGAGGAAAGTCGCATTGTTGCAAGTTTTCTTTGACAACGTACCATTAGTCTTGGGCTGCGAGTTTCACGTAGCATAACATAGCTTGATTGCTTTTTCTATATTGTACTAGTAGAAATACTGCTCTATTGACTTTAGCTAGTTATTGAAAACCTTAGATTCATATTACTATCATAATTTAGAATCTCAATCTTGACATGTTTGGTGAAGCCCATAGTGCGGACATGCCTCCCTTTTTCAATAATTTGGGTAATTTTGTCGGGGGTTGTTTGTTTCTCTTGTTCCTGGTTGTGTGGAGCAATGTTGTTGGATCCTATAGCCCAACGCATAGTCCTCCTTGTCGAAATCACCATTTCAGCCAGGATGCCTTGGGTCAACATCCCGGATTCCAAGTCTTCTTCACGAACATCCATAAATGTTTGACAGTGTGGATTGATTCCCTTTCATGCTTTTTCAAGAACAATCATCCGTCCTTCCAGGGTATTTACTTTGATCGTGAAACAAGCCTCCATATCGTCTAACCGTTTCATGATAAAGTCATCTAACCATTGTAAGTCATCCCTCTTTTAGTGCTCATATGGTTGCAGATCTACGCAAAGTATACGAGAATGGCTTTGGGTGGGCCTTTTTTTTCCCCCTTTCTTTTTTCTTTCTTTCTTTCTTTTTCTTTTTTTTTTTTTTTTTTTTTTTTCTTGGAAAGGAAGAAAAGGAATGGTTTGGGTTTTATTTTTTTATTTTTCGTTATTTTGTTTTTTGGGAATGGGGAAGGTTTTGGTAGGGTGGGTTTGATGGTTTTTTTTTTTTTTTTTTTTTTTTTTTTTTTTTGATATGTGAAGGGGACGGTTTTGGGAAGGTTGGGTGTATGATAGATTATGGGTTGTTTACTGGTTTAACAACATGTAAGTTTTGATACTATGTGGATCGATATAGGGTGGTGGCTTAGGTGAGATGGAAGCTATATATGGTCTGTGGTGAAGGGCTAAAATAACAGGCTGGTTTAGGGAATTGAGCAATGTATTCCATAACAGTAATGACACCGCCTTATTGTTACAATACGGGCTGTTACGGCCTTTTTTTTTTTTTTTTTTCTTTCTTTCTGAAAAGCCTATTTCGGCCCCGTAATGGACCATTATGGGCCCATTACAGCCGTTATAGGACTGTTGCGAGCTGTTACACTTACAGGTCATAATTTCCATAATGGTTGTTATGACCCCATAATGCGTAATGGTTACCACTGTTATCGTTACGATATTGCCATTACATAACTGTTTTGGAATACCTTGAATTGAGGGTGCATTTGGGTTGAATATTGGGCCAAAATTTGTGGAAAGAAGACAGGGAAGAGAAAAGAAAAGTAAAAGAGAAAAAGCATCTCCCAAGAGCAGAACTTTCTCTGATACCAAAATATCGTGACTAGATCAAGGAAGAAACTCGTTGCAATGAAGTTCGGCGTACTGGATTGAAAGTTCGAATCACACAAGAGTTGAGCAAGCTCAATAGTCCTCTAGTCTTATGCTCAATAGTCTTCGGGATGAAATTTCAGGGTTTGGTTTGTAGAATATTAGTGAAGGTTGACGGCGTTAATGCTTTTGGTGTAAATAAGGGTTGGGGTTAGGATTGTTATACTGTCCAGTTGTGCGAATTGGGTTTTGGGTACGGAGCTCGTGGTACAATTTCTGTGGTGGACAGAATTTGTCTGTGATCCTTGCTGTCAAATCTTGGGATTGTTGTCATGTTTACGATATCCATTTTGGTAATTTGTAGCATACTTATTTTTAAGATCAAGCTGTATAATTTGCACTTCGATGGTACTTATGACGTAATGTCTAGAATATGTAATTTGTTCATCTGAGGGAGTTTGGGAGGGGTTTTTTATATTCTCTGGATGATAAATACATCTTTAATATGTCAGCGAGATAAGTTCAGGAAAAAAATTAAATAAAGAAAAAGCAATCAACATGCGTGGGTGCTTTTTAACATGTCGATAGTTTGATTCTGTTTGCATATCAGTCTAGATGGAAAATGGATTCTAGTCTTGATCATCAAAGTATATTTTAGTTTTGCAGGTGCTGTTTTCCTTTATGTGCTGAAAGCTATGCTTATTCTGATATCCTTTTGCCTCTGTGTACTTGGCATGGCTGTGTATATTTTCTTCCTTTCCAGGACCTTGATGAGTTCAAGACCATCCTAAAACCACGGTTAAAGTTAATTGTTCAAAACGATGATCGAGAGTGGTTTATTGTGTTCGTGTCAAAAGCTTCACCTAGCAATGACCAGGCAGTTAAATTAGCCAAAAAAGTTTATGCCAAACTCGAAGTTGATTTTAGCTCAAAAAAGAGAGAAAGGTAAGCAAGCAAAAGTACTATACATGGCTCCATTTCAGTTCACCTTTTGAGTTGTAGCAATAAATTTTACTATTGTACTTAAGTATGTTGCTTCGAGTTGGTTTTTTTTTTTTTTTTGTTTCTTTCATCATAGCTCTCTTTCTTTTTTAGAAGTTCATATAAAATCAAAACCATCATGGAATTCAGTTTCTTTTATAAGCTCTTCTTGCTATACTTAACTTTCTTTTTATATTTTTTTGGAGGTTCAGATTGAGTCAAAACCATATGGGTCTCAATCTTTTCTTTGCAATCTATAGTCGTACCAATTTTTTCCAGGAGTACTAGTGTTCTCCAAATTTGTAGCCAAAACAGGTTCCTTTTTTTGTCAGGTTGAGCTGTCTGAAGATGAATGATATTCTCTTCTTTTGCTGGTCTTGTAACTTTAATTCAGGTGCTGCAAATTAGATTTACATGGAGCTGATACAAACTTTTGGGAAGATTTGGAATCGAAGATGGTGGAATCCATCAGGAATACGTTGGATAGACGTGTTCAGTTCTACGAGGACGAGATTCGCAAGCTAAGTGAACAACGCTTCATGCCAGTGTGGAATTTTTGTAACTTCTTCATTTTGAAGGTCCATCCTCATAACTAACATGTTAGTACCTTTGAATTTGCCAATAAAATGAGATTGCTTGTTTATCAATTTTACATTGTTATTACTGTTATTTGCGATGATGAATTCAAATGGAGCAATTTCATTTTGAAAGATTTTGCTCAGATTTGACATTTTCTTCCTTTGTTTTCAGGAGAGCTTAGCTTTCATGTTTGAGATGGCTCATTTGCATGACGATGCGCTACGTGAATATGATGAATTGGAACTTTGCTATTTGGAAACAGGTATCTTAAAGACTAGGAGCTTGTTAGACTTTGTAAAATTTTTATTTCATTTATTTTCTTCCCATTTTCAAATTCTTTCAGGGTATTCCATTGAGTACTGTGTTAACTTCTATTAGAGATCTTGTTAGAGCCTTCATTTATATTTTTGTTTTTTAGTTTACTTACAATTGTATCATCAACATGAAGATATCTATAGGTCATTGTGTTTATAAGGCTCAAGCATGACTCTTAAGATAGCAAAAAATGGTTGATAAAATCCAAAAGCAAAAAATGACTATAAAAGTCAAGATTGAATGTCCAAGTAAAGGTGCAGATGGAGCTGATTTTATTCAAACGTCTTAGCTTAAACAATCTGGATCTGAATTGAGTCAGGTTCATGTCTGAAAATTACCTAAATTATCAAATGGATCAAGGTTGGAATCCATCCAAGGTTCTTTACATCGGTATTAGGAGGCACATATGAGACTAGGTGGACTGTAAAAAGCCAAAATCTATCTTCTTCTTCTTCTTCTTTTTTTTTTTTTTTTTTTGCTTTTCATGTGTTTTTAACCAATGTTACTTAAATCTCCAACCTCCCTGGGTTTTCTCTTCCATATCCTGTGATGTGGATTATGAATCATTTATTATCCAGAATGCTATTTTTATCTATCCGAATTATGGTTCTATGCTCCTAGTGTAGATTAACTTGTAATGTCAATCTATATTCATAATACAGATCTATGATTAGAATTAAATAACAGCATGCACATTTTTAATATTATCCATATGGGACCTATAATAATGATATTTGTCATCTCAGTATAAATTACAATATCAATTACTGTGTATACCTAGCTTATGTACTAGAGCAACCCACATGATTGTACCCTTGTGTACCACACATTGGAGGACATAGCATACCGTGTACCCATTCCTGTACCATGTAACAGAGTGACCCACGATCTAGGTAACCTGGGTTTTTTAAAAGTATTCGGTGGTGCATTAAACCCATGAGAATGCTTTCGATTGGCTTGACTTGCTGAAAGTCAACCAAATAGTCCCTGACTGAACAGAATCAAGCATGGTATTTGTGGATCGAGGTCCATTACATTGTAATACAATAAAAAAGAAGTTGAAAAAAATGAAAGTGATGGTTTACCCCTTTTTTTTTTTTTTTTTTCAATCTTCCCAAAAATGGTTCATCGCTCTTTGATCTATTGAATGCGATCCCCAAAATAGGCCTAGATTTGTTAGGATAGCATATTGACGTACAATTGTATGTACATACGTATTCTGACCTAGCAAGAACTAGTCTTAGTGGTTGTTTGGGAAACTAGAAATGGCTGGAAATACCTTTCGAAAAAAAAAAAAAAAAAAGAAAATGGCTGGAAATGAAATTGGATTCCATGTTTTTTGCTGTTTGTATTGTAAGAAGTAACTGTGGAAATTGACTATCATTATTTCACTTTTCCTCAGAAAACTAGTTAATTGATTTCCTCCCAAAAAGCTAATCTATGGGCATTTCCATGATAATGAGAGGCGCCTCTTGCTGTTGACCATATCAACTTTTCCATGGAAATCAACCTGCAAAACAAACTTGTATTGACAATTGCCCCTTCAACATTTCCACTGTTTTCCACGTCAGTAGATTTCCAAATGTAGTTGAAAACCCAAAGTTCAGAACTCTTCGAAGACTAAATTGTGTGGTAAAATTGTCCATGACCGCTCACGTTATTTAGTAGAGATTTAGAGGATCTATTAGAAACGTAGTTGGTTTGGTTTTGTGTCCTATAGAGGTTGAGATTAGAATAGCTTCGACTAATCGTCTAGATGGTTAGGAGCTTTCGGCAGGTAATTTAGGTTTATTTGGCTCTTAGTGGTAATATGAATACCAGTGATAATGAGAAAAGAGGAGAGGGATATGCTAAACCTATGTGAGAAATTGGTAAAGCTACGCCGGTCGCTTAATTATTTCTTTTGTTTGCTACATTCATGTCATTCTTCATGGAACAGCAATTGTTGGAGAGATTGTGGGCGGGCTGATTATTGTAGTACTGTGATCCTACTTACATTTAGATTGTATGCGGGCCAAGGTTGAGTAGTGTAGAAGGTGTTCCAAGCGCACATGTTTTGGGCCATTGCACTTGATTGGGCCCTAGGTGAGGCAGTCCCCAGGTGTGCACCTGGTTGTCACTTGCAAAATATTGTGAGGTACCCTTATGCTTACCTTAAAGAAATGCTATTTTGGGTATCTTGATATCCATTAAGGATGAAAAGACTTTAGGCATGGCCGCATGGGTCTTATAAACCCCCCTTTGGACACTTTTTCATAGTTTCTTTTAGAAAAAGCTTTGATTTATGGAAAAATACCTATGAACCTGAATTTCTTAGATTTTCTGTTAACTCAAATGACATATCAATTTCTTCTTCTATTAGTGATTTAAGCACGCACTGAGCTTCTTAAAGTAATTTAAGATTCCATTTGTGCCATACAATAGATAGATGGCAAATTGGGGATTTTAGGGGAATTGGAAAATATAGGTTAAAGGATTTGGTGATATCAAAATTTTGGATGTTAAGTGTTGGGAAAATTTATAAATTTTGGCAAAGTTGTGATTTGGGGTTGGGGAATCTAGGGGAGATGTTAATTTAGAATTGGGAGAATTTATGGAAAATTTGCGATATGGGGTTTTGAGGTAAGTGAAATTGGGAACTTTATGAAATTAGGGTTTCTAGGCTTGGAAAATTGGGGGAATTTAAAATTCTAGGATTTTGTGCGTTAGGATGGTAAATGCATGTGCTACTGTATGTAAGACTGTATTATATAGCTGTACATCCCATTGTACATGCATAAACTATCCTAACATTGTGGATTTATTGGAACATTTGAGTAGATGTAAAGTTTTGGAAGTGGCGTCTAACTATTGTTCTGTCTCAAAATACATAATTACTTAACAGTCAGTTTCATTCCATTGTCTTAAAATTAGCTTCAGACAAACTATTAAAAAAAACCAATATGCATCTACATATAACACAAATGGCACAAAATAAATTAAAGAATCCGCCTGTAATCTCCAGGAGGGCACCTAGGTGTTTCATGCATTCCAGGGATGATTGTGCCTGGAGCCTTTAACAACAGTGAGGTTGAGCTAGTTGTAGTTATCCAACGTTCATAGCCTGCATCAGGAACTAGGTTACAAGTTGTATAGTGGCAAAAATGGGTGATTATGTCTTACAAAATTGGACCTGATTTGTTAGATATCTAGAAGGAAAGCCAGGTGAGGATGGGAATTGGCTGGGTTTTCCTAGATGCATAGGATGGTGGGGTCACAGTGGTGACTGGCGAGGAAGTTAAACTGGAGGTAATGGCGAGGTTGCAGGTTCAATCCCAACTTACCTACTGATATAAAACAACGAAAATGGATCAAGGGTGCGGTATCAAGTGGTGCTAGTTTGGTTAATTGTTGAAGGCAACTCTCTCAATTTTGTTTTTGATTACCATGAATAACGGCAGAGTCACACATGGTGTTTTGGACGAAAATCGCTGGTTTCATAGAGGTTTGAATAGTCCACTCTTATGGCTCAGCTAATTCAGGTTTGGACCTTCCTCATGTTTGTAATTGGGACTTGGGACTGTTGATGATGGGATCAGTTTCTTGGCATATTTCCTGTGTTAGGTAAAGCTTTAGTCTGTCTATGGTGTTTTCTCTGATTCCGAACTCGCCTATTAAAATGGTAAGCTTGTGTCCATTTCTGCAGAAGGTTTTTGTTGTATGGGGAGAATGTGGAAACTAACCTTTATGCCACTCACCTGATAGATTCAAACCCATGATGAAGCATTGCAGAACAATGATCTCGTTATTATGCTAGTGAGTTCCAATCAGCTAAGGGCTAGTTTGGCATTTCTAGAGTAAGCACTTCTAAGCACTTATGATTCTAAAGGCTTTTTTTTTTTTTTTTTGACATTAGATATATCCGGTTAACAATAATATACAATTGTTATTAAGAATTAATTTTCAGATGAGCACTTATTTCCAAAATGGTGAGGGGGCATTTCCCATCTTCAAAAATGCTTTGGCAATGCATCCTCAAACACTTTACGTAGTCCACTCCTGTGGCAAAGCCAACACCATGGCATATAGCTCAGCTACTTTGGGTATGGAGCTTCCCCATCTTTGTAATTGGGACTTGAACTCTGTTGATGATGGGATCAGTTCTCAGCATATTTCCTGTGTTAGGTAAAGTTCTAGTCTGTTTATGGCGTTTTTTCCGATTCTGAACTCGCCTGCAAAAATGGTAAGCATGTGTCCATTTCAGCTAAGGGATAGTTTGGTGTTGCTAGAATAAGGTCTTCTAGGCACTTATAATTCTAGCAAAGCAATTTTTTGACATTAAATATGTTTGGTTAACTATAATATACAATTGTTATTAAGAATCAATTTTCAGATATGCTCTTATCTCCAAAACAGTGAGGGAGTTTTCCCGTCTTAAAAAATGCTTTGGTGATGCATCCTCACATATGGTGAATCATACACATCCTCACATCTAGTAAATCGCACAGTGGCGTGTACATGTGGTGGCACACATCACTGACAGTCACTGTAAATCTCCATCTTAAGATTTTAATGTTAATGCCAACCATCCATTTTGTTGGCCTTCAATATGATTGTTCTAAAGATCCTTTAGTTTGATTTTACTTTATTGTTCACTAGGGCTGAGGTACATGCGTTGCATGTGGAGAGAAGGAAGATAGAGATTGGGGAGAAACCAAAAAGGAGGGGCTAGAGAATCATGGAGAGAGAAAGTAGGTGCTAGAGGCTTTTCAAATGACAAATGGCCTCGGTTGACGACTCACATTTTTGAAATGTCCCAAATACCCCGACCTATATTTCAAATCCCGCCTACGCCCTTTCAAATCTTAAGGTTGAAGACTCTCCTAAAAACTAATTCTACGGACAAAATTGTCCAAAATGGCTGGCGTTATATACAGAGATATAGACCGTTCATTTTCTCGCTACCAATCACTTAATTATAAAGGATCTTTTATTAGGATTTTTCATGTATGACCTATCTATACTGGGCCCCGTATAATAAGTGTTCTTCTTTCTTTGTTTATCCCCTATTGGTGGTCTTCCTTGATGTTTTTGCCCATTTTATACTATCAACCACCCTTGGAAGTTATACATGCCTCCGGCCTCATTTTGTACAAATGGGACTTGTCGTTAGGTGGATCCATACCATTGATTCCATGAGCTGCACTGTGGATGGACCATGCGTAAATGATTTCCTGCATAGGAAGATTTAGCGATCCAACGTTTTGGCCTTGCTTTGAATGTGGACAGTTCTTCCCCCCCCCCCCCCCCCAAACATCTGTTTGCAGGCCACTTATTTCAAGGTTAGAATTTCCCATGTGGGAAATTTTGGGGCAATGGTGCACCAGTGGTATGGTCCATTGTGAAAGATGCACCACACACTACCCACTCAGGCCCCAACTTGCACTCCAGTATGGCTTGCTGTGGATGGACCATGTGCAAAAGATCTCCCGCATAGGAAGATTTAGCAATCCAATATTTTGGCCTTGCTTTGAATGTGGATAGTTCATGCTTCTTCTTTCACTTATTGCAAGTTTAGAATTTCCCATTTGGTAGATCTTGGGGCAGGGTCCATTGGCAGTAGTATGGCCCACTGTGAAAGATGGGCCACGCACATACCCACTCAAGCCCCAACTTGTGCCTCGGCATGTTCTTAGCTTGGTGAGGAATTTAATTCCATACATGCGGGGTCTGTGGTTCACTGAATCAGACCACTGTCTTGATGGACACCTGCAAAATCTCGATCATTGGCAGGTTTTTATTATGTGTGTTTACCAAACATGTCTATTGGTAATCAATCAAAGAATTATTTATTGAAAATCAATCATGCACAACCCGGAAGTAACGCCAAACGGGCCCTAAATGAAAATTAACCTTTATTATTTTTTGTTTGTTACTGTTCCAAAATCTTTCTTCTACTTGTGACTGCAATGTCATGCCTTTACATGATCATTTACAGTTCATTTGGCAAGCATCCCACACTCTTCTGGACACTAGATCCTGTTATTAAGGAAAATAATATAAATGCAGTTCTGCTCTAATAGTTTTGAATTTTTTTATACCCATGAAAAGAGAGCTACCAAAATTAGAAAGTTGGATATATATGCATAGTCAGAGATGTGGGTATCCAATTACAGTGGAAGGTAATGAAGTATTGTGGCCATTGACAATTTTTTTTTTTTGGTAAATTGCAGTAAATGCTTCAGGTAATAGACTCAGGGATTTTGGTGGATTGGACCATGGCGATGATCAGGCGGCACTACTAAACCCTGGATACAAGCTGTTGTCACAGATTGTTCTAGACGATTCATTTCGAGAGTTTGAATTTAGACAGTATTTGTTTGCCTGCCAATCTAAGGTGCATAAATGATAGTTGTATTCTTGTTTAATCTTATGCTGGAATAACTGAACTTTATTTATTTCCCTTTCCCTGTAACAATAAAATCTATGAGGAGAAAAGTAGCGATGTAGCACAAATTACATCTACAGGAAATGGCACCTCTCTACAACAATGAAGGCCTACTCAGTGTGCACCCTCTCTAGCCAGAGATTCACGTCCTAATTAGCCTCCCTGAAGGTGGGAGAAAACATCATCATCATCTATGCCTCATCCCAATTAATTGGGGTCAGCTGCGTGAATTTGTTCCTCCATTCCACTCCATCAAGTCTTTTCTTACTACATCCACATCTTTTTGGGCCTTCTTCTTGTCCTTTTAGAGCCTTCAACTTGTAATAACTCACTCCTAACTGGTGTGCTTCTTGGTCTCCGTTGCACAGGACCAAACCATCTTAGTCTACTTCCTCTCATCTTATTACCTATTGGTGCTACTCCTAAGTTCCCTTGGATGCATTCATTTCTAATTCGATCCTTCCTCATCTTGCCACTTATCCTTCTCAACATCCTTATTTCAGCTACAGTTTCCTATAAACATGTTGTGGTACAATATGAACCGAATTAAAAAAATATAAGAATTTATGTTTCTCTACTATGCATCGAAAACCCACCTTTTCATGAATCTTTTGTTACTTTTCCTGTATAAAGTGTCACTTCTGTCTTTCCTTGCCAAAATGCTTAATATTTTCGATCTAGCATCATCAAATGCAAGTCACTTCATTTAGACTGAAGTGGCTTCTAAGTTGAACCAAGGATGAACCTGACTTATTGTTTGCTATGTTACTGTACACTCTACACAAATGCATCTGTATTTGATGTCACCTAAATGCTTGTTGAATTTTCTTTAATTTGCACATTTTGTGGAATTTGCTTAGATGGTGACTCGGAAGATTGCAGTCTGGATTGGAACAATTAAGTTCAAACTCATGCAATTGATATGCACTCTTACCATAGATGTACCTCTATCTCCCCAAGAGTTAATGTGCCATGCTTATCCAATCATCAATCCATCATTAGTAGTTTGACATTGTACGAGATTTTTTATAACCGATGTTTGAAAATCAGTACCATATGCGAACCTGTTTCTCGGCAGTCCAGTCCAAACTGGTACGACGGCCGGTCCAGCTGGATCAACACATGACGCCTTCACGATGTCATACCTAAATTAGTTAAAAAGCCGATGGTTCCATTCCAAATTATCTGGTCAAACTGTTCAACAGTTGGACTGGAAAGCCAGCGTGTTCAATCCAAAAATGGGCATTATAGTGACCCAGCCCGGAAAGTCCCATGGTTCCGGTCCAAAATGGTCCGACCACCCATACCAACCCAGGTTTTAAAAAAGTGGCTGTAACTGCAGAGTTCTTTTATTCTGTGGTATCCCCAAATTTTCTCGTTTGTTTACTAGATGGCTTTGTCTCTTTTTTGTTTGTCTCATGGTTTTAAATATCATCATCTAAGCCTGATCCCAACTAATTGGGGTCGGATTGGAAGTTATGCATAAGTTTGACACCAGCTGTCAACCTGACGCCATCCTCCTCCTTTATTTGGGCTGGGGACAGGCAATGAGAGCATAAAGTTCCCGCAGGCGCAATGTAATAGACTATTGCATAGGTTGATTACGATCAAGTGCTATATAATAGTTTATTACGCAGGTTGATTACAATCAACGAGTTTGTCTCATGGTTTCAAATATCTTAATATCTTATACAATAAGTATCAGCTCACGTGATACGCAATATAGGTCTGTGATGGGCCAATGGTTCTGTATCAGCCTGTATTGTATTGGTAATTGAAAGTGCCAATTTGCGATACGCGTTTGTCCCAAATATGCCGTTGTTTACTTGCTTTATTTCATACTGTTATCATTCATATTTATCTAAGCATAAACTAATTTCATAAATCTATAACGGCTTCCTTTTTCCCTTTTTCATCGAAGGGTAAAAAAGCTTAAGAAACTCTATTGCAAAGCCTCTATATTGAAATTGAAATTTTATGTAAAATATTAATACTTTATATAATAAGGACCCTTGCTTATTGAGGCTTAAAAGATAGGGTTACAACAAAGTGTGGCCTTTCTTGAAGCGTTTACTTGATTGAAAAAAAGAAAATCCTGTTCTATATTATGTGGGATATTTGTTATTTGTCTCTCTCTCTCTCTCTCTCTCTCACCCTGTGTGTTCATGTCTTAAATTCTGCAGCTATTGTTCAAGCTCAATCGTCCAGTTGAAGTTGCATCAAGGGGTTATTCTTTTATAATCAGCTTCTCCAAGGCATTGACACAGTATGAAGTATGTAGTATGCCATCTGGTCATGCATTGATTTGAGACCTTTTTTTTTTGTGTTCTACTGTATCTCCTTTCTAAAGTTTTACCTCCAGTTGTATGGAGCTGAGAAAACATCTTTAACCTAACTTATTTGTTTCAATAAAAAATTCTGCTGTATTTGCAGAATACCTTACCTTTTTGCATGCGAGAAGTATGGGTAATTACTGCTTGCCTCGCATTAATCAAGTCAACATTTACTCATTATGATGGAGAACTTGTGGCACCTGATGTTGAAAAGGAATTCCATCGTCTTCGAGGGGATCTCTATTCACTTAGCCGGGTTAAGGTAACCTTTATTATATTTCATACGGAATTACTTAACGTGCATAGGCCTCTGGCCATAATAATATTCATGTTTCCAAAAATTACTTAAGGTGCATATTTTATTCTAATTGCTGTCTGGTATGACATCGTACTATGTGCAAAATAAATCTCTAACCAAGAAAGATAGAGGCTTCCTTCTTAAGCCCATGTATTGAAAAGATAAATGGGTTTTAGAAAGATCAATGGTGTTAGAGACGTCATGTTTTACTCCCAGGAATTTCATCAGAACAAGTGTCTCCGTTCAGTTTCTGATGAAGTGGTTACCTTATTATTATTATTATTATTATTATTATTTTTTTTGTTGGTTCTGGATTGTTATGTGCATTTCGTTAATGAGAAATTTTATTAAGATCCAAAAAGGCGAAAAAGAATAACACGGCATGACAGCTACAAAATAGATATGACATGACCTTCAGGTACACATCCGATATGGAGTGCAGGAGCTGCTACACTATCTTCTCTAGCAAGCAAGTGCACGACTGATTTGGCCACCGAAAGGGTATGATGAAAGTAAATATTGAACTCCTTGGCCGGGTATTGATTTCCCCTATCACATATGGCAATTTCTAGGGGGAGATCCCCGACTTTGCCACCAAATGACACTTGAGGAATCACCTGCAACAACTAAAGGGCATGAACAAATTCATACTCTTAATCCACACAGGAACACCCACACTTCTGCTGTATTTGAATCACACATGCCTAACAGTCCCATTTAGCTTGAAGAGGAGCCCCCAAACAAGCTCGAATGATATCTCCTATCCTGGCTGGCCTTGATTCCCAAAGGAGATGCTGTCAAATTCAGCTTCATAAAACCTGGCAGGGAAGGCTTCCTACTTGCAACAGCCTGGGATGAACAGGGATAACATCAAAGTTCAATAAATGATTGTTATGCATATTTGAAGAGCATTCTTTATTTCAGTGTTTTCCATTCAGCATTTTCTTCATTCTCATATATCAAATTTGGTAGATGTGCCTGTTCAGTGAAAGTTATTTGTGGATGTGGCAGTTCATGAGGCTTGCATCTTTGATTGGATATGGGGTGGACATAGAAAGAAGTCCTGTCAACAGGTACAAATGTGATCCTAATAGATAAAATGTACTGGAGTTAGTTCTGTGCATTCCACTTCTCCAATCTGTATTTCATTGTTCTGCTTTTTTATCATTATTTTGTAATATGACTTCGTAAATTAGCAAGAACCTCTCAATCAGAGGAAAAAAAGAACTTCTGACGTAACAATCTTATTTTGCCAATAGTGCATTTGTGCCACAACCTTTGATGTTTTGCCATTTTACTGTATTTCAATACAATTTGCCTCTGTACTTAATGCATCTCCCTTTTTTGAGCAGCGCATCTTTAAGCATGCTACCCTGGCCCAAGCCAGCAGTTTGGCCTTCAGTTCCACGTGATGCTTCATCCGAGGTGCTTGCTAGAGAGAAGGCAAGTCTATCTATACGATAAATGTTGAAAGAAATATATTTCCTTGTACACCATATCTTTGGAGAAGATTAGGACTGTGAACATGTACTTGGATTCGTGGGTACCCGATGGACCCAACCCACTTTAAACAGGTATGGATCCAAATTTCAGACCCGTTTAAAGAAATTGAGACAGGTTCAGATACACCATTTTAGACCTGCTTAAATATTGGGTTGGTTCAAGTACTGAACCGGGTACACGTCATGTACCCTGATTATATGGTTAATTTATCGCATATATTATCTTTAATTGATTAATCTTATATAAAAGGATGATTAAAAAACTTGATTATTTCAATTTTGAAGTAACTAAATTTCAATATTCACCAAAACAAGAAGCTTCAAACGCAATTCCCATGGATTTGGAAAAATCAGATCTAACTGGATAAGAAAGGTAACTTTTTGCTCCTATTCTCCCACGTGAGAGAGAAGATGAGTTTCTCTCGGGGAAGAGGTGTGATAACAGAAGATCAGTTCCAATGGTCAAAAGATGTGCTTGAGAGGGTTGGGGGTCTAGTAGGGATGACATTTGGAGCGCGGGACGAAGATGTGGCCGATTTCTTCCATTTTGTTGGAAGTAGAGCTGCCCAGAGACAACAAGAGGCTCATATGGTGAAGAGTAAAAAATCCCCAAGGAGATGGAGGGAACTTCTTAGCTTGGAATGCTCAGTCAGTTACGACTTGGCAAGGAAAGCTAGTGGAGGCAAGCGGGGAAGAGGATTGGAACATCATATGAGAATTGTTCTCAATGATTGTTTTATCTTGGAATGTTAGAGGATTGGGATGCAAGTTCAAAAGAGCACAGGTTAGGAAGGTTTGCAAAAACGTGAAGGCGGAAATCATCGCTTTACAGGAGAGAAAGCTCCAGTCTATTGATAGAGGTATTCTCAACTCTATTTGGGGTATTAAAAAAAGGGGGTGGGATGCTGTTGGGGCTGCGGGGGGAATTCTCGTGGCGTGGAATACAAATCTGTGGGGGAAGCTAGATGCTTATTTGGGGTCTTTCTCTTTATCTCTTTTGTTGCGGGAGGTTTCCTCTAGAAACAAGTGGGTCTTTATTCCGGTTTATGGTCCATGTGCTAGCAGTCTTAGAGATCAGTTTTGGGATGAATTGGATTATGTTAGGAAAAAGTGGGACTCACTGTGGTGTGTTGGAGGTGACTACAACGTGCTTCGTTTTCTGCACGAGAAGTCCAATGGGGCCCGTATCACTAGTAGCATGATGAAGTTCGCGGATTGGGTGGCTAGGCATGAATTGGTGGATTTGCATATGGAGGGTGTCAACTTCACTTGGACTAATGGTCAACAGAATGCCATCTTATCTCTGTTGGATAGATTTCTTATTTCCCCCATTTGGTTTGCCAATGTGGGATGTCGAGACCCACTTCAGACGATCATCCTATTGTATTGGAAGTGTTTGATGATAATTGGGGCCCTAAACCTTTTAGGTTTGAGTTGGTGTGGGTAGAAATTGCTGGCTTTAAGGATTCGATAGCTTATAAGTGGAATGTTATGGAAGTGGAAGGTTATACAGGCGCGCGTGTGTGTGGGGTGTGAGTGCGTGTGTAAAAGAAAAGGCTATACGCATTCGAATATGTAGAAAACTCAAGCTTTTGAAGGAAAAAAAAAAGTAAATCAAAATCTGGAAAAAGGAGGCTTTGGGTGCTAGAGAGGCTGAGTTCAATAACATGACCAAGGAAATTTATGATCTGGACCTTTCGGAGGAGGCAGGTACCCTATCGGCTGAAGATCAGGACAAAAGGGATGCCCTTATCTTGAGTTATGCTAATCCTTCCAAAGAGAAGGAAATTAAATGGCGTCTCCGATCTAGAGCGGTTTAGCTCAAAGAAGGTGACAGAAATGCTTGTTATTTTCATAGTATAGCAAGTGCTTGGGCTAGATGCAATTGTATTAGTAGCCTAGTCCTAGAGGGTGAGAGGACTTCGGATAAAGGGAAGATATGGGATTCAGTTGTTGGCTTCTATAGGAACTTGCTTTCTGGGGATGGATGGAATAGGCTGTGGCTTGATAATTTGTCATTTGATAAGCTTATAGAAGTGGAGGGTTCATCTCTTGAAATGCCGTTTTCTATAGAGGACGTCAAAGTAGCTAATGATTTTGTGTGGTGACAAAGCCCTAGGTCCCGATGGCTATACTATACCATGCTTTTTGCATTTGGAAAGTTATAGTGTGGATTGAGCATTTAGTTCGCAGAAGGATTGCTTTCGTCCTTGGGATGGGGAATTAGATCCGTTTTTGGACATATGTCTGGTGTGGGAACAAGGCGTTCCGAGATGACTTCCCAAGGTCAGTCGCTCTTGCTCTTGATCGCTCCGTTGCAATTTCCCAATGCTTCTCTATCTGTGGTGGCTTGGTTGTGTGGAGTCCTCCATGCTGTAGGAACCTATCGGATGATGAGGTCTTAGAGTTGATTGATCTACTGGATCATATCAAGCTCGTTACTCCATCCCAAGAAGAGGACTCAATGACATAACAGAGACGTTGGAGGTCACAGTCGGACTGACTGTGAATCATGACTGCCGAGAGGTCCAATTCATTGACATGCCGAGAACAAGTGAAAGGGTTGTTGTTCGATAACCTCTGTCGAAAGAGGATCTCGACTGGACCAAGGATGTCTCGATAGAGTGGGAAGAAAGATTGGTCTTTCCTTTCATGCTCGTGATGAGGATGCAATGGTCCCTTTTTAGTTCATCGAATAGTGTGGAAGTTCGGGGATCAAGCGATCAACGAAGCATAATTTGAAGGGGCATATTGAGCTTCTAAGGCTTGAAAGTTTGGTCAAGTTCGGGGATTGGAAATTCCACTCTTCGAGAAGCCTTTCTGTCCATTTTCCAGTTGGCTTCTAACCGGGACATTCTGGTGGCCGATTGTGTATTGTCATCTGGTTCTTCTCTCATGTGGAATGTTCGGTGTCGCAGAAATCTCCATGATCAAGAGATTAATCAGCTAGCGACCCTTCTATCCCTGCTCAACAGCAATCCCATTGATCAGCAGGCCCACAACAGTCTCACTTGGACCTTCGATAAGAAGGGTTTATTCTCGGTTAAATCCCTATATAATGTCATTTATAGGAATTCCGCCCTCCCTTCGCTCTCTTTGTTGGATTGTCTGTGGAAGGTCAAAATCCCTCCTAAGTTCGTGGTATTCAGCTAGCTAGTGAGTATAAAAAAGGTGCTGACTGTAGACAATCTGAGGAAAAGGGGGATGTGCATTCCCAACATATGTCTCTGCTGCATGAGAGAAGCCGAATCAGTAAACCACCTCTTCATTCACTGCCCGCTTGTCCAGCAGATCTGGCCCGTCATCTTCTCTTGGTTCAAGATTGCTTGGGTCCATCCTTATTCTACCGAGTCCTTGGTGTATTCATGGCAGGGAACAGAGTTCGGGAAGCAGAAAAATGAACTTTGGAATTCGGTGTTAGTGGTAGTGTGGTGGACGGTCTGGGAAGAACGCAACGGGAGGTGCTTCTCATGATTTGGGTTTCCAGTTAAGAAGGGTTCATTTTCTGGTTGTGGAATGGGCTGCTCTAGAGATGCCCTTCAGTAGTTGTAATAAGTTTTTCTCTTTGTTTTCTTAGGCGTTGTGGCTTGCTAGCTCAGCGGGTCATGCCTCCCTTTTGTTGTTTTTGTTTTTTGATTTTTATATAATATATCGTCACTTCTCAAAAAAAAAAAAAAAAAAAAAAATGGTCAACTATGAGACATGAAGCAACATCAACAGGTCTCAGAGGGCTAGAAGGGCGAGGTCTGTTTCCTAATAAATGTTTTAAGTTGGAACGTTTAGGGGATGGGGTGCAAGCCAAAAGGCTTCAGATTAAGGAGATGTGTAGGAAATCATAGGTCCAATCATTGCTTTTTAGGAAACCAAGTGCGATGCTTTTGACAACAATATTCTGAATGAGGGGGGGTTGAAGACCAAGGATTTTGCTGCTCTAGATGCTGAAGGTTTGTTAGGAGGTATTATGGTGGCTTGGAACTCGAGTAAGTGGAGGAAAGAGGATAACTGGTGCGGTGAATTTTCTGTGTCTGTGGTCCTTTCGGAGATTTCTTTTGGCCTTAGGTGGCTCTTTGCTTCTGTCTACGGGGGTTGTCTTCCGATCCGGATTTTGGGTGGAGCTTCGGGCTATTCCTTTTAGATGGGCTATCCCTTTGTGCATGTGGGGGGATTTCAACATAACCCACTTTAGTTACAGAAATTGAATGGCTCATGGTTGACCAGAAGCATGAAGGACTTTCATCCCCGGATCTAGCACTTTGCATTGTTAGTATTCCTATGTCAGGAGCTAAATTCACATGGACCAATGGGAGGAGTGTCCCAATTCTGTCTCTATTGACAGATTCCTGGTGTCCTCGGATTGGATGGATAGGTACCAACTGGCCCAATGTAAAGCTCTTCCGAGGCCTATATTTGATGACAGGTCCATTACTCTTTAGGTCGACTCTATGAGCTGGGGTCCCAAACCATTCAAGTTTGAGTAGTGGTGGCTAGAGATTGCAGGGTTCTTCGGGCTAGTTGAAGGCTGGTGGCTGTCCTTTCAGGTTTTGGCTTTGGTAGGAACCACATTACACAAGAAGCTAAAGCCTCTAAAAGAAAATCTGAAGATCTGGAAGAGGGATATACTTGGGGGTTAGGTGGAAAGAGCAGGTATTTTGGAGGATCTCCATGCTATTGACATCGAAGAGGAGAGAGCTACCTGAAGAGGATAAAGTTAAACGTTTGAAATTGTTATTGTACTACTTGAAGATGTTAAAGGAGGGAGAGATCAAGCGGACACAACGGTCGAGGATTCGCTGGCTGAAGGAAGGGGATAAGAACAAGCGCTACTTCCATAGCATCGCTTCGGCAAGAGCTAGAACCAACATAATTTCTTCTCTTGTTGTGGACGGATCGCGGCTCAAAACAAAGAAGCAGATTTGTGGGGCAATTGTGGGGTACTATGAACAACTTTTGTTGAAAAGACATTGGATTCGGCCGAGGTTTGATAATCTTTACTATGATAGCCTATTGGAAGATCAAGCTTCTATCTTGGAAAATCCGGTTTCGGAATCCAAGCTTAAAGGAGGCGGTGGACAGATTGGGTAGGGACAAAGCTCCTGGGCCGGCTGGATTCCCTCTTGCCTTCTTCCAAGTGTTTTGGAGCATAGTTCGGGCAAATTTGGTAGCATTTCTTAAAGAATTCTTTGAAGAAGATCACTTGCCTCTTGAATTGGGGGTGTCCTTCATTGCGATTATCCTTAAAAGTTGAAGGGGCTGAAAGTTTAGAAGACTTCAGGCCTATTAGCCTTATTGGGAGTGCGTACAAAATATTGGCCAAGATTCTTGCAATGCGATTTCGAGGTGTACTGGGCTGTGTTATTTTAGAAAGACAAGGGGCTTTTGTGGTGGGAAGACATTCTGGATTGTGCACTGTAGCTCACGAATGCATCGATTGTAGATTTAGAGAGAAAAATCAAGGGGTTATTTGCAAGTTGGACGTTGAGAAGGCCCATGACCAAGTAGAGTGGGAGTTTCTGGATTACATGTTGGATATGTTGGGGCGAGGAGAAAAATGGAGGTGGATCCAGGTGTGTGTTAGGTCTCCAACCGTTTGGTGCTTGTGAATGGTTCCCTAAAGGCTTCTTCAAGCTGTCTAGGGGCCTTCGTCAAGGGGACCCGCCCTCCCTACATTTCTTAGTCATAGTGAAAGCCTTTCTCTAGTCGAGAGACTAATCTCATTAGCGGCTTTAGGGTGGCCAACTTGGCAGATTAGATCTTGCACCTTCGGTTTGCGGATGGAAATTATTTTATATGATGCTAATCACTTAATGATAGCCAATCTTCAAAAAATAGCTGCGTGTTTTGAGGCGATGTCGGGTTTGAAGATCAATATTGGGAAGAGCAAAATGTTGGGCATTCATCTTTCTTCAGAGGAGATCAGAAGGTTGGCTATGGTGTTCGGATGCAAGGTTGGGTTCTTTCCCTTCCTCCTACTTGGGGCTTCCATTGTGCATTGGGAAGCCTGCTAAGCATTTACCGGACAAGGTGATAGAGAGAATTGAAAGGAAGTTGTCTAAATGGAAGAGTCACTTTCTCTCCTTGGGCGGCCACTTGATCTCAATCAAAACAACTTTCTCCAAGATGCTGCTTTACTTTACGTCCTTGTACAAGTGCCTGCAAGCAGTTCGGGAATGAGTGGACAAGTTGAGAAGGGACTTCTTATGGAGGGGATCGGAAGGTAGGAACAAGTTTCACCTAGAGGAGGTGTGTAAGCATGTTTCCCTAGGTGGTGTGGGATTATGGAACTTGTCCACTATAAACCTAGCCCTTCTCGGCAAATGGCTATGGTAGTTTTGGATGAGGGAAGGACACTTCTGGTGTGAGATAATAGCTTGCAAGTACAAACTTAAAGAAGGAGGGTTAGGAGGTGAAGGAATCCTCCTCTTTATCGGGCTTCTCACATATAGAAATCAATATCGGCTTTAAGAGGGAACGCTAGGGAAGGTATTTCTTTCTCCCTGGGCGACGGTAGAAGGATTCTTAGTGCGGCGATCACCCTTTGCACCTGGACTTTCCTAGCTTTGCTAGTCTAGCGATCTTTGAAGAAATAAAAGTGGTGGATTGTTTCTCTTATAGTGGCTCCTCGACTGTTGGATGCCTGGATGCCCCCATGCAGGAGGAATCTTTTATATAGTGAGATGGAAGAGCTTTTCTCCCTCCTCGCCTGTCTTCGGTACGTGTCTCGTGGGGCTAATTCTATGGTGTGGGATATTCATAGCTTGGGTTGGTTCTCAGTTAGCTCTTTCTATAAAATGCTTTGCTCAGAGACGACGATCTTAGATGGAGCTCACACATCATTTCAGGTCTTAGGGAGTACCTCGTAAGGTTGCCGCTTTCATTTGGTTGGTGGGCAGAAAGGTGTTGACCATTCACAACCTTCAGAAGCGTAGCATGACTATCTCGAACATGTGTTGCTTGCGTAGACAAGATGCCGAATCCATCGACCATCTCTTCATCTTTTGTCATTCACCTTCAAAGTGTGACGTACTTCATAGCGTTATTCATATGCCGTGGATTATGTTGTGTTCAGTTAGAGACCTCCTTTGGGCATGACATGGTGGTGGTGTGACAAAGAAGGTTACGATTATCTGCAGCTGAGTTTGCTTGCCGTGTGGTGGGCTATTCAGCGTGAGCAGAATGGATGATGCTTTCGGGACTCCTTAGGATTGAGTGAGGCCTTGGTGGACTCCATTAAATTGTCTTTTTTTTAAAAAAAAAAAAAAAATTTTAAAAAATTTTAATTTTAAGCAATGGGATAATATAAATAAAAAAAGGAGAATACAGAAAGTAGAAAGGAAAAGCAAATCTGTTGAGGTAGCAGACAACCACTAACAGCCTAGAAAACAAAAATCGCAATCTTTCAATCCCTTGACATTGACCGCCCATTCGAACAACAGCCTTTTGGCCCTGAAACCAACTGCTTTTGCAGAAGAAGAGTTGTCATTGAAGCACTTTCATTTCTCTCTTCCCAAACGGACCACCAGATTGCTAAAATGGCCATTCTCCAAATAGTCGTTTTGATTTTTCCTAGTTTGAACCCTTGCCAAGTCGATAGAAGGTTGAGGGCCGAGTCTGGAATGCACCAACTAATCTTGAATCGCTGATAGAAGTCGACCCAGATTTGAGAAATAAAGGGGCAGTGCATCAGAAGATGGTTCATTGTCTCTGCTTCTTGCATGCAACATAAGCAGGCATTGACGATCTGCATTCCCTTCTTTCTGAGGTTATCTATAGTTAAAATTCTGTTTCGACCCACCCGCCAGCCAAAACAGATGAATTTGGGGGGCACTGAGTACCTCCAGATGAAGGGGGAAGCAGGGACAGACGGATGCAATTTAGGGGCGATGTGGGAATAGAAGGATCTGACCGTGAAGGAGCTGGTTTTGTCAAGCCTCCAGATAAGTCTGTCAGGTGAGGATTGCTGCGGCATGGTCTTGGAGATGCAGTCTAGGAGATCCATGTATTCAGAGAGTTCCCAGTCGTGGAGGTTTCTTGAGCATCTCACATCCCAGACTATTTGGGCAGTAGTAACTGAGAAGCAGTCAGAAATGAAAGTGTTTTTGACTGGGGCAAGGCGGAAGATGGTTGGAAAGTGGGTTTTCAGCAGTTCTTCGCCCACCCATAAGTCTTCCCAAAATCGGATGGCAGATCTGTTGCCCAGCTCGAAACTTATGTTCCGGAGGACTGCCTGCTTCGACCGAAGAATCCCTTTCCATAAGTAGGAGGCCCTGTAGGAAGAGGAGTCTTTGGTCCACCAACCACCTGGGGAAGAGCCATACTTTCCTTTGATTATCGAGGTCCAAAAGGCATCACCTTCAACACCTAGCCTCCAGGTCCATTTACCGAGCAGGGCTTGATTCATAATTTTCAGATTTTTTACATTAGCACTGCCTTCTTGGAATATCTTGCAGACTTCCTTCCACTCGAAGAGTTGGATCTTCCTCTAATTTTCCTTCCCGTACCATAGGAAATCTCTTCTAAGGTTGTCGATGGACTGCAACACAGAAGAGGGGCATCTGAACAAGGACATGAAGTACATAGGAAGGTTGGAGAGGGCTGCATTGATAAGGGTTAGCCGGCTTCCCAAGGATAAGTAGCGACATTTCCATCTTGCCAGGTATTTCTGGAACTCGCAGATTTTCTTATCCTATAGCGATTTAGGGGGAGGGCCAACGGAAAGGGGGAGGCCCACAAAAGAGGTGGTAAACGAATTGTTGGGCAACCAAGGGTAACAACAAAACTGTGGAGATCCTTTGATTGCACGTTAATTCCGAACAACTTCGACTTCGCCATGTTGATTCTCAGCCCCAAACAGCCTCGAAACAGTGAAGGGCCGTGTGAAGATTATCGATATATATCGCAGTTGTTTCGGAAAAGATGAGTGTATCATCGGCGAATTGAATGTGGGTAATGGGATAAGATAATTTGCAAGTCATTAAATTGTCAGTTTTTGAATGGGCTGCCCTCTTTAATGTTGAGCCTAATTGTATTAAGTCCATCTTAGGGTTGTAATCCTTTTGGGATCCTTTCCTTGTATTCTTTTCCTATTGTGCTTGCAAGCGGGCCTTTAATAACATTTTCATTATTCCTAAAAAAAATAAAATAAAAATCTTGGTGCATTTTAGAAAGTTTGCAACCCAAAGTAGCACAAATGAGGTGAATGATGCTAAATGATGTACCCCACCACTTGTGTTGTGAAGAGATGGCTCTACTAGAGTATGATTCTTCCGACACTACTGACCATTTTCTTTGATGAATCATGGTGGGTAGTAATGATGCCTCCCATGCCCATTTTGTTTTTATTGTTGTTTTTATACTTTGGTAGTGTGATGGGTGACACGTAGGCACTCATTGATGGCGGTGCGATTATAAGCATAACTGAAACTTAATTGTCCAAATTTTGGGACTTACTGTAATCAAATGATAAAAAAAATTCATGTTTTTAAAGCGATCCTAACCTATAACCATCCATTTCTTGCCCAACAATCAGCCACTTTAGAAATCAAATGTGTAATATTCTAATTTGTGGCCATCCAAATTGGGGCCCATGATCTTTGATGGTTTCATTTAAGCTACTTTTATACCATGTTTGCATTTTCTTAATCATGAATATCCCATGAGACCTTGGGAGAGTGTAATTTTTGGGTTTGCTCCATCCAGAATTGGATCAGTGATTTGGCGGGTCTAGATTGCCACCAACTCCTCCATGTGTATGGTTGAAGAGTCGCCACCATTTTTAAAATGCTCATGAACTATCATGTAAGTCTAGCTTGAGTTGAAATATCATCACAAAGTGTGATGGTTGAAACTCTTGTAGGGTTTGATGGTGGGCACGTGCGACTGAGAAATCATATATGTGTGAATTGATGGGTACCCAAACCTGGCCGAATCCGGGTTAAGGAAATCAAATATGGTACCTAGACTCGACATGTCTTGGACATTTGTATGGTTGAAGAGTCACCACTATTTTTAAAATGGTCATGAACTGTCATGTGAGCCTAGCTCAAGTTGAAATAATGCTACAAAATGTGATGGTTCATACTCTTGCAAGGTTTGATGGTTGATACGTGTCATTGAGAAATCTACGTGTGAATTGATGGTTACCCAAAGCTGGCCGAATCTGGGTCAAGGACATCAAATTTGGTACCCATACCTGACCTGACCTGAACTAACAAGATCAAGGCCTCGATTTGTTCGAGTATGGGTATTGTAGGATTCGATCCGTTGACAACCCTAGAGAAGATATCCTAAATAAAGATTTATTTCATAATTTTTTGTTATCATATATGCATATCTTTCGTATCAAATTAGGACTCAGGGAGTATGATTGCTTCTTGTAATGATCTTATCTATTTATTATTATTATTTTATTATTTTTTAAATAAGACATTTATTTAACAAAGGGCAAAAGTAAGGATATAAAATCCGTTAAAGTGAGGATTGGGAGCACACCTTTAGATCATTAAGGATAGAGGCTAAATTCTTCTTTGATGGATATCTCCTTGAATCGGAGATGATAGTGGAGGACTAATTCCTTTGCCAATGAGGGGAACTCACCTAATTAGCAAAGTTCTCCAACCTAGTTTTAATCACCAAAAATTCTGCTTTCTTAGAGTTTCCAATCCTACTTGCCCAAAAAAGAAGAATTTGATGATGCCGTTTTCAACCTTTGCTTCCTCAATACCTAGACTCCCCTGGATTACCCAAGGAGCCTCTGTCCACATTGAGCTTCCAGAAACCTGGATGAGGTCTGCAAGGTGGCTTTAGAAGGCTTCCAAGGTAATTATCAATGACCCCCTTCCATGAATGGATGAGGTCCAAGTTGTGAATTCATCGAACATATTCGAGACAACCCAAATTTAGCCAATTCTGACTTCATCTTGGTTGCAAGAATGACCCGACTTAAGAGAGGAATCGTAAAAAAATATTCTATTTCTTTCCTCACAAACTCCCCACATAATTTTGTGAGGCATGATCCCATCGGGACATGAATTCACCACCACTCTAATCGTCCACTAACTGTCACGCCTCGAAAATCGAAACTCGACTACGGTGACCCTAATCCCGAGTTATAGGGTGTGAACTATAGTTTCATTTTTGTTCATTTTTGGCGTATACATGTATATATTTAACCTGGTAACATATTCACACTCTGGAGACTTGCAACAGTTTATATATTTTATATATCTATCACAGTCTTCCGCTTGCGTAATTTAACTGTTTTTGGATTATGATATGCTGATTTGGTATAATCCCACTCATGTTTAATGCACGAATACGAACAACATTCAATCATCATTATCTATGTTGCATAAGTGATGCGTTGGAACTCGGGAGCTGAGCTTCTGCTCGACCCCCGATTTTCAGGGTGTTACATTTATTCACCCCATTAACATTCAAATCATCATTCTTCCAAACCAAACCATGATTAAATCATCAAAACCACAATGAAACTAATTTAAGCTTAAAATTTAAACTTCAAAATTTCAATTCTACTATCATCGGTGAATCCTCTCATCACTTGCTTTCTTAATTTTGTACAATTTCTCAAAAAAAATAAAAAATAAAACTAAGAACTAAATCTAATGAATGTTGCTATTTAAGTATTCTTCATCTTCAGTTCCTCTCTCATCCTGCAAACCTACAATTGTTGTTGATTTGATGAGCTAGAAGCCTAGTGAGATCATTTCCACAATGAATTTGATACAAACTTGAGAATGAAAAGAAAAGCACGACTTAATAAGATAACTATCGAGACAAATATACATAAAGGAAGTACAACTCAAGACAAGGATTAAGGATGTTATGAATTTAAAATAGACCTGATAGAGATAGGTAAAACATATAGCAAGATGCAATGCCATGATTCAAAATTCTAGAATAGGTACGATGTCATAATGCATTAGTTATGCATGTAATGCGGGTATGATCTCCTAGGGAACCCCTGCTCGATCTCGCCCATTGTAGCAATCATCCTTGCCATAAAGGCCAAGGGAATTCTCGCTCGATCTTGGCCACCATATCAATCAATATAAATTTCAGTTCAATGCGTTCCATAATGAGACATGCAATGCAATCATCAAGCACTATGTTTTCAATGCAATTCAAGCAAATCCAAGCATATAGGTTCAAGCACTCACAATCATGATGTATGTAGACATAAGAATTAACATGCAATGTAAGGTACACATGTTAGAATACATTAATAGTTCAAGAATTTTATGAATCAAGAATACAAGATAAATTCAAGAAGAATAGTACATTGTAAATCAAATTCAAAAGAGGTAATGATGGGCCCATCATCAACATAATACATCAACTTTCAATAAATTAAAGGATGTATAAGTCGAGGGGAACGCCTTCGAGTCAAAGGGAAAAAAGAGAGGCTATTCCCGATTCACAAAGGATCGAATTCAAAGCGAAAATGGCTAGCCTCGACGCAAAAGGGCTAGACTTGGATCAATAAAGGAACTATCAAAAATACACATGATGTCAAATTTTATAGTAAGGAGGATCCCATACCAAGGATCATGAAACGTGCAAAAAGATGAAAATTCAACAGGAGGAAGGATGTATGTAAGAAACTGGAATTAAAGAAAGGAAATGAAAAGTAGAGGATCACTCACATACAGTTTTCCACTTGATTCAAACTCAAATCGGGCTCGACTCGATACGACTTAGTTCGACTCAGTCGCGACTTACTGTGACTCGGTTGTAACTGTTCTCGAATTCAATGCACGAATTTTTTAGTTGAATGCTCCACTTTCTTAGGGGTTCCCAACACTTTGCTGGAATAAAATTCGACTCAACTGGTCTTGACTCGGTCTAGACTTAGCGGGTTGACTCTTGTTTTCTTCTTATTCTTTTTTTTTTCCCCTTCCCACTTCTTCTTTCTTCTTCGTTCTTCTTCTTAGTCCAAGACCAGAGGCTGGATTCAACTCAACCCAACTTGACTCGATAGGTCCCGGCGAGTTGCACTCAGCGGACCAATTCTCTCTTGTTTCTCTCTCTTCCTCCACTTGTAGGAGGGTTTTTATAGGCTCTTATTTGGAGAATTCCGAAAATTAGAGTCACATGAGGATTGGGCGTTGAGTTTACGCAATTTCTTAAAACGACATGTTTTGCGTACGTGTTTGAGCTTTCTTTCGAAATTTGTCGATCGGTTTGATACATCCATAGTGTGGCATTTGATCTTGGTCAAGAGCCAGTGATCATATGATCATTAGGTGGCCCTCTATATGAACGGTTTGAGTCCTTAAATAGTGGTAAAACAAGATTCTACGACTGTTGTTGTTTGACGAGGACGATGGGGGTCATTAATGGTGGAATCACAACTGGGGGTTATTTCTTTGCAGGGTTTCTTCTAGGCAGTCCAGATCATTCATATGAAGCTTATAGAAGTGAGGATTTGAAGCTTCTTCCAACGTTGGTCGGTGGATTCAGATTTAGAGAGGTTCTTGGGTCGTGTGTGCTTATGGTCGAGAATCGCGGGGAACGCGATTGTTTCGATTGGTTTTGAGTTCTTGTGCATAAAGTCATAGGAATGGAGGCATAAGATGATTTATGGATTGCCATATAGTGATCTTAAAGATCCGGAGTGGTTGGACAAGAATCCGAGTTGGCTTTGGTTACTCTCTCGGGCTTTCGCAGTGACAGTTACAACGACCGACTTCTGGCACCGGAGTTGGTAATGGACAGATTTGATTGCCCTAATGCATGGTGAAGATCGACAACGTTGTAATTTTCGATGTTGTGGCAACGCTTCGGAGGAGGAAAATCGTTTTCGAATGGGAAAATCAGTTTTCAGAGGAGACGTTTTTGGGTATATCTTGATCACATGAACGGTGATGGTTTATACGTATGAGGTCCATAATTTGGATGGTTTAGATCTGCTGATGATGGGATCTTTCGGTCGATGCTTGCTGTTTTGAGACGAAGAAAACAAAAGGTGTTCCTTCCAAATTGGGAGGGAATTTGGAAGGAAACTTGTTGTACACTGAGCTACCAATTGGCCCTCATGCTCACCCGCCTGGTTTATATGTATGATTGGCCAGGGGTTGAGTTTGTAGTCATCCAGTGGTCGTGGTATCCGTTGGTCCACCCGATGTACGACTTAGATCATTGAAAGATGATTTCGATCAACTATCTTGATTGAATGGCTTTAAACGCCTAGATTTGAAATTCAATGGTCGTATCAGCTTTAAAATCACGAGTTAAGGGTCCACGAGGTCCCTTTGGTGCGTTTAGGTGAATTTGTTTGGTCAGACATCCGGATCAACAGTCTAATCATGCTCTTATTGGATGAGGGTGTACAATTTGAGTTATTCGCGCAACTCTACTAAAACCTTTTTAGTTTAGGATACTATAGGACACGTGGGATTCTTTGTAATGGATTTGTGGTCTCCAGGAATACGCCTAAGCGTGTCTTAGTGTGAAATGTAAATCTGTAGATTCGACGAGGATCATCCGTGGTTCGCAAAGAATGTCATTTTGTGATTTTCAAGCAGGTCATCCATCAAATATAATACGAAATCCGATGGACGGTGGATCTTGTGAGTTAGGTCCTGAAATTGAAGATGTACGGTTCAATTGTGAACCTTGTTGTCATGTGCGATCGCATATGTGCATATCCATATGCAGATCGCATATGCGATCATGGCAATGCGATCTGGCACATATGCGATCGCATATATTGCATATCCATATGCAGATCGCATATGCGATCATGACATATGCGATCTGGCACATATGCGATCGTATATATTGCATATGCGAAAATATGCGATCGCATATGCGATGTATGCGATCGCATACAGCATATGCGATCGCATATTGGCCATGGCACATTGAATTTATTTTATTTTATTTTTTTTGCAAAAAATAACATTTTGTCTATAAAAAGGCTTCCAAATCTCCTCCATTTGCAATATTCTCACCCCAAAACTCTCTTACTCTATTTTTCTCTTACATTTCTTAATTACAAGTGGTCTTAATCTCCCTCTCTCTTGTATTTTCTACTTCCAAGTGATCTTAATCTCTCTCTCTCTCTTACATTCCCTCTCTCTTGGAAGTTGGAAGATCAAGATTCAAGCACTTTTAAGTTTCAAGGAAGAAAGCTTGTTGATTTTCTACCATAATAGATAAATAGCTTGTTGATTTTGTTGTTACTTCTTGTCAACTATATTGTTAAATGTGGATGACTTGATGTTTAATTCATTGTTTAATTGATTTTATCTCTTTCAAATGTATTTTAAATATGTAAAATTAGTTATCTATTAACTTAGAAAAGTTCTCCTCAGTTTCTTATAATTTTTTTACAATTTTTTGAATTTTTCCCTAATACATATATATTTTTTAATTTTTCAAAAAAAATAAAAAAAAAAAAAAATGCGATCGCATATGCGATTGTGCGATCACATATGCGCATAGGCATATGCGATCGCACATGATCGCATATGCGATTTGACGACATTGATTGTGATGTCTGAGTATTGTCTGAAATGTCATCACAATTGGGTTCCTAGAAATAGTTTTTTTTTTTTTTTTTTTTCCCCCGAGGTTTAGTGTCAGCTATGCATATACACATCGTGGAAAAACTTAAGATGATCAATGGCGTGTTTATAGCCATTGGAATCAAACTTTAACGGTCTAAACTACTCCTTAGTGCACTCGAATTAGGATGATGGGTTCAAAATCAAAGATGCTGGGATGTAAATGACTAAGATGGCCTATTTGTCTATTTAGTGATGATGTAAGGGTGCAAACTGGAATCAAGCAGTTCGATAGCTTAATCAGCCTATAAGGAGTCTTCCTAGCGAGTTGGATTGTTATAGAATCAAGTGGGTTAGGATATATGTTGGCTCTGGATTTGTAATAGGATGTACATGAGGGCAAGCTCGTTAGATCATGATTCTGATGTTAGGTTAAAGATTTTCTTGGGTGGCGAGTAAGATAAACAGGTCCATGGATGTGTATATAAGCGGATATGAAGATCTCGTAGTTAGTTTACTATGGTTGGGTGGCCAAAAATTGAAGTGGTTGATCATATATCTTTAACTAGTGATGATGAATAGTTTCAGCGGTCGGCTTCGTGAACTATCGAGTACATTAGGATATATGTAGATCTAAGGTTAATTATAGTGTGGATGTGAGAGTATAAGAGGGTGTGCGTGCACGTTTATCTAAGCATTTCTAAGAAAATTTTCTACTTGTTAGATTACACATGTTTACCCATGTGAGAGAGCACTCGTGTGCCTACTCATGTGGAAAATTTTCGGGATATTACACTAGCTCTGCAATTTTGTTAGAGGGACATAGGAGTCATAAGATAAAGTTATCTTAAGATGTGGCACCGTGTGTTGAATTAAACTTTCGTGGTGTTTAAACTCATCTAGGAATGCATCGTATGGAAAACTTCCTAGTTCCTATCTTTCTTCTTCTTCCTCTTCTTTATTTATTATTATTATTATTTTTTTTTTGAAGATTCAGAATTTTATTAAAAAGAACCCAAAAACAAAGAAAAAGAAATGAACCAAAAGAGCAAAACAACAACTACATTAGTGGCAATGCATCCCCAACAACAATTGCAGGTAAAGAGCTTCCCTTCCTAGTAAGATTATCAGCCGCTGAATTCACTTCCCTCATGACATGAGAAAAGGAAATCGAGGCAATTTCACTTAACTCTCTAATTTCCTCCTTCCAATTGGCTCAGTGTTCGGTATTGGTATCACTATAGGTTTCGTTGCCCAGGGATGTGGAAACATTATCAATATCACCGGTAACTGAAAATGCGGGGAAACATAGGGAAAACGGTGGAACTTTTCAATAAAACTTCAGGAGATTCTAAAATACACATATTTGCATAGTTAGGAATTAAAAAAAATTGGAAAAAGAATGCATACATAATAAGTTTTCATTTAATGGGGGCCTAAAAGCATGTGTTATCATAAGAAACCAATCCAACCATCCCATACATCTCATCTATCCTTCCAACCATCGAAACATCCATTGATATTTCAGAATATCGACAACACATGATATTTTTCTGAGAAATCGTTGGCAATTGGAAAGGAAACCAAAGATTGTGGTCTCGATATCACCCATTTTGCAATAATGATAGTATCGCAATACGATCCGGCCATGTTGCAATAACGATAGTATCGCGATACGATCCATGTTATTGTCGACAATTTGAACACTGCACACAACCATGTGACCATATAAAAAATTTGAAATGGAATTTTTTTTTTTTTTTTTAATAAATAGATTTTTGGCAACGTCGAGACATTGACAATATTATTGAGATATCATTGATCCACTAGCGATACAAGCAACACCTGGAATTTACAGTCTAAAATATTGGCGACACATTGGCGATATCAATACATTGGAGATACTTAGCGATACATTGCTGATGCCTATAATTTCTGAGACTGCCAGTGCTATTGGCATCGCTACCAGTGTTATCGGTATCGCTGATCTGGAGATACGGATAATATTGAGGATATTTCGATAATATCGGGGATAGCAGAAAGATGATCGAGCCCAATTGATGGCGAGACAATGTCACTCGAACTGTTATGAAATGACTCCTATCCCTGCTGGGCCCAGGTTGCCAAGGGAGCTACCATCCACATTCAATTTCCAATGCCCTTGTGGAGGGGGAACCCATGCAAGTGCAAGCCTGACTGCGACCGGGTGAACTCGGTCCTCCAATACTGCATTCCATCCTCTGTGAAGCTCCACAATGTGCTAGCTGTTGAATTCCTTGCGTCAGATTCCCAAGAGATGATCAGGCTTTTCACCTTCAAAGCTATTCTATCCGGAGACTTTGATTGGTTACAAAAGGCCCGATTGTTTCACTCCATCCAGATAGCCCACCAGACTGGTGGAAGGAATAGCTGCCACAATAGTTTTCCTTTCCCTGAAAACAGTACATTTTCCATGCTTCCTGCATAAGATGAATAGATTCCGGCATAACCCACATAACACCGAGGAGCCTTAGAAGAGGAGACTATGTGCACCAAGAGAATGGACATTGGAGAAGAATATGATTCACGGACTCTTCAGCTTTATGACAGGTAGCATACATTTACAATAAGAAGAGGAAAACTTAGAAGAGGATAACTTTGTATCTTAGTTATTTTTTCTCAATGATTTTTAGGGTAATTGGCTACAGCTGTAGGTAAAATCTTCTGAACTCTTAAGGCTTTGTGAAACAGAATTATTGAATTTAGGCATATATTATGACACTCGCGAACATGAGTAAAGTCCACTTTGCCTGTGCAATATGATCTATTTTTCTTGAAGGGAAATCTTGTCATTTCATTAGGTGTTATCATGTGCACAATTCTACTAGGCACTTGGCATGGAGTAGTATTACTTGTTGTCTGAGGCAGTCATAAAAAAAAAGTAAGATGTGAGGTTCCACAATCCACACTTATCACCTAGTGGCATCTAATTTCTCTTGGTGTTTCATCGTTTCTAGTTTTCAATTCATGATAGAAAAAATCGCTGCTCCAATTGCAATCCTAATCTAGAAAGAACTCTTCGCTCTGTTCAAGTTTCCAATCCTAAATTTAGAAGTTGCTACTGGTATTATGTAAGGATTACTATTTGCTGTCTACTATCCTGCATCGCTTGGATTTTGACCTTGACTTCTCTTTACAGATGATTTTTCAAACAAATCCCAGAACCAAGCATTTCAATATTCAGAGGAAACCATTACCTCTGGAACCTTCTTTACTTCTGCGGGAAGCTAATCGTCGGAGGGCTTCCCTTTCGGCTGGAAATGTGTTTGAATTATTCGATAGTCGCCAGGGTCCTATTGATGGGTAAATGAAAATGTAGTGTTGTTGGATTTTCAGGGTTCTCTTTTAATCTTTTCTCTACATTTTCTTGATGATTTCTAGAGTCTTTATATAATTGATATGCTGGCAGCCCAGGTTCTGATGGATTTTCAAGGCCATCTCCATCAAATAAAACACATGTGAGCACTATGTCACGAATTAACTCTGGACCTGGAAACCTTGAGAGCTCTTCTTTATCACTTGATAGGCCTATGAGACTTTCAGAAATCCATGTTGCTGCAGAACATGCGCTGCGTCGTACAATTTCGGATCCTGATTTATGGAAATCACTATCATCCAGTCAGGAATTTGAGGTAAATATTCTTCCTATTTTGCTTGGGGAGTCAGTTTTTCTTTTTCTTTTCCCCCCAACAATAGGGATTAGAAGTTGCTGGAACAATTTATATTATTGGGCTGCCGGCTGCCCATCCTGTCTTGTGAATAGGAATTTTGTGCAGCTTTACTAGGAGACCAGCCAAACCCAGCTGGTTTAAGTTTCAGGCCTGAAATTTTGTTCCCGGGCCCTGGTCCTGGCATGTTGGCCTACCAGTGTTGTCAAAATCCTACAATTTACGATTCTGGTCAAATCTTAAGCAAAATGATTTGATTCACAACTCGAATCCTTTTTAGATGAATCCTATGATTTACGAATCATATTATACCTGTTCTTTTATATTTTAAGCTTTACTTGGCTTTCATTTTATGTTTATAAATTGGTGGGGGCTTTAAGATTACTTTATTATATCTTTACAAGAGATTACATGATAGATATTCTCTTTGATGTTGAATCGTTTTGCATTTTCTTATGATTTCTTCCTTCTTAATTGGTTGAAACACCAAATTGATATAGTATTAAATAATGTTAATGGTGGCCGCAACAGCTGGCCTTATGGTTGTTATGATGCATACTATAATGGCCATTACACCCTCATAATGGCTGCTACGGCCCCATAACAATTGTTACACCCTTCATAATGGCCATTACGGCCTTGTAACAGTTGAACTTTTTTTGAAGGAAAAAAATGTATTGGCCCTCTATCGGCCATGTATTGGCCTGTTACGAGTCAATTTTTTCAAATTGAGCATTACGGTCCCATATCATGTAACGGTCACCACCATTACCGTCACATAATAATTGTCATGGCTGTAATGTAGCCATTTAAAAAAAAAAAAAAATCATACGCATGACTTACCTAGAATCTTTTTTCATAGATGGTTGCAATCGTGTTGACCTGTATGTATTGTGGTCATGATGGTTAGAAATCAAAATATCTTTTTTCGCTGGTCTACAAAATCAAATGCTGCTTTTCCAATGTGATTCTATGCTCAAGAAAGGTAAAAAAAGGACATCAATTATTAAAGGATAATTGGATGTTTTTATGGTAAACTTTTTTTTTTTTTTTTTTCTGAGAGAACAGAAACTTTCATTAAAAGAGAAACAGGGAACAACCAGCCCGCTGAGATAGTGAGTCAGTTAGCTCCATACAAAAGAACATTACAATCTTTTAGAGAAATAACAATAGAAGCCCATTCGAAAATATAGAACTGAACCCTTTGCATAATGGACTCCCACCCTTTAGACTCCCCTCTAAAACATCTCCCATTCCTCTCTTCCCACACTGCCCACCAAATAGCCACAAGAGATAATTTCCAGATAATAGATTTCTGCTTACAAAAGGAAACCCTATGCCAGTCCATAAGCAGCTGACCTGTCGAATTAGGGAGGGCCCACGAAAGATTGAACCAGGAAAGAAAACAAAACCAAATTTGACCTATGAGAGGGCAGTGAATAAACAGGTGATTAACTGACTCTTCCTCCGCCATGCAGCAAAGACAAATGTTGGGAAGAATCATACCCTTTTTCCTCAAATTATCTACCGTCAACACTTTGCCCTTACCTACCAACTACGCAAAAACTGCAATCTTCGGGGGAATCTTGTATTTCCACGGCTTTTCAGTCTACGCTTCTTCTGTCATCTGAGAGTTCCTGGCACAAAAGTTATAGGCTGATTTAACCGAGAAGTGGCCCGATTTATCTTGGATCCACACCAATTTGTCGATGTCTCCCTGGATGGGATTACCCTTACTAATGCACTCCATGAGGGTCGCATATTCTGATATCTCCCAATCTTGGAGATTCCTTCTTAAGGGAGGATTCCACACAACCTCAATTCCATGAAAATCATAACTGTCGGCCACCGATATGAATCTATTAGGAGCTAGACGGTAGATGTTTGGGAAAGCACATTTAAGGGGTTGATCCCCTACCCACACATCTTCCCAAAACTGAACTTTGTCCCCTTTGCCGATGGAGAACCGAATGCCTTGATGAATCTCCTTCTTCATGCCTAAAATATCTTTCCATAGGGCTGAAGCCCTATACACTGAACTATCTCTCGTAAAATATCTTTCATGCCTAAAATATCTTTCCATAGGTAAACTTCTTGAATGACAAAACATAAAGGCAAGTGAGAATCTTTTGACGCTATCATGATATATTGGTATTACTTGGTGCATATTGATGGGAAATGGATTTTTTTTTTTTTTTTTTTTTTTTTTTTTTTTTTTTTTCTGAAGGGTGAGAATTTATTAAAAAAGCAGCAAAAGCCGAAAGAATACAAGGGAAGGAATGAGAGAGAAAAGAAAACCCCACTACAAGACCCAAAGGTCCTCCCCCACCCATGAGCCACCGGCTAAGAAAAGCACGCCCTCCACTGAAACACAAGATCTAGTAGAACAGAAAACCATAAGGGATTGCTAAGGGTGTCCCTAAAGCACCTGAAATTTCTTTCCTTCCAAAGGGCCCATAACCCCGCTAAGAAGAACAATATCCACCTCTTGAAGGGCTTTTCTACATAAGGGAGTCCAAACCTTTCCCATGGAAGAGAAACAACTACTAACAGAGAGATCCGGATCCAACGCGACTTGGGCAAGGCTCGGGTAGACCTCTTGCAAAGTTCTATCACCAAGCCAAACATCCTTCCAGAATCTCACCCTCACCCCATCCCCCACTCCGTAAACCATCCCTTCAAGTATGCTTTCTTTAAGCTTCATAATTTGCTTCCAAATCCCTATGGCGCTATACAAGGCTGCACTATTGGGCCACCAACCTGCCCTATCCACACCATACTTTCTTATGATAACCTCCTTCCATGAGGCCCCTTCAGCCCCAAACTTCCCAATCCATTTCCCCAATAAAGCTTCATTCATGGATCCCAAGGGACGGATACCCACCCCCTACCTCTTTCGGCCTACACACATCTGACCAATTCATGAGATGAAACTTTTTCTCTACTTTCCCACCTTGCCATAGGAAGTCCCTTGTGAGGATTATTGAGTTTTTATTTGTTTTTTCTGATTTATTTTTATTTTTTTTTCAAAATTTTAAGAAAATCATTGAAAATCTTATGGTCTGCGATAAGATTTGCGATTCGATATGATTCAACCCTTATTACGATTTGCGAAATGATAACGATTTTGACAACATTGGGGCCAGTAGGTAATGGCCAAGACCAGCCCATGGAAGATATAGATTTGGACTTTGGCTGGGCATGGGATCATAAGTGTTGGGAAATATAAGCTTCGGCCTCGCCCACGTACTTTTTGGGACAAAAGGTTGGGCCCTAGCTGGGCCAACCGGCATAAGAAATAAACCTGAGTCTGCTCAGTGAAAGGCTTGTCCTGGGAGCTTGACAGGCCAAGCCCAACCCATTGATAGCCCTACGCTTTGTTTCATGGACATGTCAAAGTGTGTTATTCATGTGCTTTTTCTGTCGATGTTTGAAGATATTTTTGCTCTCTCAATTGTATTTACATAATGAAAAATCATAACTTTTCCCATTGCAGCAAAAATATCTCGAGCTAACAAAAGGTGCTGCTGACAATTACCACCATTCTTGGTGGAAAAGACATGGAGTTGTCCTTGATGGTGAAATTGCAGCTGTCTGCTACAGACATGGTAATTATGATCTGGCTGCAAAGTCATATGAGAAGGTCTGTGCTCTTTATGCTGGTGAAGGGTGGCAGGAACTCTTGGCAGAGGTCCTCCCAAATCTTGCAGAGTGCCAGAAGATACTCAACGATGAAGCTGGCTATCTCTCATCTTGTGTCAGATTATTGGCCCTTGATAAAGGTTTATTCCTGACTAAAGAGCGCCAAGCTTTCCAGTCAGAGGTTTTGCGCCTTGCACATAGTGAAATGAAGCACCAAGTACCGCTGGATGTATCATCATTAATCACATTCTCTGGAAATCCTGGCCCTCCACTTGAGTTATATGACAGGGACCCTGGCACTCTATCAGTGACAGTCTGGAGTGGCTTTCCTGATGATATAACTCTCGAATCACTTAGTCTCACACTTATAGCAACATTTAGTGCAGATGAAGGTGCAAAGGTATGCTCTGTGTTGCTGTCATATCTCGTTGATTTTCATTACAGTAACAAATAATTATTTGAGTTGCTTTTTTTCTTCTTCTTCCTGGACTATCAGTTCCAGTAAAATGAATCGTGTGTTTAACTTTTCAGCTGATAAGAAGCTCCACTGCTACCGTACTAAGGCCTGGTAGGAACACTATTACCCTTTCCCTACCACCGCAAAAGCCAGGTTCATATATCTTGGGGGTTCTTACGGGACGGATTGGGCACTTGAGTTTCAGATCTCATAGTTTCTCCAAAGGAGGTCCCCCGGATGGCGATGATTTCATGAATTATGAGAAGCCAACCAAACCTGTCTTGAAGGTACATCTCTCTCTCTCTCTCTCTCTCTCTCTCTCTCTCTCTCTCTCTCTCTCTCTCTCCATGGTCCTGGCTCCTTGGAGGAAATTCAACTGATAGCACTATGGGAACTCCCTTCCACCATTAGGGACTAAAAAAAGGGTTTGTGAAAATTCTAAAACCCTCATAAGCAACGAGAGCCTCTGCTTTAGTAGAATGAATGTTATTCTTCAAAAATAAATAAGAACCAAGGCTATTTCATGGCAACATCTCCTTATGTAGTTTCTATGAATGCCTCAAATTCTACACAGACCCAAACTACCAACAAAACACCCATCAAGTTGACTTTCCAAATGCCGGCCTGGGGAGATGAATGAAGAAGCTTTGCCTTGGGGATCCTCTCCATCGAGCTAATAGCCACTTACTGATTGAAAATGGTCATTCCCCATGGTTCCATTGAATTCAGGCCACATGATAGCCCTACTAAGGATAGGAAGTGATTCTTCTTTTAACAACTTGTCCAAAGATGATTTGTTATATATAAAAAAATCCTACTATTTCTTTCTTTTGGCAACTCCCACATGATGGCACAAGAAAGCCTTCTCCAAATAATGGTGCCTCTAATAGCAAACTGCTCTAATGCAGGGACATTTTCACACCGGGCTCAAGTGGGGTTGCCTGTGGATGTAGGGGCACACTCGGGGTGGGTGGCCCACATAACCCATGGATTTGGGGCCCGTGGAGGCGGGTGGCTAGTGTGAGGCAGAGCCCATGGATTTGGGGCCCACAAGAGGGCGGAACCCATGAATTTGGAGCCCACGAGGAGGGTTCGGTCGAGGACCTAACCCATGGATTTGGGGCATGGGCTATGAGATAAAGGGATTAATTCGCTATACTCTAACAGTTCGAGCTTTTAGAGCAAGTGGTTAATTGTCCTGCATCAAATTGGTATCAGAGCGGGAGGTCTCGTGTTCGAGACTCCTCACCGGTGGTGATTAATGCAGGGCCATTTTCACACCGAGCTCGAGTAGGGTTGCCTGTGGGATGCAGGGGCACACTCAGGGTGGGTGGCCCGCATAACCTATGGATTTGGGGCCCGTGGAGGTGGGTGGCTCGTGTGAGGCAGAGCCCATGGATTTGGGGCCCACGAGGAGGGTTCGGCCGAGGACCTAACCCATGGATTTGGGGCCTGGGCTATGAGATAAAGGGATTAATTTTCCATACTCTAACAGTTCGAGCTTTTAGAGCAAGTGGTTAATTGTCCTGCATCAGCTCATCTGACCCAGTTTCAAATAATTCCCCAAAGAACCATATTGTATAGGTCCTTAAAACTCTGGCTCATCATGCCAAATAAGGATTTTGTAGCCAAAATGCTATCTTGGAACCCTGTTAAATCTTGCAATCCTTGTAATTGGACTCTATGAAGACATCTATCAATATTTTATTGAGCATTTCAAGTCATTCATCTCGTCATCCTTAAGGTTCTAGCAAAATAACACATAATTCTGCCTCCTATATATTCATCACATTCCTTTATCATGGCACCTTCGTGGGAGATAGTGTTTTAAATAGCGTAGCATTCAACCATCTATAGCGTGTAGCATAAGCTACACGATACTTTTATTTTTTTTAATTAAAATAATTTAAAATAGGATAAATAATATAAATAAATATAAAAATAGCAAAGAAAATTAAAGAAAAAGGCATATGATGTCAAATAGATCACTAACAAAAGAACAAAAATAACAAAGATTATACAATCTCCAAAGTCTTAAGTCACAAATTTGTGAAGTACAAATTCCATAATGTTCATGTAACCAAAGCCCATTTAAAATGTTAAACGTTCTACTCCAAAATCTCAACTCTAGAGGTCATCTTCCTCATCAAGTAGCAAGTCATCATCATCAACATCCATTCCTCCACCAACCTTTCATCATCAGCATCTCCATTTGCATCATTCACCTCTTGTATATCCTTATCTTTCTTCTATGACAGGAGTAAGAAATCGTCCCATAGGATCACCTATACATTAAAAAGAGATCCACTAGAATTTCTAATGTAGGACCGATGCATGAACTCAAATATTGTGTGAGATCAACCAACAAAATTAAATTAATTAATAAAAATCACAAAACTTGCTACCGTCATCACAAATAACAAAATTTCAAAAGGAGATCATGCATATTTCAAGCCTAGGTTAACAAGTATCATCCTAGAAGACCATTAAATGAGGGAAACTAGGATCTAATGGATGTAGGGACATTCAAATAGCATAGGATTAAGCCTATTCCAAAGGGGAAGGTTTGATACTACTAGGGTGAGATTAAGGTTTAGAAAAATTGAGGAAAACTTGGAATTAGGGTTAATGAGGTAAAATGGATAAATGGGTTAAAGGGTTTAGGTACTAGGATAATGAATTAGGGTTTTGGATTGAAGGAATGTATGGATTTGGGTTTAATTGAAGATTGTGGAGAACTAGGGTTTGGTAATTTGGGAAAATATGAAGATTTGAGATTTCTAGGTTTAGGGTTAGGATTTGGACAAGAGAAGGTAGAGTTTTGTTGTATGGGTAGTGGAAAGCCAAAGGAGCAAGGGTGGGGACGTACGGCCAACCCTATGGGTTCACACGTGTGGTCGTATGGTCATGTGTGGGCTAGGTAGGTGGGGTTCTGGGTTTCTAGGGTTTGGCTCATCGAGGAATGTATAAAGGATGAAGATCGGAAGGTTGTTGATGGATTGGAGAAAGGGGGAAGAAGAAACGAAGAACTTGAAGGAATACCTCGATTGTTGATTAAGAGATGAGAGTGTGAGGGGATAGAAGGAAGCCTCGCACTTTCATTGTTGAAGATAAGCTTCGCACCGATCTTCCTTCCAATTCACATGGAAGACACTCTCACATCACATGAAGATTGGAGAAGAAAACAAAGGATCTCTCTCTCTCTCTCTCTCTCCCTCTTTCTTTTTCACAAAACAAAGCAATGAAGAGATCACACGCCACCCTCTCTATAGCTTCAAAACTTTTCCAAAATTACAAATTAAACCCTGTTTAGTGAATTTTGACCAAAATAACCCTACTCTAATGCAAAATCAAATAAAATCGCTCAAAAGTTGTCCAAAGAATAAATTAACTATAAACTAAATCCTAAAACATAATAATGTCCAATGATGATAAAAATAGTCCACGATCAACGATCAGATCATGTAATCCATGTGATTCAACGACCCGATCGTCACGTCCTTCGAATCCAACGGTCCAAATCACTCCCTAAAGTAACCCATCTGCATCTTCACAATGTGGGGTCTTCCAGATGCTCGCACATGTACATGGGGATTTTCAACATGATCATGGGTACTCGCCTAGCCATAGAGAAATTGGTGCGGTTCGCCTCTGATACGTACCCAAAGGTGTCCGTGAAGTGATGTCCTCATCAACTTTCATCAGCTGAGAAGAGTTCGTCTCTGGCATAATAAAACTCATTTAGCGCTCCAAGATGTCAGGATCCAAAGTCTGCAGCTCAACCTTTGTAATCCAGGTTCTATTTGAAATCGGTCCGTGCTTCCTCTTGATGAGAAATTTTTGAAATCCCCCATGGTGAGTGGAAACCACTTGCTCATACAGTACGTATACAATTTCAACTTGTTCACTTCGATCAGACAAGGAGGGTAAGGGTGACAAAGGCTGGGATGATTGGTCAGGTAGGGGCCATAGTTTAGGGATTGGGTCATGGTTTGTGGGAGGGAAATGCAATTTGACGCAAGACAATTAACCACTTGCTCTAAAAGCTCGAGCTTTTAGAGCAAGTGGTTAATTGTCCTGCATCAAATTGATATCAGAGCGGGAGGTCTCGTGTTCGAGACTCCTCACTGGGGGTGATTAATGCAGGGGCATTTTCACACTGAGCTCGAGTGGGGTCGCCTGTGGGATGCAAGGGCACACTCGGGGTAGGCGGGGCCCACGGGGGAGGTCTCGTGTTCGAGACTCCTCACCGGGGGTGATTAATGCTTATTTCACACTGTGCTCGAGTGGGATAGCCTGTGGGATGCGGGGACACACGGGGTGGGCGGCCCGTGTGAGGCGGTACCCATGTGATTTGGGGCCTACGAAGGGGGTTCGACTGAGGTCCTAACCCATGAGATGTGGGGCCTAGGCTATGAGATAAAAGGATTAATTCGCCATGCTCTAACAGTTCGAGCTTTTAGAGCAAGTGGTTAATTGTCTTGCATCAAAGGGCCTGAAAATGGATCGGAAGGTGAAATAGCAAGACCCTTGTATTGTACTAGATCTTCCATGTTAAAAGTAGAGTTAATTCCCATAGTAGGTGGAAGGTCTACTACTCACGCATTAGGACCCAGTTTCTGTAGCAATCTGTATGGTTCTGCACTATGCGCTTGCAACTTTTTAACAGCCCCATGTGAGAACCGCTCTGGCCTCATACGAACCATGACGTAATCTCTTACTTGGAATTCCTAAAATCTGCGATGAGAATCAGCAAATGCTTTGTATTTTTCATTAGTTAAGTTAATCCGCTTCCTGATCTCACTATGTAACTCACGTATGTGACGTGCAAACTCACATGCCGACTCAGATGGCCTGTGAGACAGACATAGGTACGAGATTTACAGGTTTCCTAAGTTTGTAGCCATGCACAAGCTCAAATGGACTCGTGCCTATGGACCTATTAATGGAACTATTATATGCTAACTCAGCTATAGGCAAAATAGTATTCCAAGTTCTGACGTGATCACCCACAAGGCATCTAAGAAAATTTCCAAGGCTCCTATTGACGACCTCAGTCTGACTGTCTGTTTGAGGATGATATGCAAATGAAAATTGAAGCCTTATCCCCATCATGTGCCATAGTGTCTTCCAAAAATAGCTCATAAAGCGTACATCATGATCATACACTGTGGTCTTAGGTAGACCATGTAAACGCACTACCTCCCCAAAGAAAAGTTTAGTCACATTGGAGGCATCCGACGTTTTCAAGCACAAAATGAAATGGGCCATTTTGGAAAAAACAGTCCACAACCACAAATACGAAATTGTGTTTCTTGATAGTTTTTGGTAAGCCCAACACGAAATCCATACTAATGTCTTGCCATGGAGCATGGGGCATTGGCAAAGGTGTATATAGTTCTGTATGTTGCTTTCTCTGCTTCACCAATTGACAAGTCCTGCACTGCCCAACTATCTTGGCTACATCTCACTTGAGACTTGGCCAATAAAACCTATCCTCCACAAGGTCAATGGTCTTTTCCCTCCCTAAATGACCGACGACTCCTCCTGCATGAAGTTCCCAAACTAGGAAATCACGGAGGGAAGTACGGGGAGTGCGGAGTTTGTCACCTTTAAATAAGAACTCATTAATGATGACAAACCCGCGACTGTCGCTTGACTGACCATCTCACAGTGATGCATTTAACTCACCAAAGTTTGGACATGTAGGATACTCTTCTCTCAGCCGCTCAAACCTAGTCACTTCCACACTTATACTTTGGAGTAACGCCACACAATGACTAAGGGCATCAACATCTTTTTCCTCGACCCCAACCTTATGTTTAAGAACAAAAGAATATTCCTGAAGAAATTGGACCCATTTAGCATGCCCGGGGTTTATTTTCTTCTGGGAACTGAGGTAACGCAAGGCTTCGTGGTTAGAAGATAACAAGACGAATTCTTGCGGTAATAAATAATGCCGCCAATGGCGCATGGATTGGACAACCGCATAGAACTCTTTTTCATAGGTGGAATATTGTTGCTTTGCCTCATTCAACTTCTCACTAAAATAAGCACGGGGTGCCCTTATTGACTAAGCACTCCATCTATACCTACCCCGGATGCATCACAAGCAACTTCAAAGACTTTAGAAAAGTTTGGAAGGCGCATGATGAGAGTTTCACTCATTTTTGCCTTAATCTCCTTAAATGCTTTAGAGGTAGCTTTAGTCCACACAAACTCCCATTTCTTTATGCAATCCGTGATGGGAGCTATGATTGAAGTAAATCCTTTGATGAACCGCCTATAAAAAGTTGCTAAGCCATGAAAGCTTCGCACCTCGTGAATATTGCACGGTTCAAGCTACTCAACTATGGCCCTGACTTTCTCGGGGTCCACTCTCATGTCCTCAGATGATACGATGAACCCTAAGAAGATGACGTTCTTTGACATGAATGTGCACTTCTTAAGGTTGACATAAGTATTTTCAGTTTTGAGGATCCCGCAAATTTGCCTCGGATGGTGGAGATGTTGTTCCTTTGATGTGCTATAGATAAGAGTGTCATCAAAATGCACTCTAAGGAACTTACCCATTAAGGGTCTCAACACCTGGGTCATCACTCTCATAAATGTGCTCAGGGTGTTGGTCAAGCCAAAGGGCATGACTAGCCACTCGTACAGCCCATCCTTCGTCTTGAAGGCTATCTTCCACTTATCTCCTGGGCGTGCTCGTATTTGGTGATACTCGCTCTTGAGGTCAATCTTTGAAAATATGGTGGCACCCGCTATCATATCTAACACATCATCAAGATGCGGTATAGAAAACCGGTACTTGACCGTAATTTTGTTGATGGCTCTACTGTCCACACACATGCGCATGTGCTGTCTTTCTTAGGAGTGAGAAGCGCTGGCACATCACACAGACTCAAACTCTCCTAAATGAAACCCTTCCTGAGGAGCTCATCTACTTGCTTCTTCAACTCTGCATGCTCCGTAGGGTTCATTCGATAATGAGGAAGGTCTGGTAAAGTCGACACAAAGACTAGATCAATGGCATGCTGGATGTCCCTCATGGGTGGAACTCATTTGGATGTCTTACTAAATATGGCGTGAATCGGGACAGCTCGATGAACAGAGCCTCATATAGAGACACAGTTATATCTCCCTGGACCAGAGTCTCAAACTCTAACGCACGTTGCTGACAGACGTGCTCGGGGAAGAACTTCTGGTCGAACCGGTCCACAAAGTCCTCCCAGGTCCACTCGAAATCAGCCCTTGTTGCTCGGGTAACCGACACCCACCAACGCTCGGCCTCACCCTGTATAAGGAATACTACTAGGAGGACTCGCTGCTGCGTCATGTACTTCATGGTATTAAAGATCTTTTCTACCTCCGACTTCCATCGCTCTGCTATCGTCGAGTTTGGTTCGCCCTAGAAGTGTGGGGGATCGAGCCGTCTAAAGTCATGTAAAAGGGAGCTCGTGCGCTCCTGCTCGATCCAGACGAGTGTATCAGTGGATCACCTATCCTGCCTCTGTAGCATAGAGGTCATCGCATGCAGCATCTATTGAAAGTGGTCGGTACTCACTGATATCTCTAGGGCCACACCTGGCTGAGATGTGCCAGCCCCACTCCCTGACCTCTTGGGTGCCATGTTCTATAGGAAGGAACAAGAGACCTTTTAGCCGAGAGCACCCACGTTAGGGAGCTATATCAGAAAGTTTCTAGGCTTGCAACATGAATCCTATTTTAAATTAAGTTTGAAAAATGATTCTAAGGTGAGTTTCTAAGTATTCGAGCTCGGGGTCCTAATCATTCTAAGTTCACTACAGTCATGCAGTGAATGATAGTTAATCTAAGACCATTAGCAGATATGCGATGTTATTCGCAGGTATTCCCAGGTTATGCTCTGATACCAACTCATGTCGCTCCCCAAACTCGGGAACCGGGCTTACTAAATTGCCAACCACTGAATTTAGTGCCGACAACCTACATAGTACCCCATTCTCGATTCGTAGCTTCCATACGCCAGGTTCCGATCCTGGGGTTCCACAAGGAGGATTTACAAGGTGAAATTTTGTGTGTAAAGGAGCATTACCATAAGTGTACCAAGGTCACAAAAGCATCATCATCACATATCCACTAATTAATCTTTGAGTACAATGCTGAAAGGGAAATACAAAATATAACCAAAATTCAAAAGATCTGGCTCATGCTCCGGGCTCAATGCTACTGATACGCCCTAACATCACCTGCAACGTAAACAAACACGCACAAGCCTCCTACAAAGCTCAGTAGAGTGTGTGTGTGTGTGTGCGCGCAATGCGTATGACAAGAATATAGATATCAGAGTATGCGGAAGATGATGGAGGGCTAAACTGCAAGTCTAAGTTGTTAGCAATACCAAGGCTATGCAATGCAAGGACTACATGGCCGAGTGTCATATGCTAGAGATGCAACGCAAACATGCCAATCCTCAATCAGTCCACGTATTAGAACAATTCATTACCGGAAACATCACTGAGGTCTAGTACATTTCGATAAATGCTGCTGCCCATCGCTTACATGACCAAGTGAGTCGAAAAACTTCATTATCCGCCTCATCAGTGGTATGCCAATGCCCACCGGCTCGTCGATAGCGGACCCATTTCACGAGCTGATCAAACTCAACCTAGCTTATATAGCCCCTTACACCCGGGCGGATAATGTTACACCACTTTCCAATCGACCTCGACACAGTGTGAGACGCAGTCTACTGGTATTTGACACTCGGGCACTCATATTATCCACTCGTTATTGACGTTGGAGCATCCTATTGGTACCACAGGATTTAGGGACTTTCACTCGAGGACATCCATAGTGCCCAAGTGCTAGAACACATATTTTCGGTATCCAATTCAGCCATCCATGGTATGTCTGCGGAGGTCACAACCACGATGTCGCTGGGGTGTGAAAGTAATCATGACACATATAATGCGAAATACATGAGTCATACTATCCAAGTCATCCACCAAACCTACACATACTGCGCGATCATGTGGGGCGACCCTATCTCATATAGAGTCCCCTAAGTATCTTAAGCCAAAAGGTGTATGCTATGATCAATTGTCATCCACAACAGGCATACAAATGATGCGTATGGGCATATGAATGAGCATGATATCGATTACACTAAGCATGTTACCAGTGTGTCCTATCAGGCTAAGTGCACTAGCATGTTATCCAACATATCATGTGATAATCGACCTTAATTGGTCCTGTATATATAGAGAGTGGGACCCAAATGGCAAGCCCCACTTACAATGTAAAAGTCTATATGGCATGGCCCACGTTAGACTAACATCTGCTCCTCATGCAACCTATCCATAAAGAGGTCTAGTAACTGGACGTTAGGCACGGATAAAACACATACACGAAGGCCTGGCCAACTGGGGTCTGGGAATGACCCGGATGGACACCCAGATGTGCAACATGTGTGCCACTAGGCTACCAATCTATTGGGCACATAACCCACTGATGATATCCCAAAACAATCAGATTATCAACAACATCACTATAATTACTTTAATATGATGATCTGCACTGTTTGAACATTACTGACGTAAATTGACGGTTACACATCGTTGGTTTGTCACTAGAATGTGATCCTGTGCTTGTGGCACATCCGAGTCTTGGGATTTCATCATTTCCAAGCAAAGTGTATATTTCAACGGATTTATTACAACCATAGTGTATTACATATGTACACCAATTAGAGATATTAAAGCTGATTTAATAATTAAATTCAAACCCTTGAAAATATATTCTGCATAGTTACCTTTGGATTATAGGGATTTGAATCTAGAGTGCTAGACGTTGCCGAGGGAACTCCAGATCCAAGGGATGTCCAAAACCAGGGACTCCAAATCCAAAGGATTCCAAATCCAAAGAGGTCCAAATCCAAGGGGGGTCCATTCTCCACAAGATCCTTGTGGTGCTGTCCACCTGGGGGTTTGGATCGACCTAATCTTTGGGCCCAACGCCTAAAATGATGGGGAGAAATGGATGGAGGGCGTGGATTAAACACATACATTATGGTGGGACCCACAACTGGGGACCCCACTCCCATGTTGTTGGTAGTGCCTGGGAGGTAGGGGTGGTTCCCAACCCCCCACTGTTCCCCGTGGTATGGCCCATCTGGGTTCTGAATCGACATCATTTTTCGGCCCATGGCCTAAAATGATCTTAAGAAAAGGATGAACGGCGTGGATGAAACACATACACCATGGTGGGTCCCACGAGTGGGCCTCCACTCCACGCCCAAGAAGGGCGTCTGCCCTCTCTAGGCGTTGGGTACAGCGCCCAGGCAGCCCACACTCTTTTTTTTTTTTTTTTTCCCTCCCACGCGGGCCCCATTTGAAGGATCCAATCCGTCCATTGGATTGGCCAGCTCGAGAGGGTTTAATGGGCCTTGACTTGGGTTGGTTTGGACGCACGGAGACATCGCGGTGGGCCTTGGATGGTTTCAACAGCAGGCATTAATTCATGCGGTGTGGCCCACTCGAGACTTGGATCTTCCTCATTTTTTCTTCCCATTGCCTAAAATGATCTGGAGAAACAGATTGACGTTTTAGCAGGTCAGGCGGACAGAGAATTTCAACCAAAGAATGGTCTAGTGCACCATTGAATGCACGTCAAAAGCACAATTAAGTGATAGATTCTTGTGTTTCCCATTTTACCTTCTTTTTATAATATATTTTTTTTCTGAAATCTTTTGGCCAAAAGAAAGAAAGTGTCGGTACAATTTGACATGCCTGCATTATTTTGGATTTAGGCTGGGCCCATACACCTCCAGAAACTGATTATCCAAACCTGGCCATCCCTTCTGCTGCATGATGGACATTGAGGGTTCAACTATGTACCCTTTGATCATCCATTGTGTCTATGGTGTTCTGAGCTTCATCCTGGCATTCACCTTCCACCACTTGCACTTGGTGGTATCCCGACCGCACTTGACGTGCATCACACATCAAAAGGGCTGGTAGTGCTTTCTTTAGCCTAATGGCTCCTGGTCTTTTGTTTGCTATTCGAATGTTTGGACCAGTAGAAATGTACGAAGGGTGGTCTTATCCTTTCCTTTCCAACTAATAGCTAGTAGCTCGGTCATTGATCTCTCTTCTTCCCGGCCGGCTGTGACTCGTATGTCCAGGCAACGATCATTTAATCCTTGCGAAGGCAAAACCTCCTTTTGCACCTGATTCCCAATTTTGTGGGAATGACTACTTGGAGATCTTATCATAATTCTCAAGCAAACCAATCAGGTCTTGCTTATCCCATTTGAGTTCTATGTTAAACAGGGCATGTAGCATGTTCTTTTGATTCCCTTATGATTCTGCCATTCTCTTGAACTAATAGTTCTCAAAGATCTTCCATTTTCACCATCATTGAGCAAATGATAAGCTTCATGGAACTAAGTAAATCTCTTTAGCTACTACAATTGGGGAGGCATGCCATCTCCAACACTTGAGGGCCACAGAGGGAGACTCTGGAAAGCAGCTATGATCACATGCAAAATCACCACCCCTTAGTTGTTGCAACTGTTACCATGGAACAATCTGCCTTGAGTCTGTATGAGTGGATGAGAGGGCACGATGTCTAGAGAGTGTTAGTGTATAGTGTGTGTGGTTAGTGGCTCTTTTAATGTAAGTGCATGTGCACTCTTTCCTCTTCTACTGCAGTGTACTATATGCTCCATTCTAATAAAACGTTGTGTGTTAGGGCATGTTGGCTAACACACAACATTTCCCCAAACTCTCCTCATTCTTCTTCTTCTCTCTCTCTTCTCCTCTTTTCTCCACACTACAATCATCAAATCATCTTCTACTCGATGATCCACTGGTCGGTGAATGCGCTTGGTGCCTTATGAGTATTTTTTGGTGGTTTTTATTTTTTATTTTTTATTATTCATATCTGTAGTGAGCATCAAAGAGTGATGGAACCATTGACATATAGTCAAAGTTGCTTCATGCTAAACATATTCAACATATACTTCTGAAGTTTTAATAAGTATAAAAGCTGGGACTGGGGGATGAGTAGATGCAAGACATGTAGTTTACTTCACTAAATTTTCAGTTATTGTTGCCTTCACTTAGATATGCAAATCTAATCTACCAGGACACAGTAGTCTCATAGGCAGGTGTAGGTAGAGTACATGTAGGAGAGAGGTCTGACCAAAGAGCAAAATCACTTTCTTCATCTGTGTCTAATCAACTTGTTTTTCGTAGGTTTTCAAGCCGAGAGCTTTGGTTGATGTTGCTGCAGCCGTTTCATCTGCTTTGCTTATGAATGAGCCTCAATGGGTTGGGTTTATTGTGAAGCCTATTAACTACTCTCTCAAAGGTGCTATCCTACACATCGATACCGGCCCAGGGCTGATGATTGAGGAGTCTCATATGATTGAGATGGACAGCTATACAAAGGTAGTGCAGAGCACAACTGTGAAGGGGGATGCAGATGATGGAAAAAATGATGAGCCTTCTGTTGCTGAAGAATTTAAGCAGTTCGAACTTAAAAATGGAACAATAGAATTACCAGATTGGGCAAGCAATATAACTTCAGTTTTGTGGTTTCCAGTCCGTGCTATTGACAACAGGCTAGCAAGAGGAACATCTGCAGGTTTATAGGTTTACCATCACTTATTGCCTTGTTATATAAATATGCATGCTGCCACTATCTGCTTTATCATTTATGCCGCTGACAGATAATTCCCTTTTGTGGTTAGTCACTCCCTCGCAACAGAGTGTTGTGGATGGAATGAGGACAATTGCTCTGAAACTTGGATTTGGGGTTTCTCACAACCAAACATTTGAAAGGCATCTTTCTTCCTTATCCTCTTAACTTCTAAACATAGGCCTCAATTTTGCTGGCATTCCCTTTGTCCATAAAAGATTTTGAAACAGTGCAACACCCCATTGTGCAGGACTGTTGCCGTGCATTTCACTGACCCCTTCCATGTGAGCACACGGGTTACAGATAAATGCAATGATGATACTCTACTTTTGCAGGTATTGGATCGTTAAAATTCTCTCTTTTTCATTATTGATCCTCTAAATTTTGTATCTGTATATAGAGGAAAGTGGATGGTATTCATGCAAATGAGATGGTGAAGGTGGCTTCTCAAACAAATGGAGGTGTCACGTGTGCAAGACACAGGTCATATATTAGGTGGGGACCACTGGATTTGTCCTAATCCAAAACTAATGTTGGTCCAGTCATCAGGTTGGCTACAAATCTAAATATGGCCCACTGGTCATTCTTGTCTGAAGGTCCATTTTTTTTCATAAAATTGTGGCCCACCAGATGGGTGTACAGGCCTGATTTTTGGGCTAGGATATTTTCATAGCGATCCTCAATGAATAAGTGCCCCTGATCTCTCCCATGGTTATGCATTGGCATGTGTGACTTTGGGTCCTTTTACCATCTCATCCGCACAAGTGCTGTTTAGTTGGACCGCAGTGTGTATTGTGACTGTTGTCACTTCCGCTACCTTGGGCTCCTGCTTGAATAGCACAACAGGTTATGGACTCCTACTCTCTTTGAGGGTTCTCTGCCCTGATCCTTTTTTTTTTTTGGATGTTCGGTGGAGTATTAGCGTTTGTTCTTTTTCTGCCTCAATTCCATCGCTTCCACTGCTCTTTTCACAAATGAGTTGTCTTGGTCAAGTCCTGCCAAGTATTGAGGATATAGTTTTTCATGTAAGGCCCCGTTTGTTAAATCTGAAGTCTAAAGGCCGAATCTGAAATTTGAAGCCTGAATCTGAAATCTAAAGCCTGAATCCGAAATCTGAAGTAAAAAAACTTGTTTGATAATCATGGCTGAAGTCTAAAAATTAAGTACTGAATCTGAAACAAACTGTTTGTTAACAAACATCGTAAATGTCTGAAATATGTTAATTTGACACATTTGCTCCTATCTCTCGTTTGGAAATGTTTTACATTTAAAAAAAAATATTTTTTATTAAATGAAAATAAAATCATTATATTTAATTTAAATAAACTAAAATACTAAATAAAAAACTAAAATATCATCATAAGGCCCTCAATTCCTGTTAGGGGAAGGTTGTCACTATGTGTTGTATAAGATTGAACACCAGTAGCAACAAAACCTTCAAATAAGGCCCACTTTATATTTATAGCTACTGAAAGGTTGAGTAGCGAGACTAGCTACTGAAGTGACGTCAGCAAGTTCCGTGGGCCTAACCATGATGTCTGTTTTGTATCCACACCTTCCATCCATTTGGAGAGATCATTTTAGGGCAATATCCAAAGAACGAGTTAAATCCAAAGCTCTAGTGGACCCCAAGACAGAAAACAGTGGGACAGTGACGCCCACCATTCAAAACTTCTAAAGGCCAACGAAAGTTTTAGATCAAGCTGATATTTGTGTTTTTCCTTATTTCATGTCTTTTTTAACTTTTGAACAAGTTGGATTTCAAATAAGGCCTGTTTGATTTTCTAATTACAGACGTAATTCAAGGTAAATGAGTAATAATTATTTACCTCTGTGTTTCCGGTTGGATTTCCAAGGTGATTTGACCACCACCTTTCTTTTATAGCACTCCTCACGTCACCCGAGGAGAAAAAAGTTAAATTGTGGGGTCCACCTTGATGTTTGTGTATTATCCACACCGTCCATCCCTTTAGCCAACTCATTTTAGGGCATGAGCCAAAACAAGAGGCAGATCCAAAGTTCAAGTGGACCACACTATTGGAAACAATGGAAATTGAACTCCTACCATTGAAAGCTTCTTGAAGACCCGAGAAGTTTTGGATGAAACTGATATTTTTCTTTCCACTTTATCCATGACTGTGTGACCTTATTAACAGGTTGGATGACAAATAAACATCACTGTGGGCCCTAGGGAGAAAACAACTTTCAACCATTGACGTTTTAATGATCATTGTTTCCTAAGGTGTGGTCCACTTGAGCTTTTGATTTTCCTCATTTTTGGGCTCATGCCTTAAAATGTATTTTTTAAAAGGATGGATGGTGTGGATAACTCATATATATCATGGTGGGGCCCACATATTTAAATCAGTAATAACAACGTTTGTATGGACCGATTTTCAAAACGTAATTCCTGACGACTTTCAAACAGCTGTAGTAAGTAATAATCAGGTAATTCCGTGTATTTACCAGGGAAATTAAAAAATCAAACAGCCCCTAAACATTATGATGGGCCTTAGGATAGTTTCAACGATGGGAATCACTCTCCCCATTGTTTTCTGTGGCGGGGTCCACTACAGCTTTTAATCTGCCTCATTAAATGGCAATATCTCAAAATGGATGAATGGTGTGGATACAACACATACATCATAGTGGGGCCGACAGAACTTGGTGACATCACTTCAGTAGTCGACTCGCTACTCAACATGTCAGTATCTAATCCACGCCCGGAAATCCACATCCGCATCCTACTTGTATGCGGATTAGCTATGACAGGTTGAATAGCGAGATTCGCTACCAAAGTGACGTCATCAAGTTCCATGGCCCGCTATGATGTATGTGCTTCATCTACACCGTCCATCTATTTGGATATTTAATTTTAGAGCATGAGTTAAAGAATGAGGCAGATCCAAATATGTAGTTGACCCCACCACAAAAAACAGTGGCGAGATTGATGCCTACCGTTGAAACCTTCCTAAGGCTCACCGTGATTTTTATTTGAAATCCAACGTGTTCACAAGTTAACACAGACATGAAAGAAGGGAAAAAACAAATTTAAGCTTGATAAAAAACTTTTGTACTTTTGTGGCCTATTAAAGTTTTGAATGGTGGGCGTCACTCTCCCCACTGTTTTCTTTGGTGAGGTTCACTGGAGCTTCGGATTTGACTCATTCTTTGGATCTTTACCTAAAATTATATTTCCAAATGGATGGACGGCGTGGATACAAAACATACATCATGATGGGGCCCACGTAACTTGGTGATGTACCTTCAATAGCGAGTCTCGCTACTCAACCTTTTAGTATCCAATCCGCATCCACAGAGGTCGATTGGCTACTCCCCTGCCACTAGCCAATGGCTGATGGTCGGTGCTTTGTGGGTTCGACCATGATGTATGTGTTTCATCCATTCCGTCCATCTATGTTTCTAGATCGTTTTATGGTATGAGATCAAAAATGAGGTATATCCCAATTTCAAGTGGACCACATTACAGGAAAACAGTGTTGAATGAATGTCGACCATTAAAAACTTTTCGGGGGCCATAAAAGTTTTGGATCAAGCTGATCTTTGTTTTTTCCATTCATCTAGGTCTATATGACCTAATCAACAGATTGAATGTCAAATAAATAGTACATTGGGCCTTAGGAGAATTTTAATGGTAGATATCCAATCACTATTGTTTTCCTGTGGTATGGTCCACCTGAGATTTATATTCCTCTTATTTTTTGTCTCAAGCCCTAAAATGATCTTTAAAAATGGATGAATGGAATTGAGGAAACACATACATCATGGTGGGGCATAAAGAAGTTTCACAGGTTAAAAGTTGATTTTGTGTTGCGCAAACAATCTAAAGAGAAAAAATTGCCGTAGTTACTTGAAAAGGGGTAATTTTGGAAGCAAAAATTTTGTTTAATGAAAATTTCACTGAGCGCATTCCACATTCACCATTAAGCCAGACTCCTATCACGGAAAGAATTCAGTGAAAAACCACTTAGCGCTTTCCTTCTTCCGCACTAACGGCGCATTAACAAACACCACTAAACACGGAACATTTTCCCAATTCCACGTTAAGTGCAAAAATTCAGCGTTAACAAACAGGGCCTAAGTCAATTTGGATTTAAGAACTTAAAGTTAAGAGCTAAGCATTGAAGGTTGTAGGGCTTACTTTTGGTAAGCATTGAAGGTTGTAGGGCTTACTTTCAGGGCTTTGTCAACTTCTTTTGAGTCAATATTTACGAACGTCTTGGATTTGTGATGTCTCATGAATAGGCTTTTAGAGAAGTGGAGTGTGCTTGTTACATAGAATTCAAATTATAGTTTTGGCATTATTTTGAATATTAGTAATCTTTCATTTTATGGTGTGTCAAGGTGATACTACACTCTCAAGTGAAGGCTACATTGACCATATATGATGCTTGGTTGGATCTTCAAGCTGGATTTGTCCACATAGGAAAGGGTGACGGAAGACCAACTTCAAGCTTCTTCCCACTTGTGATCTCTCCATCCTCTAGAGCAGGAATCCTTTTTGGCATTCGCTTAGGTATCCTGACTGGTGTAGGTAAGGCACAAGTTGTTGTTTAAATTTTCTTATCATGAATTTATATTATTTAGAATTCTCATATAGGCTTCTAGAAAAGGTGACAATCATGGAAGTGTCTGTATTGATGTGGTAATGCACCAAGTGTGAGATAAGTAAAGGCTGTGAAATTATTATGCTTCTCTGGAAATGCACCAATACTCGATCTTTATACAAAACTACAGATATCTGCGTGGCCCTTCTCTTCTGTGGACATGGATCTTAGTGTTTAGTTCGAAGTGGTAGAAACCAGAAACTTCTCTAAACAAAACAACAGAACCATTCTTTCTGTAAATTTTTTTATTCTTTCTAATTCCTCAGTTCTAATTGTGTGGCATGCCTCCTATTTTAACTCAAGCGCCTAAAATATCATCATCATCATGTAAGCCTTATCCCAATTACTCGGGGTTACTACATGAATCTTGTTCCACCACTCCACTCTATCAAAGGCCTAAAATATCTAGGATTAAGTAAATTCTGATTCAATGACATGTCCAAATACAAAAATGTACTTTTTATTGAAAGGCAACTATGTTCTTAGTTAAGGCAACTATTAGATATCTAACTCAAAAAGAAAGAAAGAAAAAAGAAAAAGAAAAAGAAAAAAGATATCGTAGAATCTAGAGCACAGCTAGCACAGGACTTGATAGAGGCTTCCCAATACATAGCATCCAATTTCACCTGTCTAAAATCCACCTCTGGTTACGCAAACATTGACCATTCCATTCCCTCCCAAATAGCCAAAAGCCTGGCTAGGAGAGAGCTTCCAAAGTTTTCTCCCTTTGAGATTGGCGCCTCCTCCCTGCCATATTAGAAACATGTCCCCAATTGAACTGGGCATCACCTAATAATACTGGAGAAGGCCAACAAACCTATCCCATACCTCATCAAATTGCAATGTGGAAATAAATGGTCTATGGATTCCGCATCCCGCAAACACAGAATGCAAACATTGGAGTTGATCATGCGCCATTTCTGAAGCTTGTCCATCATGAGGACCCTGTTCCTACCAGCCAACCATGTGAAGTCCACAATCTTACGGGCCCCTCCAAGACCAGATGAACTCGGTTGGGGCACCCAGTGATCCCCCAAAAGAGCGAATAACGCAGTTGAGGGATCTTACAGAATACCTCCTAGATCTATCCCAGTTCCACAGCTTAAATGTTTCTCTTAGAGTTGGAAATTGAGCAGCTCTGAAGAAAAGACAACAGATTGTTCATGTCTTCCAATTCCTCTAAAAGATTCCCATGGCTAGGAGGATTCCAAGTGGAGCCCCAAACAAGGATTCCTGGCTCCGGGGCTAATCTTGCCAATATAGGAAAAGGTTCTCACAACAGCCTATCCCCACACCAAGAATCCTCCAAAACCGAATGTGCCTCCCATCACCCAGGGAATAACCGATACCTTAAACCTGCTAGTGAGCCTCATTATCACATTCCAGATTATTGACGCTCTATATAGAGAGGAATCCTTAGCAAACCACCTGTCCTTCTCGAGTCCATATTTGCAAACAATCAACTCTTTCCACAAGCCATTACCTTATGTCCCAAACTTTCACAACCATTCAACTTAAAAAGCTGAGTTCATTGGACCTAACTTTCAAATAGGACGATGTACATTTTTCTTTTTTTGTTTTATTCTATTGTAAATACAATGTCATGTGGTAACTATACTATCACTAGGTAAGCATTCCTCTCAATACTCCAGATCTAGAGTAAGCCTTTCATATTGGTGATCATTCAATGCATTTCCAATTATGATGTTTTTATTAGGTTCAGCCACCTGATACCTGTTTCAACACTTTAGCTTCCCCCACTTGCACATCTGATGCATAATGCATTGCAAAGAAGCAATGGTAATATGAAGTAGCTTCCTTTTTATGTGTCGATGTTTGACACAAACTGTGGATCATGATAAGCATGTTATAACTATGGAGACGTGTGCAGAAAATCCTTGTAATTGAACGACTTCTTAAGCTTATAGGATATGGCCTCATGTCCTTGAAAGCACGCCTCCATGTTTCCTGAGGAATACATGAAATATAATTTACTGCTTACCATTTCATGTCTTGCAGTCTGTTTACATGGCTCTTCATCTTCTCTACACCGAATGCATTTTCGTTGACATGCAAATACTAATCTACTTTGGTGTTACAGATGAGGCTGAGGTCTTACAAACGGACAGTATCTTGAACATTAGATATGGAATATCTGGTGATAGAACCGTTGGAGCACATACACCTGTGGTAGCTGCATCTGAGACTGTCAGTGGTACAGAGTTGCTCTTCAAGAGCGCTCTTGTTTTACAGAGGCCTGTCCTTGACCCATGCCTGGCAGTTGGTTTCCTTCCCCTGCCTACTGCTGGCCTGAGAGTTGGACAACTGGTTACCATGAGATGGAGAGTTGAAAGATTGAGGGATTTCAAAGAGGATCCAACTTTGTCTGGCAATGTAAGTAATGAGAAATTTCCTTTCAACTTGGACTGAGCCTTCATCTTGGCAACTTTTAAGTATTCAGATGAGTTTATAAGTTTTCTTTTCAGACCCTCATTATGTCTGGCTGCAATCTTTTGTAACTGAAATTTACAGTTCAGAATTTATAGCTATCACAAAGAAAGACACTTGTAGAGAAAGAGAGGGGAAAACGTTAATAATAATAATAAATGGTGGATCTTATGGGTTGGGTGGGGTTGTGGATGCTCCCTTGCAGTTTTTGTAGGTGTTGGGTCTAGGGGATTCTCCTTTTAGTGTGCGTTTTGCACTGTTTTCCACATTTGTGCTGGATTGGTGTAGTGACAGAGTGTCAGTTGATTCTCAACTGTTGTGGTCTTTTTTTTTTTCTTTTTTCTTTCCTCTTTAAAAAATTCTGTCACTTTTCAAAAAAGAAGAAGAAGAAGAAGAAGAAGAAGAAACAAAAGGAGACATTGTCAACTACTCCTGTTTGCTATCTTTTGGAACCAAAATGCTATAGCATTGCTTTTCAAACTTTATAGGGTTTTGTTTTCAAAAGCTAAAAAAGAAATTTTCAGGCATATGTTTCCCGAACCTACAAAATCAAGTTTATTTACTGTATTCATTGTGCAACAGGATGAGGTGTTGTATGAAGTCAAAGCAAATCGACATAATTGGATGATTGCTGGGAGGAAGCGTGGGCATGTATCACTATCCACAAAGCCAGGTTCACATACTGCTTAAACTCGACCCGTCTATTTGTTTTCCCATTCCTTAATCACACATTGTTGAAACTCCAAAAATTGCAGGTTCAAGGATAGTTATCTCGATTACTTTTGTGCCACTGGTGGCTGGATATGTTCGCCCACCTAATCTTGGACTGCCCGACGTGGGCGATGCCAACATAAGCTGCAACCCTGCTGGGCCACATCTTGTTTGCATCCTGCCACCGACTCTCAGCTCATCGTTTTGTATTGCAGCATGAATCCAGTGAGTCCTTTGTGGTTGCTGCTGCTGTTACTTCATATAGTAAATCTACTGCTTATTTTTTTTTCCCACTCTTTACCCACATAACTGAGGTTTGGTCATGCAATTTTTTTAAATTAGGAGTTGGAAATTCAGGCTTCTGCTTTTGACAATCGGCCTCTGATACAAGAAGCATTTTCTTTTACTACACAAGGTTTGGGGATTTTCAGCAATGATTGAAATGGAAAAGGATTTTCTAAATGCGTGTATGCAAAGTTCCCCTGTAGCATGCCATGTTTGAGTGGCCTGCATGTAGCATTCATTGCACAGATTGTGAAAAATGGGATGAACGTTCGAAACCTTCAGATCAAGCTATGTAAAGGGTTTCAAAGTCTTTAAGAATTTTAATTTTTTTTTTTTTTTTTTGAAAGGCAACGTTGTATCATTACATAGAGGAACACGGACGGAACTTGTGCAACTGAGATGGTGAAGGATTCCATAGTCTTTTTAAGGCATTGTTTTTCCTTGATAATGTTATTGGAACTTTGAAGTGTTATTTTCCCCCCATCTCCTTGAATTCTCTTCGAATATTTGCAAGTCAAAATCATCAAATCATCTCCTAAATGATGTGCCAGTGCACAGCCAGGGAAGGATGGAGGGACAAATTATTTGGTATATTTTTATTTTTATTTTTTAAATTGAATATGAACAGCAGCTGTATTTTCTTTCTTAATGTGTTATCCACCTATTCAAGGGTAAGATTTTTCTACCTGGGAGAGCTCAGTTGGTGGGATGCACACATTTCACACACCCAGAGCAGTGTAAGTGGGCTGAAGTTGTGTGCGTGTGTGGAGAAGAATTGCATGAAAATGAAGTGATTTTTTGTACAACTCATCATACTAATTCTTTTGTAGAGCAAAGAATTGCATGAAAATGAAGTGTTTTTTGGTACAACTTAACTTATTCTTCATATGTCTCAGCTTCCGACAAGAATTCTAGTTATGAGTGGACAATTCAACTCGGCCCAGTCTAACTGACCTTGGTCAGAGAAACTCGGTCATGGGTCCAAGTCAATCATGACACTGGAAGATTTCTCGAGCTGACTTGACCAGTCATAGGAGGGAATCAAATACCTGACCTTCACCTAGGGAGATGCACCTAGCCAGAGCATCAGCTGATTGGTTGATGATAGTTTTTGTATATTTGTTTTTACTTATATTAATCTAATTGTTTTATGTTTCTGTTAATATTTGTAATATTTTTAATTTATATTATTAAATATCGAGTTGAGTCTTCCAAGTTGACCAGACCCAGATGATTGCCTAGGGATTTTTGGTTTTTGAACTAGTCACTGGTCTAAATTTTGTAGTTAATGGTGGGGCCTACGTGATGACTGGGCCAACCTCGCACTCATGCCTGTTGTGGATTCCCTCTTCGATCTCTTGCAAGAATCGCAGTGAAACAAAAGTAGTACACATCTTTTTTACTTCCGTTTTGGGGAGTTATTTGATACTCTGGCAGTATGACGCCTGATACACAGGCACACAGGAATTGTGTACTTGGCATGCAGGCTCCCACTAAACTGACTAATTTGTGGAACCCACTGTCACTAATTCTGAATCCCATAAACAGTTTGCTTGAGCAGTCCTAACCTGTGAGTTGTGAAAGTTGGCTGTTGGATTTTTTTTATTTTTTGTTTTTATTGCATACCGTCAAATCAACGTCCACTAACTTGTGGAAAGTAGGCCGTTGGATTTTATTTTATTTTTTGCATAGATCAACGTCCACCAATCTGATGGGCAGACCAAGGAATGTTAATTTTGGGTTTTGGATTACTCCAAATTGTGATCCATGATTTGAATTACTTGCATAGTTAAGAGTTTAGTAGCTGAAAGCATCAATAGCTTACTCTCTGACCTGACTAGGATTCGAAGCCGTATTTTGCTAACTGAAAGCCGTTGCGCTAGCACATGCAAATAGTTTTTCAGTGGAAGGACCACCTGATTCTGCATAAGGCTACTCTGGGCTAGGAGATAGAATCATTTCATCAGTGCTCTAAAGCTCTGTGCCCGCGAGTGGGAACAGGATCTGCCACTGCTGATAGCTGATGGGTATGCAATCGAAGAAATAGATATGAAACTGAATATGCTTCAACAGAACCACATCTCAGTTTCCTACAACACTAAAGCCATGTGGGTTATGTCCTACAACACTAAAACTGAATATGCTTCAACAGAACCACATCTCAGTTTCCATTCCCACTATTTCACGGGGGGTGGCCGAGTGGGATCTTGGATCTGCCTCACTTTTGGGTTCACTTTTGGATCTGCCTCACTTTTGCGAGTGATCTCCTTCTAACGGTGTGTGATTTATATCCACACCGTGAGGTGTGATTTATATCCACACCGTGCATTGGGTTGCCCTCCTTCTAACGGTGTGATTTATATCCACACCGTGCATTGGGTTGATCTCCTTCTAACGGTGTTGATTGAACATCTACCATTGGGTTGCCCTCCTTCTAACGGTGGGCCCACGTCGCAGGAAACAGCGTTGATTGAACATCTACCATTGGAACCCTTTCTGGGTCCCAGAAGTTTTAGATCATTATGAAATTTATTTTTCCCCTTGATTCAGGTCCGTGTGACCTTATCAAGGGCTTGGATGGCAGATAAACTTTATGTGGGCCCACGTGGGACCCACTTGTATGAAGTAGATTGGCTGGTGTACAGCGTACCAGCTGTGCTAGCTGGTGTATTGACGTCATCTGGGTCTGATCACCCAGACCGTCCATTTATGTGGACCCCACCTCCCATCAGCGGTGTAATGACACCAGCAAGTTCTGTGGACCCCACACAAATGTATGAATCTACACCGTCCACTCTGATGGTGCACGTGAGTCCACATGATGTATGGGCCTTATTCTCTGACGGTGGGACCCACCTGTGCATTTATTTGATATCCACGCAGTCCATCTATTGGCTGACGGACGTCAGCAAGTTCGGTGGGACCCACCCCACGTGTGGGACTCCACCTGATGTGTATATTTCTCCATGCCATCCATTTATTTTGGCAGCTACCACGTGGGGCCCACACGATAGTATGTGTGAGATCCGGACCATTCAGATGGTGTGGGCCCAACTTGACGTGTACGTGTGGCACCCCTCACCGTCCAGCAGTAAGGACGGTGGGTCCCACCTGGAGTATGCATTGCATCCAGGCCGTCCAGGGCCTGGATGGCGCCGGCATGTATTATATGTAATATATATTATATACAATATATAGTATTATATTATATGTATTATACATTATATATAATATAATATAGCTTATATCATACATGGTATCTGGTGGTCTATATGTGTTTTAATCCTTCTGCCCAGTAGCGTGGGATCCACACACACGCGTGGACTCCACCGTTATGTGAGACGTGAACTCACCTTGATGTATGTCTGGCCATCCACCTGGCAGTAGGAGGGGTCCATCATGATGCGTGTTATATCCATACCGTCCATCACCTGAACGGTGGACCAGCGACCCTCACTCCAGTAGGGGTCTGATGATCGAGACCATCCATTCATGTGGAGCCCACCTTGCGTGTATGTATCCTACGTCCAGGCCGTCCATCCATCTCTGGACGATGGACGTTAGATGCATTTCTATATAATATTATATAAAATAATATATATTATAATATTATATTTGTGGGCCACACCCACGTGGGACCCACCTGTTGTGAATAGGTTGGTTCGTGTACTGCACTCAGCTGTATAGTTGATGAGTTTACGACAACGAGTGTGGAGGTGGGGCTCACCTTCATGTGTGTTTTGTATATCCATCACCCATCCATTTTGACGTGGCTACACCATGATGTATAGTTTAATCCACACCGTCTAGATATTGTTGGACAGTGCTGGATCATGTTTGGACGGTGTTGTGGACCCCACTTTAATGTATGTTCCATATCCACACCGTCCACAATGTTTGGGCAGTGCTAATCATCATACGTGGGCCATGTGTGCAGTGATACACATGTTACACCTACAACTCTTGAATGATTTTTGGTGCGGCCCATATGATGAGGTCCACTTTGGTATATTTATGGCCGTTTATGTGGTGTATTTGAGGGCCCATGAGCAGGGCCCACCTGTTATGTATCTGTGGCCTTTGTCGAGGCCCAATATGATGTTTTTATAGCCCACCTTGATATATTTGTGGCCCATCCCTGAGGCCCACCTTGATATATTAGTGCGGCCCATTGATGTAACCCACTTGAGGCCCATTGGTGCGGCTAACTATGAGGCCCATCATGATGTATTTTTGGGCCATGTGTGGGGCCCACCTGTTATATTTTGGCCCATGTGATAGGGCCCACTTGCCTTGTATTCTGAGGCCCATGTGATAGGGCCCACCTTGTAATGTGTTGTTAGCACTGTCCATTCACATGGCCCCCACGTGATGTACGTGTTTTATCTAAGTTGTCCATTGATTGGCTCATTTGGAATGAGCAGGGCCCAACCCATTGAGATGTATTTGAGGCCCAGGTACGTGGCCTATTAGATGTATATGAGACCCATGTATAGAGCCCGCATACTGTATATTCAAGGCCCATGTGCAGGGCCCACTTGTCGTGTATATGAGACCCATTAATGCGGTCCACTTGATGTATATTGAGGTCCATGGGCCGTAGCCCATTATGATGTATCTGAGGACCATGGGTCATGGGCCATGGTGATGTATATGCAACCCGTAGTTGGGGCCCATTGTGATGATTCGTGGCCTACGGCCAAGGCCCATTGTGATATGTATTAGGCCTATGATGCATGGCCCATTTGATGTATTCGAGACCCTGTGTAGGGCCCACATGTCATGTATTTAAGGCCGATGAGCAGGGCCCACCTATTGTGTATATGTGGCTTGTGAGTAAGGTCCACTATGTTGAATATTAGGCCTTTGTGTGAGGCCGTGGGCCCATTATATGTTAGGCTCTATGTGGGCCATTCCTTAGGGGCAATGTTGGTTAAATGTCCACGTTATCGAAGCTGATTGTCGGTGTCGGTTATTGGTACCGATTATGAGTATGTGACAGCATAGCATCATGATACATGCCCATACCCATCATCTACATGTTTGTTATAAGATGTGATTGACCATTACATGTGTCATTGGGCAGGTTGATATGAGACTCCCTGATAGGCGGAGGTTATCTCACATGAGCGCACGACATGCGCAGGATTGATGTATGACTGGATTGTATAACTCATGTATCACACATTTTATGATACGACTACTGTACGCCCTACCGACATCAGGGCCGTAGCCTTCACAGACATATCGTGGATAGTCGGATGGGACACCGAAAATATTTGGTTCTAGCATACGGGCGTCATAGATGTCCCTGGGTGAAAATTTCTAAACCTCCGTAGCCAGGAGACTCCTTAATAGGCGGAGGTTATCTCACATGAGTGCACGACATGTGCAAGATTGATGTATGACTGGATTGTATGACTCATGCATCACACATTTTATGATACGACTACTGTACGCCCTACTGACATTAGGGTCGTAGCCTCCACAGGCATATCGTGGATGGTCGGATGAGATACCAAAAATATTTGGTTCTAGCATACGGGCGCCATAGATGTCCCTGAGTGAAAATTCCTAAACCTCTGTGGCCAAGAGACGCCCCAACGTCGAGACCGATTGGATACACGAGCGCCCGAGTGCCGAATACCAGGAGGCCGCATCTCCCACTGTGTCGTGGTCTGTTAGGAGGGGGTATAGCCTTACCCGCCCGAGCGTAAGGGCATTGTTAGGCTGAGTCTGATCAGTTCGAGGAATGAGTCCGCTATCGATGTGCCGAATAGGTATTGGCAGACTATTGGCCAGGCGGATAGTGAGATTTCTTACGCTCACTTGGACTGTGCGGTTGGGAGAGCGGCAGTGTCATTTGGAGTGTACTAAACCCCGGTGATGATCTCAGAGATAAATCGTACTGATATGTGGACTTATTGAGTAGGAGTTGCATACTCATTCATTCACTATCTACTCGGGTTGGTGGTGCGCAACTATTTGTTACGTGTACCTTCGCATGGCTAGGATTTCGGTTGGGCGCGCGACTAACCTGAGATCAGGAGTTTACCACATTGAGTCTGACTATCCAAATTTAGGTATGGGACTGGTTTGGATAGAAGTCCCTTGTGATGGACCCCATAGCCTGCGATACTACGTACTATCATCCCGACTTCACACTCCAGCATGGTCATTCCATTCACACCGTATATTGCATTACATCCACGACATATGGTATTTCGGGTTACTGTGTTTCTATATTTATATGGTCTAGATATGATTGACGCTATTCGTGGACTTATCGGGAATTACATACTGCATCGCATCCTCGACATTTGATATTTGCCTCTTTATGACTCCTCATTTGCATAGATGTTCTATATTACGTATTCTGATATTGATTGACTCATAGACTTGTCTGTATTTTCGCTTACTCTGTTATCGTATAATTTATGATCTTGTCAGTATTTCTGTTTACTCTGATAATTCCTGCTCTGGTCAGTATTTCTGCTTACTCTGGTAATTCATGACCTCGTTAGTAATTCTGTTTATTCCGATATTGTACGATTTATGGATTACCAGTATTTTCGGTACTGTATGATGATGACATTGTATTGAATACTTGACACTTACCTTGTGCACACACTTACACCACCCCTAAGCTTTTTATAAGCTTATGCACAATAGAAGCGTGCAGGTGATGTTAGGTTGCAGCAGTGTTGAGCTTGGAGCATGCAGCAGTCTTCTGGAGCTTGATTTTCGATTTATGTATTTCCCTTCAGTATTGTAATTAAATGATTATATTAGTGGATATGTGATGATGATATTGCCTTTGTGATTTGGGTATACTTGTGGTTATGCTTATTACGAGTTTAATGTACAAAAAAAATCCTCCTTGTAGGATCTCAGGATCGGAATCTGACGTATGGACGCTAGGAGCCGAGAATGAGGTACTACGGAGGCTGTCGGCATTGGATTCGGCGATCGGGATTCCTGTGAATCCGATTCCCGGGTTTGGGGCTTCATGGGTAGCTCAATAGTTTATTTACATGGGCAAGTTTCACATTTAAAACAAGTGAGTTGGGTCTCACTTTTGGCCCAAGTACAGGGTCAGTTTAGTGGGTAGCCAAGGGCCTAACCTCTTGTGTATTATTGCCCCTAAGCCCATCACAATAGATATGAGAGTATATGCCCAAGATCAATGGGCCTATCCAAAAGAACTGAGTCCACAAGGCCTACTTGCTAACACAAACATGCATATAATATATCACATAATGGGCCCAAAAGAAATGGCCCAAACAAAAGCCATCCAATTAATACATTATGGTGGACTTGAAGGCAGCCCGTAAGCCCAAGAATACACATGGGCAAGGCCTATACTGACAATGTGGGCCTTGCCACACCAGCCCAAAGATTTAGCAAGGCCCTCCACAGTATACATTTATGTGGGCCTTGCAAGTCAGCCCTCAATTAAGCATTTTATGAGGGCATCAAGGCTAATAAATGCACATGATCAGCTTGTAGACGGCCCATTGGGCCCGTGAATCAATAAGGTCAGCCCTTGCACAATCTTGGGCTCAAGGGATAGGTTTCCAGCCCATTGGGCCTATAAAGCTATCAAAAATTCTGGTTAAAGCTAGCCCACAAACCACCACAAAGGTGGGCCTCAAGGGGCACTAATTAAGCCCAAAACGTCTAAGGAAGGAGGTCAAAGAGTGTGTGCAACACTCCCTTAAATCTGGTGGGTCGCCATGGCTCCAAAAGATCAACTATGCACAAATTTGGGCCCCTTACTGGAATTCCAGCCAACCCACTTCCTGGGCCTGCTAGAGTCCAGAAATTTATTTAATTTAAATGGGTTACTGACCCACGGTGACCCACACATATCACAGTGGGTCCCACCAGATAAGAAAGGGGATATACAACACTTACTTCAAGTGGGCCATACTGATCAGGGTCAAATATTGCATATCAGACCCCGATCATTACCTATTTTACGTACATGATAATGCCTAAACATCATATTTTAATTGTATTTTTGTTGCAGGATGTAATAATAAGCGTTGAACTGAAAAGAGGATTAAAAGCATGGATTTAATGATCCAAAGCCACCGAAGCACAGGATGAACCTCAGAGGACCAATATTGAAGAATTTACATGCTATGGACCCGAGGAAATCAAGCCATTCACACCAAAGGGGCCCGAAAAGGGTCCAAAATGCAAGATCACCTGGTTCCCTCTATCTGATCAGCTCAAAACTTTATACATGGGATGAGGGTCATAAATTAACCGTACATTTCAAATTTCAGCCCTCGGATCACTATGGAAGTGCCCCAACGGACAAAACAGTCCACAAACCATCGATTCTGGGCCCACCTGATATCTGGAATTGGCTCAATTTTGTATTCGACGCCTAGAATAATATGAGAAAAGAGATGGACCGAGAGGATGTCTCACATGCATCACGGTGGGACCCACATGTACATGTGGGAGTACACAGACTGTGTACTCCCGCACCGCACCGACCGACCGCCAGCGGTCAGCGGGCGCTGACCCGCGCAAAGCGCCTTCTCCGTCTCTGTTTCAAACAGCAGACGCAGGAGCGTCCGCCGTTTTCGGTTGTGGGCCCCACACGTCCATCAAACGTTCAATCCAGACCATCCATTGTCTCTCTAAGGTCCATGTTACCGTCGCCTAGGAGGCGGAATTTCAAAAGACAGCAAAGATTGGTGTTTATCCGTTCAAACGCAGGTTGAACGGTGGAACAGAAACATTCTGTGGGCCACACAAAAATGAAGAAAAACTATGGGGTTTCAACCGAAATTTCGATAGAAATTCGGTGGACGGAGTGGATTTCTCAGAAAAACTGCAACATGGGCCCCACCATCTTCGCAGCGGAAGCCATCTGCGTCCGCGTACCGCGTCAGCGAAGGAACGGCGCTGGCCGTTTTTGCGAACGGCTGTGGGCCCCACACATCGCCCGTACGACCGATCCGAGCCGTCCATCTTGTAGAGGGCCGCGAGCACTACAAACCCATTCTGATATTCCACTCCCATGCGTACACGTGTGCATGATACAGAGGCCACAAAAGGGCTACCCTACAACGTTCAAAACTGATATCTTCGTGTTTTCTTCTCTGGGCCGCGTTAATGGACGTTCAAAATCACCCATTCTTGACTGAAATTTCGTCCTGAATCCAATGGACGGGGTGGATTTTTCAGAAAACACTTCGGTGGGGCCCACCGATCATGGCTGCAAAAATTTTCATTCCGTGTCCTGCTACAACTCTGCCACTTACTCCAGCCTTCCAACAGCTATAAAAGAGGAGTTTTTATATATGGAAAAACATTCAGAAATTGAAGGATTTCCAGATCTACAGCAAGGGAGAGAAGAAAGAGAAGAAAGAGAAGAAAGAAGAGAGAGAAATCGGTTTGATGTTTTCTTTTATGAATTTTTATTTATCCATCTGTTTTATGGATTTTATGGGTAACTAATCTCTCAGCTAGGGCTGAGATGAAACCCCTAATTTGAACACCTTTTGTTCTATGTTAATTTTACTTTAATTAGATTGGTTTGTTTCTTCCCCTAGTGTGCTTGATTGTTTTAAATTCTATACTTCTCCATCTATGAACTTTTGAGTCTATGGATGGATGTGGTTTGGATGCTTATTCTAGGTGCTTGTATCTGATCATGAACAGGTTCCTGTAGAGGAAGAAACAGGGTGCTTTACCGAACTGCATATTCCATATGCCCGATTTGGACATGGGATATGTTATTCATGGCATTGCTTAAAGGAATTAGACAATCTGTATGTCCGATTAAGGACACAGATTGTGCTTTCTCTAGATAAGATAGATCAATCTAATTTAAGGTGAATTAACAGACAAAACAATGGTTAGGATAATTAAGGGTGGATTCGAAAGTCTTAGTGCTTCCTCTGATTGAATTTTCTTCCTTATTCTCAATAGTTATTTTCCATAGAATTGTGTTAGTAAATTGCTCCATTATTTGTTGAATTAGTTAAGGAGAATTGTGAATTTGAATTGTGACGACCAGTCCCTGTGGATTCGACCTCGGTCTTACCGAGTTTATTACTACATCACAACCCTATACTTGGGGACTGAACACATACTGTTAGAATGTAGGCCTAATAGCCCAAGGTAAGGGCATCCCATGGTGGTTAGTCATATGGGCCTGGGTATTTGGCCCAAAACTGACCCAATTTACAGGTCATACCACGGTCAGTCCAGGGACCTGATGGCCCTGAAAATTTGTAGGATGGTCCTTCCATAGGTGGACCACAACCCGACAAAATTTCAGAATTTTTGAACATCTAAAAATAATTTAATTAATTTGAATGAAACAATCTGTCCAGAAAATCGGACTGGCCTGGACGTCCTAACGTGGTGGGCCAGTCTGGGCCTTGCCACGGTGTGCATAGGGGTCCATTAGACCTGAAATTAGATCCCACCATGAGTGGACCACCTCCCTATAAATTTTCATAATTTTTGGATACTCAGAAGTATTTTAATTAATTTAAAGAATACAATCTGTCTAGGGTGAAATATTGCTGGAATATAACTGTCCTGAATTTGGGGCATCAAATGGGTGGGTTCTGGGCCTCAAAAATTCATGAAATTTAGACCCAAGGTCCTTCATCAAGCCCACAATAAGGTGGGACCCAGAAATATGGCCCACCTTCTGAGAAAATAATTTTTAAAAATTTATTTTTATGGAACTATGCTGCTGGACTGCATAGCAGAAATTTCTGGTAGCCCACTATATTGGCCCACCCTTTTGGATGCCCAAATGGGGTCCATTGGCCCTAAAATTTTGTAGGCAGGCCCTACCATGGGTGGGACACCTCTCTACAAAAGTTTAGAATTTTTGGGATATTAAAAGTATTTTATTTAACTCGTACAATTTATGGACATCAAGGTATTTCTGAAACAATGCTGCTGCCCCTGATTTGTGCACCCCATTAGAATGGGCCCAGGTCTGCCGAATTTTAAGAAAATGTAAGACCAACATCCCTACACAAGTATACAACAAGGTGGGGTCCATAAAGGTGGCCCACCATTTCAGAAACAGACTGATAATTATGTTTGTACAGCAAGCACGGTTGCTAGACAGTCCAGAAAATTTGGACTATCCACCCTCCTTGGCCCACTCTTTTAGGTGATAAAACAGGGACTGATGAAGGTGAAATTCAACATACTTTTAGGTGGGGTCCACACCTCCAGAAATAATTAAATATTGGAGGAAAAACATCCTCTAAATTAGTCCATAATCTGTGCCAAAAACAACCCAAAAACAGTCCAGAATTTTTCTGGACAGCAAGGTATGCCTGAAAATAACTGAACATAACCACTGATTAAATGGAAAAATACCCCACAAAATTTGTGTTAAGATCCACCTTAGTGGGCCCCACAAACATCCAGGCCATACCCCCTTCATGAAACCTATTGCATGTGCCCAAAATGGAGCAAATAGAGTGTCAACGTCAAAGGAATGGACAACCATGGGCGTTTACTTTGCTTGGACGGTCTGGATATTCCGGGGCCACTAAGTGGGCCACACACATCAGGGAAATAAGAATAAAATAATAGAAAATAGAAATAATCCAGCCACAAGAGAGGAAAATGACATGCATCCAAGGAAAATGCTATAATGGGGTCCATGGAGAATGGCCACATCCATGGAACATGCATGCAAAGAAATGGGCCATTGGCCTCAATCATGGAGGCATGGGGGACCTCCATCATCACTTGATGGGTCCCATAAGTCCTTAAAGATAAGATGAATGAAAATTTAAGAGCGCCCACCTTGATCCTTACAAAAATCTAGGTCTCCTTGCCCTCTACCTCCAAGGAAGGGAAATCAATGGATGAGATGATATTGAAATGGATGGATTTAGAGAGATTAGGGAAAGAAGGGGCTGGAGAAAATAGAGGATTTGCTGGCCATGGAGAGAATGAGAAGGATGGAGAGAGAGAGAGAGAGAGAAGAGAGAGAGAGAGAGAGAGAGAGAGAGAGAAATCATTTGTTTGTAAGAAAAGAAATAATTACCTATGGGAGGAGAAAACAAAGTTGTAGGGTAGAGTAGGCTTTTGGGTGGTGTGTGTGGGGTGGGTAGTGTTAGCTATGAAATTTTAGTGGTGTGTATAGTGTTGCATGCGAACTTGTGCCAAGAGGAGTGGGGTCCACATGCATGATACCTAAGTGGGCCACATGATTAAGGGTCATACAATGAAACGTACACAACTTTTGATCTATATATCGGATCTATGCGTAAGATGCGGCATTCGAATTGCGGTGACGATGCAGTCCCAATGGCATAGGTCTCAGCTCAATCCGAGTCGGGTCTACATGACCGGACTCAAAGATGACGCAAACACTACCCGATGGTCGCCGGTCACTGAAATTTAACTAGTAGGACCGCGAGACCATGATGAACGAGATGCATACTCACACACGCACATGCACACATGCAGACTCGGGTTGGGTCTCAAAGCTCCCGGCGCCCATACGCCGGATTTTCGATTCTGGGATCCTACGAGGATTTTCTAACGTACATTGATCTCGTAAGAAGCATTTTGGGTAGGTCTTGGAAATATTGGATAAATCAGATCAGCTCATCAAGCAGTCAATTAAACCGATTTATGCCAAATCATCAAGGTCCTTCGAAAACTTGAAAAACATATCATGGATAATGCCATCTCGAGTTAGCCCTAAAGGCTTCAAGAGCTCGGATGATTCGGCTAGAAAAGGTCTCTAATATGACCCAAAGATGTTAAAGGATTGGATTGGTAGGCCTATATATAACTTGATCGACTCAAATGACAATCGATCTTTTGAGACGTCCGAACGTTTTAAAGATATATAACAACGATCAAGCTACATTTTCTGAACTTCAACGATATTAAAAGTTCACAAAAGTAAAGCCGAAAGGGTCCTTGGTACCTCCCGAAGATAATCATTGGACCTGATCAACTGAAACCCAAAGCGATTATATGGTTCTAGGCAGCCATAGATTTCAAAGAATCACTTGGTTAGTGGTGACGCTAGTATAAATATACTTTCTTATCCGAGTCAATCTTGCTTAATCCAAACCACCAAACATGAGAAAAGAAACCCCCAGAGCGCATTCCTCCCTATAGCATTCACATTTTCATAGGGAAAGTGGCAACCCAATTCACTAAGGTGCCCCACTGTTTGTGAGAATATCGAGAGTATAATTGTGCTTATTAAAAAAAAATCGATATGAGAATGACTTACCTCAATACCTAAGAAGTATTTCAGTGGGCCAAGATCTTTAATATGAAACTTGGTTTGAAGAAAAACCTTTAAAGCAGTAATGGTAGTTGAATATGTTAAAAAGGAAATAATCTGCTAAGGATTGATGATGGCCAGCTTTTTTGTGTGCAGAGGAGAACTTCTCAAACTAGTTTCGCAATGCGTTTCAAAGACCATGGAGGGATTTGTGAAAGTGGCAAATATGCAACCCCCCCCCCCCCCCCCCCCCCCCCCCCCCCCCCCGCCATTTCGTAAAGTTGGAGGAAACCATTATGTATACTTTTTTTTTTTTTTTTAATGAAAATCTCCATGGATTAAAGCATTGTTGATGTCTAGTTGATGGAGCGGCTAATGATGAATAACAGGTACAATCAAGAGTCATCGTATAGTAACCACTTTGGTAGTAGGTAGAAAGTTTTCATGAAAATTGAGATGCTCAATTTGATTGTATCCTTTGGCTGCTAAGTGTGCTTTTAGACGATCAACAATTTCGTCAGCACAATATTTGATTTTGTACACACATTTGCACACGCTTGGATTTTTTCTTAATGTAGGTATTGTAAGGTCCATGTCTAATTTTGCTTTAATGCCATGATTTTCGTTGTCATTGCTTAACGTCAATGAGGAAGTTTAACAACTTGATCAAATGACTTCAAGTCATCATGAAAAGAAATAAAGAAAGGTAGTATAACATAATTAGTAAGAAAGCGACTATATAAAAGAAAATTAGAGAAGAGATAAGGAGTATCTGCATAGAATTGTGAAGAAGGTGAAACATGAGAGTATAAGAGTGAAAGGTGGGACATATATAGTCGTTGAGGCGGGTAGGACGAGTGATGGTACGATGAGAGCGACAAGGGCCAAATAGTAATGGAGCAGTAGAAGGTATAGGGACAAGATTAGGGGAGTCAATGATTAGAGGTGGTGGGTGATGGTTGGGATGAGACTCGAGTGGCATGGGAATGACGTGAGTGGGTGCGTTAAAGATTTGTTATGGTCTTAAAAAGAAATGTGTTCTCAATGAAAGCAACATCACAAGATGTAAATATACATTTTTCCAATATTATAAACTTGATAACCTCATTGCCCAAAAGGGTATCCAACAAGATGCATTTAGAAGCACATGAAGTAAACTTACGTCGATGAGAGGTAAGAGTATGAGTATATATAGCACAAACACTCAAAGACTTGAAGATTATCATAAGATGATTTTAATATGAAAAGCATTTCATGTGAAGTTTTACCACATAAATTGGGCATGGGTATGTGATTGATTAGATATGTAGCAGTTAAAACACATTCCCCCCAAAACGATAAAGATAAATTTGCCTGAAAGCACAAGACACGAGCAACTTCTAGAAGGTGTTCATGTTTGCACTCAACTATTTCATTTTGTTAGAGAGTTTCAACATAAGTGTGTTGTTGGATAATGTCATTTTTTGAAGAAAAGCTTGCATTGAGTTGGAGAGAAACTCAGTTTTATTGTCAGTGCAAAGTTGGCATACTTGATATTGGAACTGAGTCTGAACCATAGCACAAAAATTTTTGAGTAGAAAATACGTTTCAAATTTGAAACATACGAGGTAAAACCAAGTGCTACAAGAATAATCATTGACAATAGTGATAAATTAGTGTGCACCGGTGTGGGATACCAACCCAAACTGTCATAGTAAATCAAATCAAAATGATGTGTGTTTCGATTATAACTTAATGGAAGCAGACATTGAGTTTGCTTAGTCGTTTGACATACATCATAGGAGGAGGAAAAATATTACTTAAAACAAATGATATATGAAATAAGTGAGATGTAAATAGGTGACCAAGTCGCATGTGTCAAAGGTTGGAGCTTGTAGATTGAATAGTAGGCATGACTAATCGGGTGATGATTGGAGATGGAAGGTAGTGGTAAAGTCCGTATACTAATTCACCTATTCCAAGTAACTTCCTCGATAATATGTCCTTTAAAAAAAAGGTTGGAAAAGATGACATCAAATTTTGAACTTTTAATGAGTTGAGTAATAGACAATAGATTAAAATAAAAATGGAAAACACAAAGAACATCTAAAACTATATTTAATGACAAAGAGACCGAACCAATATGAGTGATGAGGTGACGTCTTTAATTGGTAATGTAACGGGTTTAGCATTAACAATGTGAGTGGAGTGGGTCAAAATGAAAAGATTAGGTGTCATGTGAGTAGAAATTTCACTATCTATAATCCAAGTAGTAGAAGGGGAAGAAATGATCAAGTTATAAAGAAAATTAGTGAATTACTAGTAAGATTGGATGTGGTTTATGATGTTACCATGGTGATTTGGCCATACCAACTTATGGCCCTCGGTGGAAGTAGATGACAACGAAAGATGAGTACTAGAGTCTAAGACAACTTGATTGTAGATGTGTGTCCATCTGAATAGATAGCAAGAATGACCAACACATATCCTCTACTAAGACAAAAGATATCCTCACATGTATCGTTGGATGATGCGTGTATGTCCGTTTGCAAAGTACGGCTTGCCTAACTCTGTTGGTGTGTATGTAGGCCTAGATAATCAAAGGCCCAGATTTGTAATGACCAGCAAATCTCTGTTTCAAAACAGTAATCCCCACAATAATAGAAACCACGAGCGCATATCAACGTCCACTTGCAGTCCACGGTATTGGATTGTAATATCAAGACGTCTACCATCCCGATCTAGCAAAAATAGAAGAAACATATGTTGTCTTGATTGACAACAACAACTTATGGGCCATGTGTACTAGGTCCACAAAATTCCAATAAGCCCAAAGTAACATGATGCAGGGATGAACGTGATGAGGATAACTACTTCAAATCTGTTGAAACGTCCAAACCACATGACGGTTCAGATACTCCAGCAACGTCTGGAATTTTCATGGCATTTGAAACAGCCACACGTTATGACTATTTCCATATTTTCCACGTGGTGTGGCTGATGGGTTTCCAAACGTATGAAACTGGTAGAATAAATGTAGTTAAAGGGCATATTAGGTATTTTAAAGGGTAGAAAGTTACTATATAAACAGTTGGGTGCTGTACGTTCTATGCAAGCAAAGTGAATACAGAAAATAGAAATAGAAAAACAAAAAGAAAAGAGAAATCAAGCTTGAAAGCTTTTTCAATACAGAGAGTTTATTTTATGTTCTTTTATTCCCTTCTTGTACAAGTGTGTGAGGTGTTTTGAATCATCTCCTAAGGCTTTGTAAAGCCAACAAATTGGTATCAGAGCCTCGGTTGTTTTCCTGGAAGAAGCATCCAGGAGGCTTTTCAGCCAAGTACAGATTTTTTCTAAAAAAATCTATTGCAAAGGAAAGTTTTTTTTTTGAGTTCCCTGTTGAAGTTGTCAGCAATTTTAGAAAATAAAATTTCTGTTCAAAAAATCAGATTTCAGCAAGTTTGTTTTTTCAGTCAAACAAATCTGTTAAAAAAATCTATTTATTTCATCTCTCTCCCTTCATATAAAAAAATCAATCATTCCTTCTCTTAAAAAAAGAAGAGATGGCGTCCTCGATCCAGCCACAGATTCCAAAGTTATCCAAGGATAACTATGAAAACTGGTGCATCCAGATGAAAGCACTATTCGGGTCGCAAGATCTATGGGAGATTGTTACCGATGGGTATGTAGAACCCACAACGGAAGAAGAAGCTCTCTACACCGCTGATCAAAGGGCGGTCCTCAAAGATCAAAGAAAGAAGGACAAGAAGGCTCTGTTTCTTGTCTATCAAGGGTTGGATGAGTCCACCTTTGAACGGATCGCTGAAGCGACAACATACAAGCAAGCATGGGAGATTCTTAGCACAATCTTTAAAGGAGTTGATCGTGTGAAGAAGGTTCGTCTCCAAACTTTTAGAGCCGAATTCGAAACCTCACACATGAAGGAAGGTGAGACCATTTCTGATTTCTTTTCAAGGTTACTTGTTATTGTTAGCAACTTGAAAAGAAATGGTGAAAAGATCGAAGATGTACGGGTTGTTGAAAAAGTACTTCGAACCCTCACAAGCAAATTTGAACATGTAATTGTTGCCATAGAAGAATCAAAGGACTTAGAAAATCTGTCCATTGAAGAATTGATGGGCTCGTTGCAAGTGCATGAGCAACGAATGCAAAAGAATGCCGGTTCAACACTTGAACATGCTTTAGAGTCTAAGTTGACTCTAAATGAACAAAAGAATGGTCATACACAACGAGGCGGCCGTGGCACTAACAATCGTGCAAGAGGCAGAGGGCGTGGATATTATCCAAGCCAATCACAAAATCAACAAAAGACTATCAATTTCCGTGGAAGAGGAAATGGTAGAGGTCGTTCCATGCGTGGACGTGGAAATACAAAAAATATTCAATGTTACAATTGCAACAAGTTCGACCATTACGCTTCAAACTGTTGGAGCAAACCAGTAGATCAAGATGAGCATTCTAATTATGCAGAAGCATCAAATCATGAAAAAGAAGACTCCACACTTCTACTTGCACAGGAAGAAGCATGTGATCAACATGACATGTGGTATCTTGACTCTGGTGCGAGTAACCACATGTGTGGAAAGAAGGAGCTGTTCGTGGAACTGGCAGAAGATGCTCGTGGCAATGTGAGTCTAGGAGACTCATCAAAAGTTCCTGTGAAAGGTAAAGGAAAAGTTAAAATCTATCAGAAGAATGGTGTGCCGAATTTTATCTCCAATGTGTATTACGTACCAAACATGAAAAGTAACATTCTCAGTATCAGCCAACTCCTTGAGAAGGGGTATGTTATACACATGGAAAACCATTCTCTCTCTATAAGAGATGCACACAAGAGACTTGTGGCGCAAGTCCAAATGGTGAAGAATCGCATGTTTCCGCTCCATATTAACACAAAGGCTGAAAAGTGTCTCTATGGACTCATGAAGAATGATTCATGGAGATGGCATCTTCGCTTTGGGCATCTTCATTTCAGTGGCCTTAGACTCTTATCCTCATCAAGCATGGTGCATGGCTTGCCGACTATTGAAGTTCCAGAACATGTGTGTGAGGCGTGCACACTCGGCAAGCAACAAAGGAACTCATTTCCAAGTGGAGTGTCCAGAAGAGCAAAGGAACCACTGCAGTTGGTTCACACTAACATCTGTGGACCATTCGAACCAATCTCTCTTGGAGGTAATAAATACTTTATTACCTTCATTGACGATTTCAGTAGAAAATTGTGGGTGTATGTAATCAAAGAAAAGTCTGCTGCTTTTACTATTTTTAAAAATTTTAAGGCCCTTGTAGAAAAAGAAAGTGGTCTTAAAATCAAAACTCTTAGATCTGACAGAGGTGAAGAGTACACCTCAAATGCCTTTCGAGAGTATTGCAGGGAACAAGGCATCAAACAGCAACACACTGCAGCCTACACACCACAGCAGAATGGCATTGCGGAACGAAAGAACCGCACCATCCTCGACATGACAAGAACCATGCTCAAAGAGAAAGGCATGCCAAAAAGCTTCTGGGCAGAGGCAGTTGCATGTACTGCCTACTTGCTCAATCGGTGTCCAACCAAGAGTGTAAGAAACATGACACCACAGGAGGCATGAAGTGGTTACAAACCGAGTGTGGTGCACCTAAGGATCTTTGGGTGTGTCGCCTATGCTCAAGTTCCAGAAGCGAGAAGGAAGAAGCTTGATGATCGTGGCGAGAAGTGCATCTTCATCGGCTACAGTGAAGTATCGAAGGCGTACAAGCTCTACAACCCACTAACCAATAAGGTGGTGGTAAGTAGAGATGTTGTATTCTACGAGGAAGAAGCCTGGAAATGGAACGAGGAAGATTCAACCAAAGAAAATCAAGTCGATGTTGAAGAACATGAAGAAGAGAAGCATGAGAACCAGGAGCAGACACCTACAACACTCTCTTCCGCCGAACCGTCTGCACGCAGAAGTCCAACAATACATTCCATCTCCTCTGGAAGTATTTCATCAAATCAAAATTCAGCCAGCACATCATCATCCAGTTCTCCTTCACCCTTGGCTCCTATTAGAATGAGGAGCCTTAACGATATCTATGCCGAAACTGAGGAAGTAAATTTGTTCTGCTTGTATGCGGACCATGAGCCTCTTACATTTGAGGATGCTGTAGAAGAAGAATGCTGGAGGACGGCTATGGAAGAAGAGATTCAGGCCATTGAGAAGAACAATACATGGGATCTAACTTTACTACCTCAAGGCCAAAGAACTATTGGCGTCAAATGGGTGTACAAGATCAAGCGAAATGTTGATAGTGAGATCGATCGCTACAAGGCAAGACTCGTAGCAAAGGGTTACAAACAGAAGTACGGGGTGGACTATGAAGAAGTCTTCGCTCCTGTTGCTCGCCTTGACACTGTGAGGATGATTATCTCCCTTGCAGCCCATCACAGTTGGATGATCTACCAACTGGATGTGAAATCTGCATTCCTGAATGAAATTCTGGAAGAAGAGGTCTATGTTGACCAGCCTGAAGGTTTTGTTATTCAAGGGGAGGAACACAAAGTGTATCGACTGAAGAAAGCCCTTTATGGGTTGAAGCAGGCTCCTCGTGCCTGGAATGCACGCATCGACAACTATCTTCAAGAGAACGGTTTCGCCCAATGTCCATATGAGCATGCTGTCTACATTAAGAAAAATGCTCATGGCGACATCCTCATAGCATGCCTATATGTTGATGATCTGCTGTTCACAGGAAATAGTCAGGCGATGTTTGAAGAATTCAAACATGCTATGTTCAATGAATTCGAGATGACTGATGGTGAATTGATGTCCTTCTTCTTGGGCATCAAAGTAAAACAACAAGTTGGCGGTATTTATATATCATAGAAAAAGTATGCCAAGGAGTTGCTTAAAAAGTTCAAGATGGCAGACTGTAATGCCGTGAACACGCCTGTAGCAACAGGCCTGAAGCTGACAAAAGAAGGAGAAGGAAGAAGCGTGGACTCGACTCTGTTCAAGAGTCTGATTGGAAGCTTAAGGTATCTCACAATCACAAGGCCGGATATCGTCTACAGTATTGGGCTTCTAAGCAGGTATATGGAAGCGCCAAAAGAATCACACTGGCTAGCCGCAAAAAGAATCCTCAGGTACGTCAAAGGAACAATGGAATTCGGTCTTTTCTATCCATACGAAGATGAAGCAATACTGTATGGATACTCAGACAGTGATTGGGGAGGTGACCAAGATGAAAAGAAAAGCACCACGGGATATGTCTTCTATCTTGGATCGACTGCTTTCACATGGAATTCAAAGAAACAAAGTATTGTTGCTATGTCCACATGTGAAGCAGAGTATGTGGCAGCATCGTCCACAGTCTGTGAAGCAATATGGTTGAAGAACATGCTAAAAGAGCTGAAACATTCACAGGAGGAATCCACCGTTATATATGTGGATAACAAGTCGGCAATCGAACTTGCCAAAAATCCGGTGCAACATAGAAGGAGCAAGCACATCGATACTAGGTATCACTTCTTAAGAGATCAAGTAAAGCAGAAAATGGTGAAATTGGAATATTGTCATACTACTGAACAGGTGGCAGATATTTTCACCAAGGCACTATCGACAGATGCATTCAGACGACTAAGATCGATGCTTGGAATGAAGCCTGTTTTGGTTTGAAGGGGAGTGTTGAAACGTCCAAACCACATGACGGTTCAGATACTCCAGCAACGTCTGGAATTTTCATGGCATTTGAAACAGCCACACGTTATGACTATTTCCATATTTTCCACGTGGTGTGGCTGATGGGTTTCCAAACGTATGAAACTGGTAGAATAAATGTAGTTAAAGGGCATATTAGGTATTTCAAATGGTAGAAAGTTACTATATAAACAGTTGGGTGCTGTACGTTCTATGTAAGCAAAGTGAATACAGAAAATAGAAATAGAAAAACAAAAAGAAAAGAGAAATCAAGCTTGAAAGCTTTTTCAATACAGAGAGTTTATTTTGTGTTCTTTTATTCCCTTCTTGTACAAGTGTGTGAGGTGTTTTGAATCATCTCCTAAGGCTTTGTAAAGCCAACAAAATCTACGGAGCTTCTCTGGACTCCTCACAGAGACTTCTTGAATCCGCAAGGAACGAAAGCAGAAAATAGAAATAAATTCTAATAAATTCGAAATTGATTAATTAATCAATCAATAAAAATGAGTTCACAACCCTTTAAATAGGAGTACCAAGCAATGTGAAAGAAATCAGAATCAAACTACAACTAAAACTCTTAGAATCCGCGACTTAATATAAATACTAAACTTACTATTATTTATTGACGGCCATGATGTCTACTAGTGCGCAAGGTTTTCGGCCAAAAATAGTAAGTGTCCTATTTGGCTTCACCAAACCGTTTTCCTAATTATTCTAAGCTCTTTTCACGTTGGGCGCAACTCCTAAAGCCCGACGGATGAAGAGTTATAATCAAATTAAAACTCACTATTTATAGTAAAAACGAAATGAAAACAGGAAACGACCGTCGATCCAGGGGTATTTCGCAATTCCGGGTTGCGCAACCCGGCATGGCGAGGTTGGTTGGCTAAAGTAGCTCACTCTACCCCAAAATCATATATTTTACGCCTGATAACTCATTCCGGATTGTGAGATACGCCTGATCTAAGGTCCGACGGTCCGGATCACTTCTGTCGTCAACCTGGCCTTTTCTGGTCCATCTTGGCCATGAAACTGTCCGCGACCCGCTCTACATCATAACAATACCTATAAAAAAAAATAGTGGTTCCTGATGAATGATCCAACAACAAACCTCTACGACAAGGAATATTAACGACAATTACCAAATGGAGTGATACAAAAACAATGGGTCCAATTACACAATCAACAGCAACAACATGATGATGGTGGTGGTTATGGATGAAGAGGTCCATTGAAAGATGGTGAATGCAGTGATCTCACTCTAAAGATGGCTCACGCTCACCATGAGATCTCGATCCCGGATCTACGTGCGAGAGCCTTATTATACCAGACAGTATACGACAAAGAGCCACCCTCGAGTTATGGTGACAATTGCTGTTATGACATGCTACAGAGTTGAGTTTATCGCATGAAACAATGTCAAAGATGGGGGTTTGGGTGCCCATACTAGGTTGTCGACGATGGACGTTAGATGGTGAGTTCGATAAATGATGGTTGAGTTTTGTAATGGTGGTGGAGATATGGCTACTGTAGGCGACCGATCGCTGATGTAGATCGGGCTAGATGATGATGGGTAGTGAGATCAAGCATGGTGCTCCGTCGATGATGGACTTAGATTTGTAACTGTAGTAGCCGGAGAAGGTGGTGATGGGTTTCAGATTTGCTGGTGGATTTTGGGAAGGAGGTGGGGATGGATTCGATAGTGGAGATGGATTTGGGTTGTGGGCAATCGAGCTATGATTCTACTGGATATGCAGGAGATGACTCAACCATGCTAGAAGATGTTCAGTTGTTGATGATATTGATGATATTGTGTATGTTCGCGACAAAATGGTGCCAAAAAGGCCTTATTTCATACACCGAAGATAAAACGACGATGTAAGGAGGGAATGATGAATAGGGTCAAGAGTGATGATAAATAGAGTGAGTGCAACACGATCGAATAGAAATTAGAAAAAACATTATGGATGCGGCGATCGATAGCGCTGGATTGGATGCTTTGATACTATGAAAATTTTGATAGCTAGATTGATAAGGTATGAAGAGGCTAATTGCTTGATTGATTCTACTGTCATTATAATATAATAAATTTATAGAGATAAAGAATAATCTAAATATATCTAAACAAATTTTAATTATATCTAAAAGAATAAATCAAATATGATAAATAAGGAAAAATACAATATACTTAGGTGTATATTAAATATCTACAACCTTAAGTGGCAAGATCCCTATGTTTATCTAAATTCCGATTAAGTTGTTCATATCTTTGATCATATTTTGTTGACCGCACACCTCGGTCATTTGTTTCGATAAGTGCGCCTAGTATTTATCTTTCTTTTCTTTTCGCTTCAATATTAAGAGTGCAAAGCACAACTATTGTAATATGGTCAATACATTAATAAAAGATCTATTGTATTTATGCTAATCTTACTTTTAATTTGATTGGAAAATATTATGTTAAAAGTCCTTAAGTCGGCCGGTTCTATAATCGCTGGTACAAGGTAAAAATAACTTATTCGCAAGGGTTAAACCTCCTCCCTCCTCATATCACCTTATGGTGTGCACCTTTAAATTAGTGGATGACTGAGGATTCTAGGTTGTAATCCAATCTCTAATTTCCCCAGCTTGCCAATTAACCTGGCTTGATGCAGGGGTACTGAACACTTCAATAAAAACCTTTTGAGTTGAGTAGGCTCTGAGATGCCCACGCAGTCATATAACACCTACTTCCGATCTAGCGCCATCGCTGCGGTCCCACCAGTGGCCTTCACTGGCTGATTCGAGTGCAACACCTACGACAGGAACAGATTGGCTACTCCCCCTGCCACCTGCCCGGTGGCTGGTGGTCGGTGCTCTGTGGGCCTCACCATGATGTATGTGTTTCATCAATTCCGTTCATCCATTTTTACGGATCATTTTATGGTTTCCTTTAAAAATTAAGAGGGATATAAATCTCAGGTGGACCACACCACCGGACAACAATAGTGATTGGATATCTACCATTAAAATCCTCCTAAGCCCACTGTACTGTTATTTGACATCCAATCTGCTGCTTAGGTCATACATACACAGATGAAGGGAAAAAACAAAGATCAGCTTGATCCAAAACTTTTATAGCCCCAAAAAGGTTTTAATAGTCTACGTTCATTCAAAACTGTTTCCTGTGATGTGGTCGACTTGACATTGAGTTATATCTCATTTTTGGTCTCATACCATAAAATGATCTATAAAAATAGATGGACGGCATGGATGAAACACGTACATCATGGTGGGGCCCACAGAGCACCGACCATCAGACATTGGCTGGTTGCGGGGGGAGTAGCCAATCCGTTTCCACCTTCGACCTGCCTTATCCAACAAAAATGAATGGACGGCCTGGATAAAACACATGCGTCACGGTGGGCCCCACAGAACACCTGCCTACCTGGACCGAGTCGGTTTAGGCAGGCGACGTACGGAATCCGCGTCACTACCAACGAAACAATGTTCTTCTGTCTGCATGCTAAAAGTCGCGATGCAACGGGTTGTATGGAATCCAGTCCATCACAAGAACAAAAGAGCAGATAGCAGCAAGCTCTAATCTCCGAAAACAGAGAAACGGGCGAAAGAGTCTCCTTTTTCCTTTGCATTTCTCGCGGGTGAGGTCTGACAGAGATGGATGCTCTGAGAAAACAGGCCAGCAAGCTCAAAGAGCAAGTCGCCAAACAGCAGCAGGTCTACTATCCTTTTTTTTTTTTTTAAAAATTATTATTATTTTAAATTTTTTAATTTTAAATCTGATCGTTCCTTTCCCTTTATATGAGCTGAGATTCAATCTAAGAAATTAAAAAAATTACTTAAAAAAAATCAATTGCGGTGATGATTCTGAAAATGTCGGAATCTGAATCTGCATGCATCAAAGCTTCTCTATTGAGAGATTCATGATTCTTGAGCTCGCCTTGCATTTCGTAAAGCGGCACGGGTGACGATGTGGCACGCGTGCGAGGGATCTGGATGAGGGCCACCGTTGACTTCTAACCGACCTAGAAATCAAGATGGTCGACTCGTTGGGTCGGTGACATGTTGGTTGACTGTAGACCGTTGCTCCTTTTCTTTGTGCCATGCTATTTTCAATGAATGGCTAGATCTTAGTTTATCCGATCTGGTCAATCTGGCGTTTGGCTGATTTGAGCTTGCGTTTGCAGTTTGCAGTTTGGTATCTGTCCAAATTCATGGGTCGTTTGTCTGTCAATATATCTCGTTGGCAGTTTGGATTTGCCTAGTTCAATAGAATTTTACAATGCTCGGATTCGACATGACTTCATCTGGTTTGTATAGTTCACTGAATTAATCAGCTAAATCAAAATGACTAACTTATCCTCATAATCAAGAGGTTCTCCTTTTTGAATCAAGGCTAGTTCCATAATATTGAAGAATTTACTGAAACTGATTCATGGTTCTGGTATGGTTCAAGTGAATTGGGTAACCATGGACCAGATCTTGCTAACCCGATCCAATGTTGGCATGTGTGCTGTGAGTCGTTTCTTCAATCTCTCAGCAGGGAATTGCCCGAGCGCCCCTCATTTTGTAAATGGGTGTGGAATTTTCTTGTGTATGATGAAATCTGAACTTGTGTCCATGCTGGATCCATCAGGCATCTCTTGATCTGTATTTTGATGAAGAATTAACATTTTTCTATGTTGTATGAGAGGCCCTTGCATGAGATTGAGGGTTTGCTTCACAGTCCACATGCCAACATGGCACACCTGACATGAGATCCTTGCCATTCATCAGAGGCCTCACCCATGAACATGTCCTGTGGAAGGTCCACTGTCGAGCCTATCAAGCAGCAAAATCCATTCATATATATATATATATATATATATATATATATATATATATATATAAAAGAACATGTCTTAGCCCAAATATCTGACAGGTCCTCTCATCAACTGGACCTCTTGTATGACAAAGTATAGTTGGAGAAATATGACCAACGGCCAATATTAAACATACTTGTTTGGCTCACCTGGTAAGCAGACCAGCCTCTCTCTTTTTTAATTAATTAATTTTTTTTTTTTTTTTGGGCCAGGAGATGTTGATGTTGATATAATGCCAACCAAAATATGTTCATACTAGGCTCTACCTAATGAATGGCCCAGATCACTCACACGTGTGCCGTGAGGAAATCCCTCCAATGAGCAAGTTCTGTTCAAACAACTCATTGTAAAATGAGTTAATAAATGTTCCTTTGCATCATTAAATTCCATGAAACAGTGTGTTGTTAATGCAGTTTTGTGAATACACCTTTGATTTTAGACGCTCATAAAATGAGTTTTTCTGCTCTACAGGTTAACAGTGTTGCCATGTCTTTTACTCTTGGTTGAGCTAGAATTTCATGGCTGCCCATATCTCAAGTTTGGATGCTGAAACTTGCATAGTTGTTACAAAACTAGCAACATTCATGTTTCTTTTGGGATGGTTTTATATAACTAGTCATTAAAAGCCCACTTTGAACTCCCCATGCATGGGGAGCAGTGTCTAGTGACGCTAGTCCCAAGCACAAGAAAAGGAGGGTTGATGTCAGATGGGCTGTCTTGTAAAACTTTTGTCAAACCATCATGATTCATGAGAATTCCAATTTTTAATCCTGTTGCTGGGACAAGGATATCATTATCATCATCGTCATCATCATGGATGCACAAAATTGAGGAAAAGAAGAAGGATTGTATCATTGTCATCATCTAAGCCTTGTCCTAATTAATTGTGTATGTAATGTATGTAAGAATATCATTGAATGATCAGGCCCAAAGACCAACTTGGGAATGATGAACTTGGTAAAAAAACCAAGTCGATATCGATTCTAAATCAAATGAGCATTACAGTTCGAACAATGCATTTACTAATAACTGTGATCAGATGCCGCTATACCAGGCGAAGATTTGATTCAAGGCAGTAGTCCTGGGCAAGTCTCTAGATATTCTTGTACAAGCAATTAAGGTGCCTTTTTCTTACATGCTGGTACTATGCATGAACTAGGAAAAAGTAATAAGCAAGAGGGGCATTCTACCACAACAGGTGGGTTCAAGTTTATGGTATGTAAGGTGTGGGTAATGGAATATTGCCAACCAGGGGCATAGCCATAAGGATTCTGTAGTTTTCCTACATGGAGCAGGCCTCATCTGGCTAAGCTAGCTGCTTCTATTATTGGTTGTTGTATCGATCACTTACGACTCTTGAGAATGCTTTGTTGAACTAGTCTGACAGTTCTTTTGTATTAGGGCAGTACATCAATGCTGCTGGCAAGTTTGCAAATGAAGTTGAGAAAACATGTACAAGAGATGCTATGGAAACAAACAACCGAGAATAGATGAGAGAAAACGGTTTTGCACTTTGTGTAGGATGGGAATTTTAAATATATGTGCTATAACATTATTGTGGAGAGCTTATCTTATTTTTATATAATTCTAAGCAGCCGTCTCTTGGGATTAAATGCACTGGACTGGTACTCACCTCCTATTTTATTGAATTTCAGGCTGTGATAAAGCAATTCGGTGGGACTGGTTATGAAAGTTCTGAGGTAATGGTCATAGATGAGGTCGAGTTGCAGAGACATCATCAACTAGAAAAGCTGTACAGATCTACTCGTGCTGGCAAGGTACAAATGGCTGTGTTCAACAATATCTCTTTATGATTGCAACTATTTGTGCTTGAATCTTGATCTTGTTGCCAGGAAGTCTCTAAGTTGCATTCTTGATATGTTGCTGAATTCTGGCAAGATCCTTTTGTGCTTCTGCTATCTCAATTCGACACGATTCCACTTTGATAGGTAACTAGATGTGGGTGGCGGTGTGGGAAACCCTAGCTTTGTAGCATTTTGTTTTAAGATGTGAAGCTATTTTCTGTTTGTTGAACCCAAATAGCTTGGACAAGGCAATGATGATTTGACGCCATGCTCTTTTAATTGATTCATTAACTAATTTATACTCACTTCTATGTACAAAATACACATGATGCAAAAAATCAAGTTACTCTACCATTAAATGAGTCATATGTACCTTTAAATGTTGCAAAGTTCAACCACACTCCACGAGGTTGGACTTTGCAAAATATTTAAAGGTACATATGGTCCATTTTAGAGTGTGGAGTTAGTAGATACGGTGAAACGAATGAGAGTTAACATAGCTAGTGTTCAGGAGACTTAATTGGAAAGGGGCTTGAACTTCAGATGGATATAAGCTTTGGTATATAGGAAAGGACAATGACAAAAATAAGGTAGGAATAGTGGTCAATAAAGATTTAAAGGATAAAGTTGTAGATGTTAAGAGAGTAAGTGATAGGATTTCATTAATAGAACTTGTTTTATGAGAGAAGATAATCAATGTTACTAGTGGATATGCTCTGCAGGTAGAGTTAGAGAATAAAAGTAAGGGACAGTTTTGGGAGGATATGGATGGAATAATGCAAGAAATTCTGAACAGAGAGAGTGCATTTGCAGGAATAGACTTAAATGGTCATGCAGGAAAGAAAGTAGAGATATGAGAGGCTATATAGAGGATATGGTTTTTGGAGAAGCAATGAGATGGGGGAAGCTATCCTTGATTTAGCTATATCATACAATATAGCTCTAGCAAACACATACTTTAAGAAAAGAGAGAAACATTTAAGAGCTTCCAAAAGTAGATCATATACAAGGTATTCCATAATGGTAATGGTCGTCATTATCATTACAATATGGGCGGGCTTTTAAAAAAAAGAAACCTGTTTTGACCCCGTAGTGGATCATTACAGTGCTATTACGGCCCCATAAGGCCATAAACCGTAACGGTTACCATCGTTACTGTTGCATAGCAACCGTTACGTCTATCTAGTAACTGTTTTTGAATACCTTGATCATATACAAGCCAAATAGATTTCTTTCTACTTAGGAAGACAGAACGATCAACATGTAATGATCAATATCTTAAAAAAACGATCAATATGTAAGGACTGCAAGGTGATACCTGGAGAGAGTTTAACCATGCAATTAGGTTAATGGTCATGGATGTTTACATTAAGAGATGGAAGAATTGGAATGAAATCAACGGGTGTAAAAAAACTAGGTGGTGGAATTTAAAAGAGAGAATTTTATTTAGAAATAATTGATGGAAGAAGGAAAGTGGAATGTCGAGGAAGAAGTAAATATTATGTGGATGAGATGCCGAGTGCATTAGGAAAGCGGCAAAAGATGTTTAGGAATATCTAGAGGGTAAAGCCAATCATATAAGGAACTTACTGGTGGAATGACAATGTACAAAAAGTTATTAACAAGAAACCTGCATGTTTCAAAGCCTGACAAGGGACTAGAAACAATGAAAATTTGTATAATATGGAAATGCCAAAAAGATTGCTAAGAAAGTAGTAAGTGAGGCTAAACTTGAGGCTTATGATGATCTTTACAATAGATTGAGGACAAGAAGGGTAAGCAAGATGTGATCAAAATTGCAAAAAAAAAGAAAAGAGAAAGAAACAATAGGGACCTAGATCATGCTAGACGCATTAAGAGAGATGACCAGAGGATACCAGTCGAGGGAAATTAGATCAACGAAAGGTGGGGGAAGCTATTTGCAAACTTGTTAAATGATAATCACTCTGAGAGATAGAAGGAACCACAAACTCGAATAATGTTAGAGTCCATAGATCACTAGGATGAGGATATCTGAAGTGAAAGAAGCTTTGTGAAAGATGAAAACAGGAAATGACCTTGGACTAGATGGTATTTCAATGGAGGTTTGGAAGTTTATGGAAGATATTGGGTTATTTTGGTTGACAAAGTTGTTCAACAATATTGTAAGATCGAAGAAAATGGCATACGAATAGAGGAAAAGTATTGTGGTACCTATTTAAAAGAATAAAGGAGACATACAACGTTGCACTAACTATTATAGGATTAAACTTATGAGCCATACTATAGAACTTTAGGAAAGAATGATTGAGCAAAGACTGAGGCATGAGACGAATGTATCAAAAAATCAGTTAGGTTTTATGTTAGGGAGGTCTACCACTGAAGCTATCTTCCTACTTAGATAATTGACAGAGAAATATAGGGAGAGGAGGGAGGATCCCCACATGGTCTTTACTGACTTAGAGAAAGCTTATGATAGGGTTCCTAAAGAGTTAATTAGGTGGGTATTAGGAGAGAAAGGAATTTCAAGAGGATATATTGATATGATTAAGAGGATATGTATGAGGGAAAGGTAACAAATGTGAGGACCATTGGTGGAGAGACAAGCGAGTTCCCAATTACTATATTTGCACCAGGGGTCAGCATGAAGGTTTTCAGAAATGGTTATGTAATGGCCATTACAACCTTTATTGAACAGTTACAGTGGGAACCATTACATGTTAGAGGTTCATAAGCCCGTAATGGCCCATTATGGGGTTGATGCAAGTTTATTTCAAAAAAAAAAAAAAAAAAAAAAAAAAAAAGAGGAAAAAAGAAGAAGGCCATAATGACCATTGTAGCCACCGTTACTGTTATTGAATACCTTCATCGGCATTAAGCCTGTACATTTTCGCATTAGTTATGGACAAGTTAACAAGGCATTTGTAGGAAGAGATCCCATGGTGTATGTTATTTGTAGATGACTTAGTTTTGATTGATAAAGCAACGGAGGGTGTAAACGCAAAGCTATATTCTGGAGGGTGTTGTAGAATCTAAAGGATGTATAATTAGTTGGACAACAGAGTATATAGTGCTATTTTAGTAACACTAGGAGTGTGAATGAGGAACTAGTAAAGATTGCCGACCAAGAAGTTTTCCAAAATGACCACTTTTGGTATCGTAGGTAATTATGAGAGTGGGGAGATTGAAAATGATGTTTCCCATAGAATTCAAGCATGGTGGAAGAAATGGAGAATGTGGCTCTAGAGCTTCATGTGATCGTTGTGTACCACCCAAACTGAAAGGGCAATTTTATAGGATGGCTGTAAGACTAGCCATGCATTACGGGACAGAATATTGGGCAGTCAAGGAACAACATGTCCATAGGATGAGTGTAGCTGAAATGAGGATGTTGAGATGGATGAGTGGCAAGATAAGGGTAGAATTATAAATGAATGCATTCGAGGGAATGTAGGAGTGGCTCCAATATGTAACAAGATGAGGGAAAGTAGACTTAGATGGTTTGGTCATGTGTGACGGAGACCAAGCACTGTGCCGGTTAGGAGTGAGTTTGTACAAGTTGAAGGCTCTAAAAAGGGTGAGGGGAAGGCCCAAAAGGACGTGGATGGAGATAATAAGAAAAGACTTGATGACCTGTGGTCTAACTGAAAGTTATGGCCCTTGAGAGAGTGGAATGGCGGAAAAGGATTCTTGTAGCCGACCCCAATTAGTTGCGATGCGGATTAGATTATGATGATGAACGTTGTGGAGTGTCTGAAATGGAATTACAATATTACATACTTTTGCATGAGATTGTTAATTGTCATTTGTACCTTTAAACGTTTTAAGAAGTCGAACCTCACAGAGCATCTCAAAAGGAATGACAATGTACTTTTGCACGAGTGTTAATTAAATTTTGTCTCTCACCTGAATAAAGTTGTGGAAATGAATCATGCTTTCAAAGACTATTACTTTTGAAATGATCAGACAATGGTTGGAACTACTAGAATGAAAATAATTGGAATTATTAAAATATACTAACTGTAGAAGTCATTTTCTAGGTAGACAAAGCTTTCATCTTTTTCTTAATGTGTTATGAACCTTTTTCAGAATTGTGCAGGTTGTCATATGGAGCAAACATCCATCTTTTTCTTAGTTTTTATGTGGATGCTACATTTATGTATTTGTGACTAAGTTTTCTGACTTGTGATCCCAATGATATGACATGGGCGTGTCATTTTGTTTTGGTCAGGTCTGAAGTCCATTGCATTGTTTGACTCAATTTCTCCAAAACCTTGTAAATTCTTGGTGCAAACTGTTTATCTAGTTGGGTTTGCAATTACATTATGCTTAATGTAGTGGTGGTGTGTTTCAGGATTTTCAGAAGGACATTGTTCGAGCAGCTGAAGGATTTACAGCCATAGGACTTAAGCAAATTGAATTAGGTGGGGAGTGAAGTCTTACTTCTGAATTTTGATTAATGCCTCTTATCTAGATCAGTCATATAGCTACTCTTGCAAATAGCCATTTGGATGGCTACTTTCCCTGTATTTGTCGATAGGCTTGTGTGTGCATTATATCGGCTGTTCAGCAGGCAGACCCTACTTGGTATGTTCAATGGATGAAAAGCAGGCTGGTCTGTCATCAGGTGTGCATGGCATGTTCATTGAATGTGGGTGATTGTTTAATATTTAACCCTCCATTTCTTCATACATGTGCAGTCCACCCGGTGGCTGACCGGGCCATTGCTTGGGTGAGGCACAGGTTGTTGGGCCTCCTGGATGAACAGCCAAGATCTCACAGGCAGGCATGGGGGGGGGGGGGGGGGGGGGGGGGGGGGGGGGGGGGGGAGGAACTCTCACGCAGCCTTTCCATTTCTCTTTTTATTACTCATTGAGGAAATTGCACCAAATTATCAATGACGCTATGACTGTTAGCACAGTAAACTTTAATTCAAGTAGTATATCTTTGCTTATGTAATTGAGGAACTTGTGAACTGATGAATATCTATGTCAGTCAGGAACAAAATTATCTGAAGATTGCATCAAATATGGAAGCGAGAATATCAGCGCTGAGACTTTAGCCAAGGCTGCATCTCTATATGGCGATGCTCGTGTTCACGTGGAGAAAGAGCAGGAAGACTTTAACAGAACGTTATCTTCTCAGGTCAGTTCTATTTTTCTGTCATTATCACACATTAAAGGATAAATGGATATTATAGATGGATCATAACAGCTATGTATGTACTTCCTCTTATAATCTTCTAGCAAGAGGTGTGCAAGTTGTTAACGAATTTCAAAGTGATTGTTCACACAATTGGATGTGTTCTCCCGGATCTTAGACGTGTGACCTGGCTGCATATTTTTGAGATACAAATCAAATTTCTGCAGCTTCCCTCCTATAATTTTTATATCACATTAACGCTTAAGGTCTTCTTAAGCAAAAGAAATGAAATTCTTAAGTTAGTCTACTAGTTATTTAGAGTTTGTGGTTATGCCTATGTGGCCCTCAGGTCATAGCATGACTGAGGCATACACATCACTAAGACTTAGTGCAGAAAGTGCTGAAATCAGGCTTACTAAGACTCAGTGCACAAAGTGCTGAAATTAGGCTTACTATACTGAAAACCTGAAAATATAAATCTAATTTATATTAGATATTTCATCGGTAGTCATTTGGATCTTGTAATAATATTAAAATTGCACATTCAAGATACGAATAAAACTGAAGTTTTTTAATTATTTGTGTACAAAGAATCCCCAATGTCAATGTTTTACCATGGCAAATAAGTCTGGGGTATTTCATGAGTAGTATGGAATAACTGTCATATCTGTCTGATGATGATAAAAATGTATTCTCTAGAAAAGAAACAAGGGTGTGCTGCTACATCAAATTATGGTATCGTGGTTCTAAAATCACATTGTACACCTCCTTTGTTCACCTTGGAAACCTGCATATAGAAGAATTGGCTCAATTACCCAAATATTCTGGGTTTGGCTATCTAATCAAGTTGTTTGCTTTGGCAAGATGTCTTCTTTATGTTAAGAACAATTTGACTGCTTCTAGACATTTACAGAAATGCAAATACCATTTGAGCATTGTAATGAGTGGAGGAGATCTTGGTTGGTCTAAAAGATAACATCCAAATAGGGGCTGCAGCTTGTATCCACATGCTTTGCCTTCTCCAGCCTTAGTCATTTTGGGAGTAGACACTGAAGCATCCTGTAATATGGTTGGTTCATCAAAATTTCCCTACTCCAGGGAATGTCTGGTTGCGAATCAATTTGAGTATAGAGGGATTACATGATCCTTTCCTCAAGGATATGCCTGGTGTACTCAAAGTTTTCAATTTGTAAAATGTGGTCTGTTATCAGTGATCCAGACCAATGGTTTGTCGGGCCCCAGCATGGATGGATCATGCCCTAAAAATATTATTGATAGGACAATCCTAACCGTTGTTGTCTGCAAATATATGGTTAAGAGGGTAACACAAGAATGGTCCCTATTCAACTGGACAAGGCCCAAGATTGGTGGCTTGGATCTTTCTATCTGGGAGATTTTTGGGACATGGTCAATCCATGGTCGCGTCAGATCCACTGTCTGGATAGCTGAATCATTGGCCCATTTATGCAAAGAGAAAACCTAATTATGCTGTGCATATCCTTGTGTCTAGGGTCCTATAATTCCTCTTGAGAATGTGTCTAGTTGATGGCATTTTGTTTCTATCCAGGTCTTGGCAATGTTCGGCAATTTTCTCAGTTCACTGGGTTTCCAACAACCTAAAGTCCTTTCCAACCTTTCTCCATAACCATCATTTCTTTCAGAACCTGAAATGCTATGATAGGTCCGTGCAATTGTTAAGTCAAAGAGGGAATCTCTTACTTAGCATTGTTCAGTTCATCAGAATAAGGCCTATTATCATGGTTTTAAGAGCTGGACGAGTCAATATGATTTGTCTGCGTCAACTTGCATTTGGTACCACCTGATCTAGTTCAATACCACGAGTTCCCCCCACCCCCCAATTTGGGCGAGTCGCAACTTGACTTGAGACCAAATGAGTTGATCCGAGTTGCTGTGTCTAAAAATCATGCCTATCATGCACCATTAATTGTATTCATCAATAACTGGTCCGTTCAGCTACATGCAAGTGGTCATGGACACATTCAATCTCAGATCTCTCCATGTGGAGAAAGATGTAAGACAAACTTCTAGTGGCTGTCAACCTTCAACATTAATTTAAGCATGATTTTCCTTGTCTTGTCATTGTTTGAGATGTCATAGCTAATCATAGACCCATCCGTATCTGATACCAAAATGTTCATTACAGGCTTGTTCATCATGTCCAGCCTCATTTTTGAGGGGGAACTGTAGGATTATCAACCTGGGGATTTTCCTCGTTATACCGGGGTTTTCAATTTGTACAAATGGGGCACACAGTTCAGAAATCCACACCTCTCTATTGGGCCCCACTCTATGTGGGCCTCTTCTCAAACATATCCAGACCGGAAGAACCTAGCTGCCTTAGGCCTTTTTTTTTTTTTTTTCAGTTGAATGTGGACCATTACTGTGTTTATATTCTTAACAATCTATTTTCAGGCCACAATTGAAAGGTCAGGATGGTCCTTATGAGGAGATCTTATGGGCATGGTCCATCCACGGTTGATCTCAACACACCAATGGTCTGGGCATACACTAATGATCCATGGTTGAACCATGGGCCCCAGTTGTACAAACTGAAAACCCAAATATACTGTTCCTATCCTCAGATTGAAGATCATATGATTCCTCCCACTTGAAAAGTCATCAAGAGTCCATAACCAGGTAACTTGACCTAATTTTCTTATGACATCAAGCAGAGAACTCTACTTTTGAACAGTGTTCGAAATATCGGTATCATGTTACGTATCGCACCCTTGGAATATGGATACGTATTAGTTATCGCATGGGATGTATCGATTGTATTGCGTAATATATCGTTGATGTTGGAAACATGGGGAAACATTGGAAATTGGTCGAATCTTTCAATGAAATTTCAGTGATTGTTAAAAAAGACATCAATACACACTTACAAATCAAAACATTACAAAAAACAAGTGCACATAATAGGTTTTCTTTGTATGGGGTCCTAATCTATACGTTGTCTAACTAAATTGATGCAAGTATATTTAAAGTTTATTCATATAATTTATAAATGTAAGAAGACGTGTGAAAACACAAGCAATACATTCAAAAGCAAAAGAAGGATCACTAAATCAGGTTATATACATGTTTGATTTTATGTTTGGTAACAAAGATTGCAAGCAATTTGCAAGAACTTGGGAAAATTTTAATTTTTTTCAATTTTCTGCAACTAGGTCTTTCTCCAAATCTCAAAATCGAAGCTCCCAATCCATGATTTTTCATGCAAAGATTTGTAACAATTTAACACTGATTTAACATGATTTATAGAAAAAAAAAAAGGATCGAAAATGAAAAATGCTCACCGGATCGAATATGTAGGATATATCCCACTACTTGCGTGTTTTGTATCGCACAGGTGGGATACAAGAAATATCGTGGGATATATCGGCCAATATCGTTGATATTTAAAACATTACTTTTGAAATGCAACATTCTTATTTTCTTTCTTCATATCAAATTTTACCTTTTATAAATTTTCATTAATTTACACTTAGTTCATTTTATGTATGACCGAATATGTAGGTCCTCTTCCAATCTGAGATTTTGGGAGAAGAAGAGTTCCATTTCTTTGAAACACATCACAATGAAATCCTCTCCTTCTTTCTAATATGATGTTTTCAGGTTTTAGAACCCCTAAAAGCAATGATCAACGGTGCTCCTTTGGAAGATGCTCGCCATCTTGCTCAACGTTATAGTCGAATGAGACACGAGGCTGAAGTGCAGGTAATCCAACCGCTGATTTATCACCCTATAAGAAACGACTATTTTAATTTGGGAAATAGTATCTTCACCCACCCCGCTTCATTCTATTTTCCACTTTAATTAGGAATTTGAAAGTTTACTAAGTTTACTACTACAATTCCCAAACAGAAATGGTGTATGCAAATGAATTGGTGTGGGTGTAAGTACTATATACTGCTGCCTTTAAAGTATAACTGATAGCGGACAACCGACCAGCTCACCAAAAGCTCTGGAGCTGATGGGGAAGAACTGGTATATCCCTATATGCAGGCCCTCCCAGGAAAAGCTAGGTGAGACCTCCCCGTGGGCAACCCTCGCTTCGCACGGGTCCTTGAATCCCACGGTCCCATAGTGGGCCCCCCCTCATGGTCATTCTGCATCTCACAGACCCCACTTTGTGGGCCACCCTACCCCAGCGTGGAGATACGATGTATCATTGGAATTACACCAAGATGCTCCCACATCATCCACCCACGCCAGTGAGGAGACTCGAACACTGGGCTCCCACTCTGATACCATTTTGATAGCGGACAAACGACCAATGCACCAGAAGCTCCAGAGTTGATGGGGAAGGACCGATTTATCCCCACATGCAAGCAAACCCAGGCAAACCCAGGCGATACCTCCCCGTGGGCAACCCCCACTTCGCATGAGTCCCTGAATCACACGGTCCTATAGTGGGCCCCATCTTGTGGCCATTCTGCATTTCACAGACCCCATCTCGTGAGCCACCTCACCCCAGTGTGGAGATATGTTGTATCCTTGGAATCACACCAAGATGCCCCCGCATCAATAACTACACTTGTGCCATTGATATATGAATTTCTTTGTCCAGAGTTCAGCCTTATGATTCTTATTATTTCAACTGACATCGAACGTAAACAGGCATCAGAGGTTTCCAAAAGGCAGGCACGAGCAAGAGAACTTGCCACTTCTGAGAACACTGCAAAGCTGCAGGCATCCGAATTGAAAATGCAGGAAGTTAAGGCAAATATGGCAGTTCTAGGAAAAGAAGCAGCTGCTGCGCTGTCTGCCGTTGAAGCACAGCAGCAAAGGCTTACTTTCCAGCGCCTTGTAGGCATGGTATCAATTTTGGAACTCTTCTCACGGCTGATTTTGTTAACTTTGAGCATTGAAGATGAATTGGATTTTCTATTCTACTAACTATTGAATCCTTGAAGGTTGAGGCAGAAAAGGTGTATCATCAAAGAGTAGCTGAAATCCTTGATGGGATTCAAGCTGAGGTGACTTCCCATTTTTTCTCATTCCTATGCAACAAACGCAGACAAACTAAAGGATTGCATTTTAAGTTTTTATTAGACCCTGATATCTCATGGTAGTTTTTATTTTTTTAAATTAATTAATTTTTTGAACGGTTCTGCTGGCAAGATGATCTCGGATAAACAACGAAAAGATTCTGCGCCTCCTGAACCTCCAGCTGCTACCTGCTCAGAGAATGCTATGTATTTCCTAGCCGAAGTATGTCCTGAAGAGCCTAACTATCAGAAATGGACATTCATGTGTTTATATGGCATGAAAGCTGACATTTCCTGGTTACCTTTTGCAGGTGATGCATGCCTTTGATGCCGCATCTGAGAAGGAACTGAGCTTGGCTGTGGGTGACTATGTGGTTGTTCGGCAGGTCCTTTTCTGTCCTTTCTTGTCTCATTTGTGTATATTTAGTACTGAGTTGGTTTTTGAAAGCTAAAAAAAAAAAACAAAAACTATTATTTTATTTTTTGTAAAGCATATTCTCAAATTCAGAAAACAAATAAATAGATAAGTTGCATGGATTGGCCAGTGGTCATGATTTGTTAGTAATGAATATGCTATTCTCTAGTCCAATCATAATATCTGACATAGGTTTACCATTTATAATCTCTGAAAAAGTATGGCTTCCATTTCAAGGAATTCACCTCGAACTTCATAGGACTCTACATATTAGCATCTCTAATTCATGGTGATGTACGCTCTTCTGCTAATTCTTTAGATCTGAATAGCATAATGGGAATGAAGGTACAACATTTATGTGATACCGTCAGAAGGGTAAATGCTCTAATTTCACACTTTTTTGGGTATCAATTTTTGGAGTCTCTTGTGCTAGGAGCTTGTTGGAATCAAAATCTTACCTTTTCTATACCAATCATATAAAGAAGAGGTGCTTATTATACACGCATGTGAAGAACTCCTCAATATCTAGATACCAATCCCATGTTAGTGTAGTCATTGGATGGGGATGCCAATCAGGAAGCCTTTGTTATTGTTGTATATGGAATATATGGAGACCACATTCGAGAGAAGCTTGTCAACCAAAAGAACAATTAGTTATATTATATCTCTTTCAGTATTTTTTAAGCCAAACGCCGCTATACAAAATTACACCTGGCACTTGCAGGAAACCAGATGTGAATCGGGTAGGCTTAAGCATGTAAGACTTGGCTCCAAAATCAGGCTATTCAACTCACCAGATTGCAAGGTATTCCAAAACGGTAACATAATTGTCTGATGCAGGACACATGATTTAATGTTAGCATGCAACGTGGAGATTATGAAAGAGTCGATAAAGTAATTTAATTAACAAAAGATGCTAACCTATTAAGTAATTAAGAGTAAACAATAGGAAATAAAATCTGAATTTGACCTAAATCATATGTCCGCATGCTAAGAAATCACATAAATCAATTAAAACTAGGACCGATGGAAGGATAAAACTTCCAATTTAGCATATGCACGTTCCACACTCAAGGGACAGATTTGTAGGTTTTATAATTAGGGTTATGATGAGGAAAATCTGAAATTTGAAGAATTAGGGTTCATGGGAATTGAGAATTTTGGAATTAAGGTTTTTTTAAAAGAAATTGGAGAAAATATAGGAAAGTTAGGGATTTTAGGGTTAGGGTTAGGGTTTTGGGAATGGAAGAAAGGGGTTTTGATATAAGGATGATGGAAAGCTAAAAGGGACTAGGTGGGATTCACACGTGTGGCCGTACGGTCACACGTGTGGCGTGAGAGGATGAGTTTAGGTCAGTTAGGGTTTGGATTGTGGATGGGTATGGAAAAGTAGAGTTTGAGAGAAGACGAAGATCTGGGATGGAGAGAATGAAGACCCTGAAGAAAATACCTGGATGGGGGAGAAAAGAGAAGATGGTGTGGGGATAGATAGAGACCTCGCACCTCCGTTGATAAAGATTAGCCTCGTACCAATCTTCCTTCTAAATCACATGGAAGTATCTTCAAATCGCATGAAGATGGGAGAAGAAAGCAAGAGCTTTTCTCTCTCTTTTTTTAAATCACAATATCCAATAGGGTTGGAACTCCACCCCTCGTGTGCTTTTATTATTAAAAATTCAGCATAATTACAACTATGCCACTTACTTAAGTGAGTGGCCCATCATCCAAAATAAGAAAACTAAAACATATATTATTAATCTCAATCATCAAATAACTCCTAAAAATAACAAAAAACATAAAGAAAGCAAGATCAAAGTCCAAGGGGCTCGGATCTAAAAGATCTGGTGGCCCGATGGCCTAATTGACAAGATCCAACGGTCGGATCGACACGAAATATAAATCATATGACTAAAATGATCTCCTAAACAGCCCACATGCATCATCCAAAGTGGGGTTTTCCTGATGCACGTCCAATGCATGTGGGGTCTTCAAAATGGCCCGGCGGGTCCCATCTGGAACTTGTATCTCATCCACAAAGAAAGTTGCGCTGATGTCCGTCTTTGGTACACTTGAGTAGGTCCTCTGATGTCTCCGTCATAGTTGTTATGGAAAAATTAACCCGTAACCAAGGTGTTTCAAAACGGTAACGGTGGCCGTAACGGTCACCACCGTTACTGTGATGATACGGGTCGTAACGGCCGTTACAGCCTCTGTATTGGCCGTTACAACCCTTTTTTATTTTTTGAAAAAAAAAATGTTTTAGGGCCATTACAGGGATGTTATGGACTATTATGGGACCATTACATGGCCTTTTGGCTTGTTTTTTCGTTAACAGCCGTTACGGTTGTTTCGACCTCATAACGCATAACAGTTATGACCGTTACTGTTACGTAAACGTAACGGCTGTTACATAACCGATTTTGAATACCTTGCCCATAATGGCCTGTAACGGTCCTGTAACAGATGTTACAGTGCTGAAATAGGTTTAAAAAAACTGTAACAGCCGTTACAAACGGTAACGGCTGTGGCTATTACTGCCACCGTTACCGTTATGGAATACCTTGCCAAGTTGGCTAAACATCAAGTGCAGACCAATCACAATTTTTTGTAAAACATTTATTATTTTGCAGCTATGTAACAAGGATTCTCACATGTCCAACACTTTAGATACAATTCTTGCCTGGTCTAAACAAGAGATAACGTCTAGCAACATTTTCTTTGTGAAATAAGATAATGGGATCCTTTAAAAACCTGAGTATTGGAGTTGGATACTTTGACACTCGAATGAGAGCAAGCATAAGTGACTGCGCTTCCTCAGGACTTGAAATCCAAATCTCATAGGATATTGAACTCTAGAGTCGTTAGTTAGTTAGTTAGAATTTATTGTGAATCTTACCAATTGGGAAACTAATTCAACTTCTAATATTGTTACGGAAGTATTTTAACATAACTAGTGAGAAGTGCTCATATATTGCCACACCCATATTCTAAGAATCTTAATTTTGAGGATCCACCAGGCCCGATTCTTTCTGTACTCATTACCTATACCCTTATTTGGCTAACATAGAAACTTCTGATGATTGGCCTTTTGTGGTTGAACAACTGGAGACATGATCTAGTTGTTCTAGTGGCCCACTGTTGTACGTTTTTAAGTCACAAGAAATCTGAAAACTGAATTGGATTCAACAGTGGATTCCTTGGATCCATCCATAGCTTTGTATCCACTTTGTACCTGCCTTGAATACAAATTCTCCCAGTCATCGTTACTCCCTGTGCTTCGAGCTGCTGAAGCTAGTGATACATTTTGCCATGACAATCTTCACTCTGCATGTTCATGTTCACGTAAAGCGACCTATTTTTCCATACAGATAACAACACTTCTTTGACTTTTTATCCTGCATCTTGTCATCATTTCTACCACTACTAGTATCCATTCGTCTTTCAAAACATTTCCTTGAGGTTTTGCTTTTTTAATTTACTCTTCCCTTTGGCATTCCTTTAGAAACAACTTTTCTCTAGCCAGCTACCTTCAGATCTGCTATCTTTGCAGGCATAATTCGATGACTAATTAAGAGATCCTCTAGCTCTTTGACTGATGAATGGATGAGCCATTGAGATGCATATCCACACTTCATATTTCGAGTCACTGAGATGAATCTTCTCAACTTGGACTCCATAACCTGGTTGTCATGGTCCAACTGGGGCAAATCCTGCATGACTTTTTCATGCTAGGAAACCCAACAAAATGGAGAGTTTCTGCTGGTCAAGGTTGCCGATCTCTCTCTCCAAGAGTTGCAGTTCTTGCTGTATTCCTTCCTACAAAACAAACCAGCTGGCATTCCCGACACTTGCTGTGGAGTGGCTGTATCCTAGTTGTAAACTAATATTTCATCCTCGGCCCACTGTTTGCTTGCATAGGATGCCTTGCTGTCCTTGGTGGCACACGTAGCTGTGTGTTTGACTCAAGAAAGCTTTTTTTTTTTCCCTCTAAAAAAAAAAACTTTTTCTGTAAATTGGATCTATGATTTTTTGTCTAAAAAGATATGAACTGAGTGCCAAAAACTCAGTTAACCGCCATCAGACCTAAATTTCAACAACTGAAATGTGTATGTATCAAGTGGCCTTTGAGGGACAATTTTGAACGTTCTGCCCATCAACCACCGGCCTGAGTCGTTTAATCCCTTTCATGGTTATCTATTGAATAACATCATGTCGGTTACCGTTACCTTATTATGGTCAATATGGCCTTCTGTTCCACCATGCTTCTTGAAAGTCGTAAGACTAATGTGTTCCCTAGTCCTGTTTGAGTTAGTGTTCGCCACGCAAAGGGCCCATATGTTCAATAAATCTTCAAGAGCTTGGCAGATTTATTATATGGTCTGCGACCTGCTGCCTTACACAATATACTTGGGTTTTCATTGTGACAAGCAGGGCCAATTATCCAGTGATTCAGATGATTGTTCTGCTGGACTGTACCTTGGATGGACCATGCCCTAGATTTCCCTGGATAGAGCAATCCTAATCCTTTTATTTCTGGCACAAAAATAAACAGTCGGGCAGTTAAAAAGGAAAATACAGAAACAGTCTACATTCAACTATAAATGGACCAAAGATTCGTGGCCAAGATCTTCCATTCTGAGAGATTTTCTGGTAACCGTCCAGCCACTGTGGGGTGTTACAGAAGAATGTGTAATTCCTGTTTACGTGTATGATGGGTGGAGACAATCCAATGTAACTATAGATTACTAATAGAGGAATTGTAAAATGCTCAGTCAAAAGGTTGCTGTTTTCAATTTGTACAAGCAAGATCCATGGTTGCAATCTGAATAGTTGAAATGACAGGCCTCACTGAGCATGATCCATGCACCAAAAATCCCCAGAATGGGAAGATCCAAGCTGTATAATTTTTAGCCTGGGTTGAATTTGAACCATTGCTCTACTGTCAATTTGTTGGCCACCTATCGTAGGGTTAGTTAGGATTCTTCAAATACGGGGAATTTTGAGTGCATGTGCCATCAAGAATGACTGTGTCAACCATTCTGGCTGCCCAACGAAGAGCGCTACTTGCCCCTGCCGATACAAATTGAAACCTGAAAGATACTGTTCAACCTTTCATCCTGGGCATTGTGTAATACCTCTTGTGAATAAATCTACCAAAACATCGCAAACTTTCTTCATGAGGTAGAACTAATAGAAAACTATGGCCATAGACTATTTATCATTCTTTTTTTTTAAAAATTTTATTTATTTATTTATTTTTATACACACGCACACACACCCCACACACTCACGCTGGTGGAATTTCACCACCTATGGGTACTCGAACCCTTGACCGGGAGTTGAAACTCCTGAGAGTCTACCACCCAGGCAAGAGTAAGGACCCAACTTAAGATTTAGTTTGGATCAGATGCGCCGTGATGTATCTGTTTATCCACGCCGTCCATCCCTTTTCTCAGATCATTTTAAGGTATGAGCCCAAAAATGAGGTAGATCCAACGCTCAAGTGGACCACACCAAATAGTAAGCTTGGGTTGCATTAAATGCAAGAGTCATCTGTGGTGTGGTCCACTCAGCTCGAAAGCTGGACCTCAGCTCGAGCTGGCCCAAGCTGCCGACTGAACCTAGCCGAGCTGGCCAGTCAGGCTCTAGGACTGAGCTGAGCCGAACTCAAGCTGAGGTAGGTTGCTGGCCGAACCGAGCCGAGCTGTGCCAAGCTTGACTCGGTTTTCGGCTCAGTGTCCAGCTCTACTTGCAATCCAAACATAAAAGAAATAATTTCAGTTATGATTTCTTCTACCAAGGAATTTCCTAATCCCAAACTGTCCCTAAGGTGAAAAACAC
>JAJHSJ010000002.1:12805143-12852075 GCA_021015155.1 Magnolia officinalis | reverse complement strand
ATTTTATTATTCTACGGATATGACACAAGTTTCCCAGCAGGGTGCTCTTTTGCATGTGCGGTGTATATATTTCTTCTCAAATGATGGACGGAGTGGATTTTACCTGGACAACATGGAGGGCCCAAGAGGTTGGGAGTTTAAAACAGGTCATAGATAGTCCTCCTTGACAGGCCAAAGTTCCATTGGCGGCGTCGGAAGTGGATTGCGTAGTGTGTTACACACCACCGACCTTGGTGGTGTGTTGACGTCACATAGTTCGGTAGGGGCGAAATCACTACTGAAGTGACGTCACCAAGCTTTGTGGACCCCACCACGAAGCATGTGTTGTATCCATACCGTCCAACCATTTGTAGAGATAGTTTTATGGAATTGCAAAGAGAAGGAGATAGATCTAAAGTTCAAGTGGACCCCACCATAGAAAATAGTGGGAACAGTAACATCCACTGTTCAAAACTTCTTAGGGGTCATAGTAGTTTCCGATCAAGCTGATATTTTTGTTTTCACTTTGTCTATATCTGTGTTAACTTATGAATAGGTCAGATCTCAAAAATACATCACGGTGGGTCCTATAAATATTTCAACGGTGGGTGTAACTAGTCCCATGATTTTCTGTAGTGGGTCCACTTGAAATTTAGATCTATCTCATTCTCTTTTTAATGCCATAACACGATCTCTACTACTGGTTGGACAGTATGGATACAATACATGCATCATGGTGGGTCCACGGAGCTTGGTGATGTCACTTCAGTTGGGATTTGGCTACTACCTTATCAGTATCCAATCCGCGGCCGGTAGGTAGTCCATCATGATGTTGAAGCGGATTGGATGGCGTACCTCACACGCTATATAGCTGCTGTATTGACTTCCCAAGTTCGGTGGATCATGAGGTATGGGTTAAATCCAAACCTTCTTTAAGGCTTGAGATGAAAAATAAAATATATGTAACTATCAAGTGGACTACGATGCAAAAAAAAAAAAGTGGGGGATTCAATGTCTACCATTGAAACCTTTTTTGGGTAACAGAAGTTTTAGATCAATATGAAATATATTTTTCTTCTTTATTCATGTCTTTTTAACCTTATGGAAAATAAATGTTATGATGGGCTGTATGAATTGTTTAAGGGTAAAAATTATTATCTCCATTGCTATTTGTGGTGTCATCCAGATGATCTTTCGATATAATTTATTTTTTTTGATAATGTTCTAAAATGATCTCTAAAAATAGATGACCAGTGTAGATATAATAAATATATCACTGTAGGGCCCATGTAACTTTGATCTCCTTTGAACTGTTCGTGCAACAAGGAGCTCGAGGAGCGTCAGTGCTCATCTTCGCATGACACATGGCGTGTGGTACACCAGCCAATCCGCTTCCCATGATGTTCATCCATTGTCAGATCATTTTAGGGCAAGGATTCTGAAAATGAGTTAGATCCATAGCTCAAGGACCACAACGTAGAAAGCAGTTTTGAAAATGACATCAACCGTTGAAACCTTCCAGCCCGTTCATAATGTAACACGGACTTACAGGTAGGGAAAACACATATATTAGCTTGATCCAAAACTTCTATAGCCCAATGATACTGCTTTTTGTGTTGTGATCCCCTTGAGCTTTGGATATACCTCATTTTTAGTCCATACCCTAAAATGATCTAAAAAATTGGATGGACGGTGTGGATACAATACATACAGCATAGTGGGCCCCACAAAACTTGGTGACGTGGGCACACCAACAATGTCTTTGGCTAGTCGTTCAAGTCATTTGAGTGGGAAAAAGTTCGATGGCTACGCCAACATCTCTCTAGGAATTGTCTCAGCCATTTATTACGAAAGTGCTGACTTTCATGTCCCTTTGTGGGCCACACATGCAGTTTCCCATACACTAGATCTTCCACACGTATGGGTTAGGCTTTGGGTCTCGTTGGTTTTGTTCTAAACGCGTGGGACTTATTTCCCGTGTGCATTGGTCTAACATACCTTAAAATCCAATTATCTCCCAATCTTTTAAATGGCACATAGGTTGATCTATCATTGATTTGAACCATTCATTTGTGGGTGCAATAAGAATAAGTCACATACAAGAATCAAGTCATTGGAGCCAATTTATTACAATCATTTATCATTTTACAAGTTATAAATCACATGGTCAGAATTAAAGCGTAAGTTGTTGAATCAAAAGATGATGATTAAACCTATTTTGTTTCTCCGGTTAATCTTGGCTATCCATTTTAACGACCTTTGTTAGAGGTTTTCGATCAGCATTATTTTTCCAACTACTTATATGAATGAATGAATGAATGAACGGATTGGATAGTATCCCTGTGCGCCATTTAAAAGGTTAGAATGTAATGATGTTAGCAAAACCCTTACATATAAAGGTCCAATCATGATATGATGGGAATTATCTTTTACAAATGCCTCCTTACATTGATTTAGTCACCATAATAGATAATCAAATGAGATATAACAAAATAACTCAAGTAATTGATCTTGGCCGTTCATCATGTGGATCCCACCTCATATTACACATTTATGTTAAAACTTCCATAGCATGATTCTAACTCTCCCATCATGGCCAATCCACTTGATAATTTGAATTAATTATAAATAATCTACTAAGAAAGAGTTGAATATCATATATTGATTAAAGAAGTTTTTACACAATCTTAAACAATCATATAAATAATGGTTTATAGCCTTTTATAATGTTGTCACAAAATATGACTTTGTTTCAAACATGTACAATTATTGTGTATACTTATTTAGGGTTCCTTTGTTATATTATTATTATATGTAGATGATATTCTATTAATAAGTAATTAATAATGTGAGTAAAATAATTGAAATAAAAGAATGGCTTAAAATGCACTTTAAAAAGAGAGATATGGAAGAATTTTTTAATGTTTTAGAAATTTAAATAACTAGAGATTAAAAGGAGAGAGTTAAACTTACCTTCAGAATCATATCTTAAAAAGGTTTTAAAGAAGTTTAAAATAAATAATTATAAATCAATAGACTTCCCAGTGTACAAAAGGATAAAATTGTTTAAAAATAGACTCCTACTAATCATGATGGGACACAACAAACCCCATTCCATTTAGGGTTTTGATGTAGAGCGAGTTTTAGTTGTAGTTTGATTATGATTTCTTTCTCATTGCTTAGTACCCTTATTTAAAGGGTTGTGAACTCGTTTTTATGCATTTATTAATCTATTTCGAATTTATTAGAATTTATTTCTATTTTCTGCTCTCTTTTCTCATGGATTCGAGAAAGTCTCTATGAGGAGTCCAGAGAAGTTCCGTGGATTCGGAATAGTTATCCTCTTGAGGAAGACGGTGCTCGACCTCACGACCTCCCCTGCGTCAGGTTTCAAGGGCATTTTGATCATATATCAGGCACGATAAGACACCTGATGGACAGCCTATATCTCGAACATCTGTTGGTTTTGTTCTATCATGAACAGCCTATATCAAGCACAATAGGACAACTGATGGGCCTATGATGATGGCTTACAATTCCTAGAATTATTTGTTCATCAAATGTAGTCAACCACATGTGCGTTGAGTGTGGACATTTATTTATGTTTCATTTTCTCATCCACATGGAGCCCATCCAATGAGTAAATCGGATTAATTTTTTAGAGGTCCACATCCATGCTGGCACCCTCTTGATGAAGAGCTAAGATCTTGCACATATGTCATGATATGACGGGTGAGTAACAACAACTCTTGCTCCAGTGGTAGACTCTCAAGAGTTTCAACACCCAGTCAAGGGTTCGAGCGTCCATAGGCGGTGAAATCCTACTACGGCGAGAGTGTGTGGTGGTGTGTGCATGTGTAAACAAACAAAAAAAAAAAAAAAAAAAAAAAAAAAAAAGAGCATACCCTTAGGGAGTGCTCTTAATGTACTTCGTAATCATAAGAGAAGCTCCAACATGAACAAAGAATCTTGCTCATAGGGATATTATGGATTCATGGATAAACTTGTTTGGGAGCTTGTATTTGGAATGCACTGGAATGCAAATCACAATTGTACTGGAGTGAAGGTGATTCTAAATCTCTTGTTGTGTTTGGTATATTTTAATTGAAATGCACGTGACTTTGAATTTTGAAACACATTAAAATTTTGTAAGATATGTACAATACTTATATTTTCTTATTAAATCAACTTTAATATCCCAAAGTAATGTATGTATGTGACATTTAACCGAGTGATTGTAATAAGCTTATTGAAATATATACTTCACAAAAAATGAAAAACATTCCAAACCTCAAATGGTTTGAATCATTCTATTGGTATGATATTTAATGATACATTTGTATGGTTTGAATAATTCGATTGGTTCGTGTGAATGCCTCGCACACGAGCAGTGACTTTACTTCCTTAGCTTTGTCATTATTTGTTGGTGCAACTAGAGTATGATGTTGATGTTATATATATATATATATATATATATATATATATATATCCATTTGGTTTGGAGTCATCACTAGCTAAATAATGCTTAAAATCTACGGTTGGGCTAGAAAACGTAGAATCACTTAAGGGTCGGAAAATTTGACGATTTCTCAACTCAAGTGATCCTGCAGTTGGTCTGTGACCATAGATTGCAAGCATTGGCATTGGTGTGTGTGTGTGTGTGTGTGTGTGTGTATATATATATATAGAGAGAGAGAGAGAGAGAAGATAATGATTACTTATATATACAACGCAATGAATACCCCTTAAATATTAAAATTTAGTTTTTATTTTTCTACAATCCTACAATTATTATTATTTTTTTCTAATTTTTGTTATTCATTTTCAGTGAATTTGGATTCATTGAAAATATCATTAGATAAACTTTTCGACGAGATTGAAATTACTTTGATCGGACTCCATTTAACTTATCAAAAGTACAATCATTTGATGTGCAAAATTGGCCACCTGCAATTTGACCGAATGCTCATATTTTCATCATTGCATATCTGTTTTTTGTGATCTTGAGCTCATTGAAAAGGTTATCTAATAGATTTCTAAATGAGATTAAAAACACCTCAACTGAACTTCGTTAAGTGTGGTTTGGTGTGCGAAATTGGCCCCATACATTTAACCAAATGATATCTTCATCTTTCCATATCCATTTTCAGTGATTTTGGGCTTGCTGGAAAGATTGCATGTCTGATAAACTTTTCAATGGAACTGAAATCAATTCAAATGGATATCATTTGACTTGTCAAAAGTGTGGTCAAAGTTATTACGACTTGGGCCGCTAGATAATGTATAGCTTTAGTAAACGGGTTAGATCTTCCTCGTCCTAATTCGAATTAGAGGAAACTTAAATTCGTTGGGAAGATCATTTGACCCCCTTTTTAATGAACAATAATTCACCTTGATTGGGAACCAATTAGTATCGAACTTAGCTTTCCAAACCATCACGGCCACTTTGTATAGAAGAACAACTATACTCATCTTAATCTCAAAGATATTATCTTTCACACCTTAACACCAGATTCTCCAAGGGAGACTAAGTAATAAGGAGAGTGATCCTCGGGTAAAGTGAGTTTATTTTATCTTTTTGGATACATCAATTGCTACGTACATAGAGTTTTGGCTGATCAGATTTGATGGTTGCCTTTGAGATGTGCTAAATATGCTCCATATATGTATTTAGTTTGTTTGGATTTTTAATGATTTCTAAATCGATAGATGATAGTTTTACTGAAGTCAAGCTAAAGCATGGGGTGTCGGCAATATATTTTAGTGATACAACTGATAATTGGATTGTCTTATGCATCATTGCTAAGCATATGACTCTCTTTCCTTTAACAATGAGCCAAAAAGCTTTCACCTCAGTTACTCTCTAATTAAAACAAAATGTAAGATTTCAAAGCACATTAAAATTATGAATTTCATTCACCTCCAATTTCAATTATTCTAAATTCACTGCCAAAAGACTTTTGGAAACCAAATGAATTAAAATACATCTAAACCGATATTACCAAAGGGACCCTTTATAGTTGAATCATCCTAGGCCATGTTGAAATTTCATACTCTATTTCCTAAACACACTTCATCATCAATCACGTTGCAAACATAAATAATACATATCTTTCATCACATACCATAATCATAGAATTACAAGGGCATAGTAGATAGACATCACCAAGTGGGCCCCATTTTATTATTCAAGAGCGACTGGCCCACCGCTGGCTCCCATCCCTCGTCTGTGAGATTCGGCGACATCAGATAGGGTGAACCACGTGGATCCCTCAGACCAAAGCTCGAACAGTTCCAGCACGACATCAGGCCGGCCCAATTCCCAATCCCACCCGCCCATCGAAGGAGATTGGTAGAGTCTCCATTTTCAATAGTCGTATATGGCCTTGCTATTAAAGTGCTAGATTGGCAGAAGAGCTGCGACACATATGGTGGGGCCTATGAAACGAACGGACTGGATCTCACTGGAGTTTGGTACGTTCGCATGGTGGCAAGCTTACAGAAGAGAGAGGCGGGAGTTGATGGGAAAGTGAGGAAGTGGGATAGGTGGTGAAAGAGATTTTGATTTTGGGGTATTGGGATTTTTGGTTTTGATTTTCTCAACAGAGTTGCAAGAGACACGCTGGAAAGAAAGCCCAAAGCAGCTGAGAACAGACCACCAGAATCCTATGGATTCCATCTTCCAGGAAAAAAAAAAAACCCTTTTTTTCTTTCAAGAGAGAGAGAGAGAGAGAGAGTGCATTTGAGCTGCACCCTGCAGTGTTTATATAAGGTATTCGCAGCATTTCTTGCGTGTGAAGCAAGCACGGCCTACTTTGACTGGACCCGATTGTCAACAACGGCTAGATCCGTGAAAACGAGGGACGCGGATTGGCTACTTCCCCTGCCACTAGCCAATGGCTGGTGGTCGGTGCTATGTGGACCCAACATAATTTATGTGTTTCATCCATGCCGTCCATCTATTTTTCCATATCATTCTATGGTATGAGACCAAAGCTGAGGTATATATCAATCTCGATTGGACCATATTACAGGAAACAGTGTCGAATGAGCGTCGACCATTAAAAACCTTTTGGGGGCATAAAAGTTTTGGATCAAGTTGATATATGTCAAATAAACATTTCAGTGGGCCTTAGGAGGATTTTAAGGGTGGATATCCAATAACTATTGTTTTCCTGTGGTGTGGTCCACCTGAGATTTATATCCCTTTCAATTTTGGTACCGGTCCCTAAAACGATCTTTAACAATGGATGAGATGAAACACATACATCATGGTGGGGCCACAGAGCACCGACTACCAGCCTAGGGGCTGGTGGCAAGGGGAGTAGCCAATCCTTTTCCCTAGACCCCGGCCTCACCCAAGACGGTGCAGCCCTGACCGTGGGGTCCACCTTGATGTATGTATTATGTATCAACGCCGTCCATCCGTTTTTCCAGATCATTTTATGACGTTATACGAAAATGAAACAGATCTAATTATCAGGTGGACCATATCATAGGAAACAGTGTTGATTGACCATTAATGGACCACAAAAGTTTTGAATAAGTTGATATTTATTTTTTCCTTTCATCCATGCTTATTTGACCTTATGAATAGATTGGGTGGTAAATAAACACTACAGAAATATTAAGGTGCGCCCTAAGAAGTTTTAAATGATAGGACGGTTAATCAACACTGTTTATTTTGGTGTGGTCCACCTGATAATTCTATCTAATTCATTTTTGGGATAATATACTAAAATGATCTTTAAAAACTGATGGATGGTGTAGATACATAATACATACATCAAGGTGGGCCCCATGGTAAGAACTACACCATCTTGAGTGAGGCCGGGGTCTCACCCAACCGCTCTCGGTGAAACCACCAACTTTGTGGGCCCACCATGCTGTATCAGCATCGTCAATCATGGAAGCGGATTGCGTACTGAGTTAACTCTGTGGGGCCACCGTGATTTATGTATCTTATTCACTCCGGACATCCATTTTATCATTTCATTTTTAGGGCTTGCGCCCAAAAATAATATTTAAAGCTAAAGTGGACCACCACAAGAAACAGTGTAAATTGAACGTCCACAGTTGAAAATTTCTTGGCGCCCACACAAGTTTTGGATCGAGCTAATATGTATATTTTCCATCCATCCATGGCCGTGTAGTCTTATGAACAGGTTCGATGACAAAGAAACATCACGGTGGATCCTAGAAGGTTTCAACGGTGAAAATCATTATTCTCACTGTTTCCTGTGGTGTGGTCCACTTGAGTTTTGGATATGCTTCAATTTTAGACTCGATCCCCAAAATGAGTTGGAAACACGGAAGGATGGACGGTGTGGATAAACCACATACAGTCACGGTGGCCCTGGTATGGCCCACTTGAGTTTCTCAGTGTACAATCCGATTTCGTCAATCCTGTTATATCCTCAATATTAGGCCTTGGACCCAAAAATAAGCCAGATGGGGACGCGGTTTGGCTAGTGACGCTGCCACCAGTCAGGTGGCTAGTGGTCGGTGCAATGCGGGCCCGCCATGATCTATGTGTTTTATCCACACCGTCCATCCAGTTTTATAAATTATTTTAATATTTTATACCATAAATGAGGCAGATCAAAATCTCAGGTAGACCACACCATGGGAAACAATAGTAATTGAACGTCTACCATTAAAAACCTCATAGAGCCCACTGTAACTTTTATTTGACATCTGACCTGTAGATTAGGTCATACAGACCTTGATGAAGGCAAAAATATAAATATCAGCTTATCCAAAACTTTCGTAGCGTCAAGAAATTTTAAACGGAGAGAGTTCAATCAACACTGTGTGGCCCCATTGAGATTTTGATCAAGCTGATATTTTGTGTGCCATGAGCATAAGGGTTCTCAAGTAATGGTTAGAGTGGATTTTGGGTAAGTGGTGTCAATGATTCTTACCATGTGGTGTCAATGATTCTTACCATCGGTTTCCCTCTCAAAAGCTCCGGGTCATGTGATGTATGTGTGTGTGAAATCCATACCAGCTACTAATGTTAACCTTGAATGTGCCACACAACGGTAACACAACACCATTACCATGTGGGTCCCACCTTAATGAATTTTTTGTATATCGACACCGTCTATCCATTTTCCTATGTTATTTAAGGACTTGATTCAAAAATTTAAGCAAATCCAAATCTCAGGTGGACCACACCACTAGAAACAATGGTGAATGACCATTAAAAGCTTTTTGTGGGCCAAAAAGTTTTCGATTGGTTAAAAATGAAACACGACAGTGGATGTTACCCTGGACCCTATGAAACTTTTAGTGGTGGGAGTTCAGTCATTACTCTTTCCTGAAATCGGACTGCGTACTGAGTTTTTTTAGTACGCTTGAATGTACGTGGTTAAACCACACGGTCCATCCATTTTTTAAGCTCATCTAAGGGGTAACATATCCAAAGCTCAAGTGGATCATAACACAAGAAAATAATGATTTTCACCGGTGAAACCTTTCTGATTCCCTCAGTAATGTTTACTTGTCATCCAACGTATTTATAAGTTCATGGATGACGGGAACCAGAAATATAAGCTTGACCCAAAACTTCGGTCGCCCCCAAGGATTTTTTACCAGTAGACATTCAATTCACACTATTTTCTACAGTGTGGTCCATTTAAGCTTTAGATTTGTTTTATTTTTAAGCTCAAGTACTAAAATTATCTGGTAAAATAGATGGACAGAGGACATAAAATACATAAATCATGGTGAACCTCACAGCATTTACTCAATACATCTGGCCTTAATTCCATCCCATGTAATCCACTGTAATTCAAGAGCCTGCTTGGCCAGGCGAATCCCCTCGGATTAGGTATCCCGGGACAAGTTCACTGTCTGTTTCGCACTGCCGGCATATCCCAGGATTTTACCTTCCAATCCGTCCAACCAAGGGATGGAATCAATTTTAAGGTAACGAGAGTGATGTCAGTGGATTGTTTTAAGATCCATGGGATTGCTTATATCCTGGGCAAGTTAACCGGGTCTGTTTGGCTTGTCATGCATATCCCGGGATATCACGATCCCATCCCTCCTAATACCGTGGGATTGGTCCGGCCAAACAGGCCCTAAGGGTACTGAGTTACTCGCAGGCAATCCGCTTCCCTCTTTCCCTTGGTGTAGTCAACTTAAGATACAGGTTGTTTTATCTTTTGGAACATATCCTAAATTGGGCTGCAAAAATGGATGAATGGCATGGATATACAACACATTATTAAGGTGGGCCCCATGGTAAGGGTAATAGCTAATCCACACCCGTTTGAAACCTTCCAAAGCCCACCATAACGTTTATTTTTGCATGTTCCAAAACTTCCAATCAACCAATGAAATTTTAGAATTTTTAGTTTTGGTCAATGTAGATACAATTTATTAATGCTTGTATATCAGGAGTCATACTCTTCCGGAGTATCAAATCTCTCTTTCATCTGACACGGACACCGGCACACCGCAGCTTGGTTAGCGTTCCGTTCCGACTAGAGTATCAATGGGCCGGGCTCAGGCCTGAAAATCAAAATTTTGAATAGGCCGGGCCAAGACCTAGCCCAAGCCTGGCCTGTTGACAGCCCACTCTCACGTATTCCTTTTAGGCTTTTACACCCAAAACGCACAAGACTCAGAGAGTTACATGAGTAGTTGAGTCAATCGAGTCAATAACGACTCATGCGAGTTTTGGTTCACTGAACATTGCCCCAATAAGGATCCAATCTCCATCAATAAGGATCCAATATCTATCCTTATTGATGTGATGGCCCATAACTAGATTTTAAATGTGCACAGTTACCATATACCACAATCTACTTTATCATGAATCAAATAATCAATGTAACATACGACAAACGGCCACTAAGTGGGCCCCACTTGAAAGCTCCATTCGCTCTAATCATTACACATTAGATTGACGTACGTGTGAATGGCCCACCTGATGAAAGTACACGTGCGAGCGTTGCCTGGGTAAGAAATGGGATGGATCTCACTCACGTGTGCTCCGTTGGCACACGCGCTATAGAAGAGACATGCGGGAGTTGATGGGAAAGTGGGAAACTGGAATTGGAGGCGGAGGTGGTTTTGATTTGGGTTTTCGAATTTTCTCAGCAGCTTCGCAGGAAACGCGCGAGGAAGGCCTAAAGCAACTGAAAATGGACGGCCAGGATGCCATGGATTTCAGTTTCCGGGATTTTCTTTTCCTGAGAGAGAGAGAGAGAGAGAGAGAGAGAGAGAGAGAGGGGCTGTTGCAGATGGTAGAGGATGTGGCGCGCGTTAGAGCCTTTATATAAGCATAGGCAGCAGTTGTTGCGTGGAAGCAAGGCGGGCAATACCAAGTCAGTGATGGGAGTGGATTCGGTCCGACCCATTGGAAGCTTCCTCGTAAGTTCCCCCTGAGGCAGGATACAATACAAAACGTTTCTACGATAACCCAACGTAAAATCACCGCGTGGGGCCCACCTTGATGTTTTCTGATTGCATCGAATCCATCCATCATTGCGCCAACTAATGTTCTCCTTTGATCCCAAAACTTTGGCCGTTAATAAAAAATCAAATTGGGCACACCACCGTGACAGTTCGGATGGGACACCCACCACTAAAACCATTGGGAATGTGTGTCGAGTTGTGTGGGCGCCACCATGATGTGTGTCGAACATCTACCCCGTTAATCAGATGCACCACCATTCCATGGTGGGCCACGGGTTTAAAAATCAAGTCAAGCCAGGACTTGGGTGGACTACACAATATACAACGGTTTGAGAGGGGTTACCCTCCCATTAAAACATTCATTATAATTTATTGGGCCCACCGAGACGTGATTCACAAATTCAGCCCATCCATTGTGTGTCCCACTTGGATGATGGATCAGACCAAGTTTCAGCCGGATCAAAAACTCAGGTGGGCCCACTAAGTGGTTTTATATGTTTTAGGCATATCTTAACATGGTTTTAGATAGGAAGGCCCGCCTTAGTTCTGTATAGGGCTGATTTTTGGGATATCCCATAAACTAAATGGGACCCATGAAATTCACGGTGTTAATGTTCAACACACATCATGGTGGGCCCATACAACTCGACCTCATGGGAAGTTCCCATGAACCGACGGCCTGGATCGGGGCGGATCGAGTAGGATCAGTTAGATCCGACCGTTCATCGGATCGAGTTCGGATTAATGGTTAATCCGGACCGATCCAATCTGAAATCTGATCCGAATGGATCCAATTCGACCTGATCCACACAATGTTCATTCAACACTATTTATTGTAATGTTGTCCACTTGAGATTGGGATATACTTCATTTTTACTTTAATATCATAAAATGATCTAGAAAAATAGATGGACGACATGGATGAAATATAGACATCATGCTGACAGAGCACCGACTATCCACCATTGGTGGGTGAAAGGAGGAGTAGCCAATCTTGCCTCTGCTGTGCTCAAGGCTCGAGGTGCATCGAGCACCAAGCTACACAACAGGGGAATAGCCGAATAGGTTCTATGCCGTACAGCTCATGGGAACTTCCCGTGAGGTTAAGCTGTGTGGGCCCCACCGTGATGTGTGTCAAACATCAACACCGTGCATTTGATGGTCCCCTTTAAATTATGGGATATCCCAAAAATCAGCTGTATACGGAACTCAGGTGGGCCATACCATCTAAAATTATGTGAAGACATTCCTAAAACATATAAAAGCACTTGGTGGGGCCCACCTAAAATTTGGATGCATCTGAAACTTGGTTTGACCCCTCATCCAAGTGGGACACACATAATCGATGGTCTAAATTTGTGAACCACAACTCAATGGGCCTAAAAAAGGATCATGATGTTTTAATGGGAGGGTAAACGTAAGTACGTAACCCCTCTGGCAGGTGTACAGTGTACGTAAGCAAACTGACATACACCATGCCAGTTTGTGTATTGACGTAAGTAAGTTCTGTGGGTCCCATCGTGAGGTATGTGTTCTATCCAAATCATCCATCCATTTGGCGGGCTCCTCTTAAGGCTTGAGCCGAAAAATAAGACAGATCTAAAGATCAAGTGGACCACACTGCAAAAAGTAGTGGGGGTTGAACGTCTACCATTGAAATGGAGAATTTGATCCAAACTGTACCCAACCCGATCCGACTTGGTTTCCCTGATCGAATCGGACTCGGATCGGGTCAGGCCAGCAATGTGACAGATCGGATCAAGTCAAAGGACCCAGACTCAGTCCCGGATTGGATCAAGTTCGGTCATGGCATTGAAAGTTTCGGACCGAGTCGAGTTGGACTCAATCCAGTCCGACTCGCCTCGATGTCCACCTCTACACGCATATATATCTCTCGTTGAAATTGTCTGGGCCATTTATTACTTAGTGCTGACTTTCATGTACCTTTGGTGGGCCACACATATAGTTTTGAATGAATAACAAAGATCTTCCACATTTGTGGGTTGGGTCTGGGTCAAAGTGTAACACCCCGGATTTTTAGGAGCCGTGTAGGAACTCGGCTCCCAAATTCCCAGGTATCATGGGTACCCTAATGGGCTTTAAAATTTAATTACATTTGGATAATCTCATAAACAATGGAGAGTTTAACAAGGCATGAAGCATAAGTAAGTCATAAAGCAATATCAAGTGCCATTAAAGATAAAAATATCTAAACCACAAATCCTAAATCATATAAATAGGGAACTAGTCTCACCCATACATGACTCAAAGTGACTAGAGCCCTGGCCCATACCTCGCGGTAGCCCGAACTCAAACTAAAAGGATTCGCCGAAAGTCTGGAAGTAGGGAAACTCATCTTCCTTATCCATGCTCACCCCGCTCAGCTCGTCAAGCTCCGCATCACCTGCATCTAGTAAAGGGTTTGATTGGTGTTTTAAAACACCTTCCTCGAGTCGGAGTGAGTAGCAAAGTCAGTGGTTACTATTAGCCTTAAGTTACAACAAGTAGCAATTATATGATGAATTTAATGAAAGACATACATTCACAGATCTCAAACTAGTCTTGTTAATGCATATGCATGTATTATGATATGATGCATGACCTCGTAATAACACTCCCTCGAGCAACTTCATCTAACGATCGTGCATGACCAATACTTCCTCAATGCGACCTCAACTGCCGAGTCGCCAAATCCTAACTAATGCGATGCGTGAATAATGTTATCCGAGTATTTAGTTAATTCCGTTCATTTAGCAGGTTGGGAAAACTGGTGCACCCCACGTATCATTGCCCTCAACTGATTGCGAGGCCAAGGCCCCTCAACGTGCGAGGTCAAGACCCCGCAATCCTTGATCCCATCGGGTTCCCCATCCCCGATTTCAAGTACATGAGGAGTGCTGAGAAGAGAGATCGCTCGCGGTCACTACGATGAGGCTTGTCACCCCAGCGTAAGCCAACAAATCGGACACGGTGTCCCATTCCACCATGCCCGGCTCTCGAGTCAGTGGATCGGTTTCAAATGGTTATCAATAGGCTTCAGTGGTTGAAGGGTGTTCTAGGTTCTATACGGGCATGAGCAGACATGGCTAACAAACATGGTTGGTCAGTAAGCGAACTAGACCGTGCAAGTTCAGGCGAGTATGAGACGGACGACATCGAGTACAAGCGACCCATGTAGTCCAACTATTGTCGCTCATTCTCATCCACCCAAATCCGCTGGTTTAGCCGCAGGATGGTCCTACCAACGGGACCACCCTCTCCCACCTCAGTCCCCTGACCAACCCAGGGATTTGATGACGTTCAATAATATTCAAATAATTCAGGATTTGTCTTCTAACCCAAGTGAAGTCATGCATTCACACATCAAACATAAAAACTTAGATTTTTCGACAATCGCAACTACTAACAATATAATACGAAATAAATGTATGTGTGTGTTGTGTGGGGTTAACGAAGAGAACAAGAGCTATACATCATTCATAGGACAAACATACAACAAGGATTTATGCAATCATGCGTGCCACAAGAAAGGTTATACTAAGATCGCATATGAGATGAACATACCATACCAAATCAAGTCTAATCATTTGAAGAGCAAATAAACAACACTCAATCATGTCATGGAATTTAATGAAATCGTACATGGGATGAACATGCCACACCAAAATCAAACTCAATCATGTTGAAGAACAAATAAACAACACTTATTCATTTCATGGAATTTAGGAGGACCTATTATGTAGGGTCTTGGCTAGGTTCTCTCTAGATTACTTAAGCACATCATCCTAACATTCATAATCATTAAACTCATAGTAAAGTTAGTGTTAAGGCCACCTAAGGATAATAGTCCGCACCTTATGACGAACCGCTCGATTCACGGCACCCGTATGGTTATGATGTTAGGAAGTCATCGTTAAAATGCCTAAATAAGTATACAAGCTTTTAAGAATTGGAAGGAATTTAACCCAAGACCTAAACCTACAAATATAACTTCATACTTACTTTTAATCGTCGTCGAATCGACACTAATGAAAGACGATGTTGCTATGGAGGAGATGAGAGGGTGAATGTGCACAAACCCTCATGCTTCCAAGCTCTCCTTCTCCCTTTCTCCTCTTTCTCTTCTCCCTTCTCCCTTTCTTTCTTCTAGGGCAAATTCGTATGGGGAGAGGGGGTGCCTAAACGAGGCCCTTTTATAATGCCAAATTTGGTGCAAATGGCTCCAATGGTTGGGTTTTTACTATACTAGCCCTATGGAAGGATTTTTTAGCCTCTAGGGCCCACTATGGGGTGTACATATTGATATACACTGTAAGATAGTTAGCCCTAATGATGATCTACGTATGGATATGATCGGCCCGCCATTTGGATGCGCTGATCGACAGATATGATTAGAAGTCTGTTCAACGATCACCGACTATCGATCGTGCCCGCGACTATACGGATTTGTGTAGGATATTACTATAGGTTGTTGCCCTAAATTTGGTCATAATCTAACGGTCCAAAGCCACAACTTGGGCAAAGACCAAACGCAAATAAGTGACTTAAGTTCTTGTTTAGTTTCAATAATATTCGCACAACTCATGCACCGACTTTGTAAGTCCAAGTTGAGTGATCCGAGTCATGATCTCGACTGGATGACTCGCAATGGACGTCAAGCCCAGTAAGACGGACATTATTCTATAGTTTTGAGCTAGTGACCCACCAACGAGCGATCTAGAGCTTGTTCGAAAAATTGAGGCATTTTTGGAATGAATTAGGTATTGAGATTTCTCGTGGGTAATGGTTAGAGTTTGAATTAACTATGTTCATAGTGTGACCTATTTATAGCTAGTGAAAGTGGAGATTTGGTTTTACTCTAAACCGTCGGTTTTAGGCTAAAAGAGTAACGGGGTTGATTTGGTCTATTAGTTAAGATCTGGGCCTTATCTGACTCGGCTTCAGTTAGATATTTAATTTAGTTATGATTGTCTTTATTAGTTAGAGATGGGTCGGTTAAATTTTGAGCCCTATGTAAGTAAATCATGGGGCTAAACTTGATGTTCAAGAGATCGGGGCGGATTCGTTGGCTTCATACGGTTGATTAATCGGACTTGTGCGATTCTTTACTGATTCCACCTGGGTATAAACTAACATTGAGTGCTAATGGTCAATAAATGATAATATAAGTTAATTACATAAAAAAAAAATTAAGAATTTTTGGAAATCCAAAACAGTGAAAATCCAGGACGTTACACAAAGCGTGTGGGATCTATTTACGTGTGTATTGGTCTATGTCCATTGTGATATGAACCCACCATCAAATTGAATTATCTCCAAACCTTTTAAATGGCACGTGGGTTGATCCATCGTTAATCTATCATTGATCTGAACCATTCATTAATTTATTCATTTATATAATTAGAAAAAATCACATACAAGAAACTGGCAAACAAATGATCCTAACCATTTGGATGGGACGAATTTATTACAACAATTTATTATTTGCAAGTTATATTTTTTTAAAAAAAAAGGCTAATATGCTATTACTATCCAATAATTACAAGTTATAAATCACATAGTTACAATTAAAGTGTCATTTTTGAATCATAAAAAATACAAAGTGAATCTATATAGTGGATGCTAGAAGATGATGATTGGACCTATTTTGTTTCTCCAGATAATTTTGACTATCTAATTTTATGACTTTGATACATGGACATGTGATGACTTAACTTTATATACATATATAATTAGATTAAAGAAATTCAAATAAAAAATTAATCAAATAATTATTTTCCATCAAAGGAATTAAGCAAATCTCAACACAGAGATGAAATCATTCCGTCAGGATTATACCACTTAGCATAAAATTATGTAAATTGTTATGGGGAAATCTGTACAAGGACAGTTGGGGTTAGCCTGAACTACAGGAATCAGATAGCGAGGCCTCGGAAGGAGGATGCAATGTTGGGACCAACTCCTAAGTCACGACTCGGGACTACAATCCTGATTAGCCGACCCGAACCATCATCTTAGACCGAAGGGGAATGGCTAAGCCGAGTCCTGATCTTCGTTCTCGGCTTTGATCGGCGAACTCCGACCTCAGTGATCTGTCGACAGGCTCCAACTATTAGTACTCGGTTTCACAACAGTACGATCCGAGGCCGAGTTGGAGCACATGTATTCTGTATGCCGACGCTGAGGCCCGGTCAAAGCATGTACGTATTCTGCACAAAGGCCGAGGCCGAGTCTAGGCATGGACGTATCGTGTGTTAAGGCTGGGGACGAGCCCGTGATGGCACTTCGTACGCCGAACCTGGAAATCGACTTCGATGCGGACGTGGCCGACGATCTCACCCAAAGATACGCGCCATTAGGACACGATACGCCGTACAATCCAAAGATTGCGAATAATATCTCCATGATCATAATATCCCGTTGATTGAACGAATCATGCTGAGATTAACGGATGTGGATCGTCTAACCCACAGGTATAAATACCTGGGGACCCCATTGCTACAGGTACGCAATATCTTGCACCCTCTCTCTACATTCAACTTAGACTCAGATTCCCTAGCCTGACTTAGGCATCGGAGGGTCCCCCAGCTAAGCCAGGGTCTCCTTTGCTTACCCTTTTGTGCAGGACCAGGGTAAATCGGGGGTTCGCTATATTGAGTGGAGGGTGGTCTAGATTTTGACATCAACATAAATAATATAATAATATATATATATATATATATATATATATATATATAATATATAATAAATATATAAATATATAAAAGAAGAAGAAAAGATATAGGGACATGAAAATATCCCAAATCTATCATAAAGCAGTCCACAGTTAAGTTTGGATTCCTCTTTTCTATTCAAGTCAAAAGGAAATATTCAAATAGGAACAAAGAGCTAAAGAAGAGATGAGTTTAAGATAAAAAGAGATGGGGGAGGGACATACTAGAAAGCCACTAATGAGATATGAGATGTCTAGGTCCCATTTAGGATCTCCAATCAACTTGATAGGTGGACCATTTGATATCTATGGTAAGAACCATCAAACCCATTCCAATTATTATCAAGGTAGTGTCAAGTGTGCATTATAATGACATTTCCTATGGGTCCATATCAAATGGGGATGCCTCGTGTGCTTATTCTTTGTGAGACTCACATTGTATATTTTCATGCACATTGTTCATCCATATTGTTGCCATTTTTATGAGAACTAATTAAAGCAAGTTATGTGTGATCTATACGGATCCCTGTGGTGTATTGGAAGATCTGCGAAGATGTACAATGAGGATTGATTCATAATGCAACTGAAGCATGCTATATCATATAACATCATCGTTTAAGTGGCCGATGAAAGAGCAATAATGAAGAAATGGTTACAAGACAGAAAGCAAAAGAAGAAACAAAGAAAGCCATGAAGTGTCAAACAGTTATACTAATTATCAGAACGTGGAAAGAATCTAGATGGTTAGATTAAAGGTATAAATAAGAAGAGAATGCAGCAGGAAGATGGCGTCTCATACCAACCCAATCAAAACCAAACATTATTTTTTAATTTTCCTATCATTTACATTCTGTAGTGTAATCACTTTTACTTTCAAAGTAAATTACATTCCTTCGTGTAATCATTTACTTTTAGCCTGCCATTTATATTCTGTAGTGTAATCCATAATGCTAATCAAGTAGCTAGTAATCTTAGTTATAATTTGAGTCTATGCTTGCACGTTAGATTGAATCCCGCTTCAGGAAAGGTGTTTTGCAGTTGTTCTTAATGATCAACTATAGGAATCACTTCCTCATTTCCCTTTACATGTATCGAAAAGTCCTAGGCGATCGATCTCATCATATCTTGGTCATACATTACGTGCCTGCCTATTTCGGCGCTTAGGGTCATAGTTATTCAATTTGAATTGAGTCACAAATTCAATTTTGGCATGCCCGCATTCCAACTGCCGAAAACCAGCACCAACACACATATGTCCATATTCCATTCAATGTGGTGATATCGCTTTTTTTAACATATGCACACACCCCCACACACTCACGCTTTAGTGGGATTTCACCACCTATGGGTACTCAAACCCTTGACCAGGTGTTGAAACTCCTGAGAGTCTACCACTAGAGCAAGAGTAAGGACCTATGGTGATTTCACTTGATAAATGGGTTCTTCTAATCTTTTAGATAGGCCCTAAAACTCGGAATCCACTCAAAGGTGCACTGAGTTGAGTTGACTAAAAAACTCAATCAAGACTCAAAGGGACTTGGTGAGTCAAGAATTGATAATCAATAATATTTTAAACATTTAAAAATAAAAATAAATAAAATATAAAAAGCAAAAATGCCTAGATTGTAAGACCCACTCTAGATATGTCATCTCTCAAAATGAAGTTGGATTCAACTATCTTTGCATTTATCTTCGCATTTTGATCAATGGCCATTTTCTTTGTTGAATATAAACCAGTTAGATGTCAAATTAGTGTAAATTACAATTTCCAACCCATCTAAACCTAGACACACAATTTGGATGATTTAATTTTAAGTCATTTGTATACCACATATGCAATTTAGTAGTGCTTGGCTATCATTTATCATGCTCTCCTAGAGTAGTATAAGTTTTCGAATTTGATTTTGAGGGGGTTTAAGAAAAGGTGATGGCTCTCCAGAAGGAATACCTGGCACTAGGAGTGTACATCCAGTCGAACTAGCCTCAGCTCGACTCGGCTTGAACACTAGCTAACCTCAGCTCGAACTCGGCTCGGCTCAGTCCTCGAGCTTGACTGGCAGCTCGGGCCAGTTCGAGCCAAGATCGAGTCGAGTTCGCCATTGTAGCATTTTAACAAACACACGGACTGCACCTTCAAAATCTCACTGTATTTGAGACAGCAACAATGGTTTTACAGGCATTTTATCAAACACCTTCTAAGCAACATAAAAATTAAGAAAAAAAGGGTGTTGGTTTCATATACATACCTTCCTTGCCACCAGCCACACTTCTTTGAGTCATTTCATCAAACACTTGGTGAGCAACATCAATATCAAAGTAACCAAGTCACCGAACTGGTTCGATCCGAGTTCGATTCAAGCTGGGTTCGATCCGAGTCAAGTCGAGCTGGGGCCAGCTTGAACTCGGCTTGAAATTGTTTTCGAGCTCAAAAAATCAGCTCGACTCAACTAGAACTCAACTTTGAACCGAGTCAAATCGAGCTTTTTCGAGTCGAGTAGAGGGAGTTAACCGAGCTAGCTCGGTTCATGTACACCTCTACCTGGCACTTTCATTATTTAACTTTTTTCAAATATGAATATGAACCGTTAGTTGACTGTTGATTTAGAAGTTAGATTATCAGATCTTGAAGATTTTCGAGGCAGACACCTTCCTTGAATCACAGACACTCCCAAAATATCATATTGTGATAGGTTTGGAATGTACTGGAGCAAAACATCATTGGATATTATCGTAATTAATTAAAAGATAAAGATCGAACACAACATTAATGCGCCAGCACAGCACCATTCATTTTCAAGGACCGGAATCCTCGACAACACGGAAGCGGATTACCTGTGTCACCCGCCACAGGGATATATACCTGTGGTACGGGGTGGCCTAAGCTACGTGGGCCCACCACGATGTATGTATTTTATTCACGCTGTTCACCTATTTTGCCACTCATTTTAGGGCATGAGCTTAGAAATGATGCAGATTCAAAGCTTAAGTGGACCACACTACAGAAAACAGCGAGGACTGAACCCCACCGTTGAAAACTTCCTGGGGGTAATAGTTCTATAAAGGGTTTGGATTATCCAAAACTCATGTGGGCCATACCACACGAAACATTGGGTGATCGAACGCTTGGTGTGACAAAAGTTTTATATCAGTATGATAATTTTTTCCTACAGTTTCATATCGTCTTCAAAAATAGATGGACGGAGTGGATTTGTCACGGATATCTGTGGACCCCACACAACCCTCGGCATGCAATCTGCTCTTGCCTTCAACACAACCTATCTCCAGTACTCCAACACTCTGATCTATAGCTCAAATGGTAGACTGAGTGAAAGATACCTCGTTTCATCACTGAGGTCTTGGCATCGGGGGTGGCTAACAGTGAAGTGTTAACTGAGAGAGGGGTGTTTTTTTTTTTTTTTTTTTTTTTTTTTTGGTTTTTCTAACACACTCACACACACTCACGCCATAGGGATTCACCACTTATGGATACTAGAACCCTTGATTGGGTGTTGAACTCCTGAAATTTACCACCCGAGCAAGAGTAAGCTAACAAGAAGAAGAACAAAAAAAACGATATGCACTCTTAGTAAAAGAGTTAGTTGAATTTACTTAATAAGGTAGTTTTGGTTTTTTTTTTTTTTTTTTTAAAAAAAAAAAAAAATAGATGTTTTAATCCATATGAAACACAAACACCATTAGACGTCAGCCATTAGGACACTGCAAAGTACGAGCTTATTAATTTAAATATTTTTAAATTGGGCGACTATTAGTTGATGGATCTAAAGCTAGGTGTGGTTATATGAAAAAACTTAAATAATAATAATAATAATAATAATAATTGAGTTGTCATGGAGCTAATATTTTGTATGTACCATGAGCATGAGGGTGATTTTGGGTAGGTACTGTGAATGAGTCTTGTATGATTTGCAGGACAGTCAGCCATTTCCCATGCAAGAGTTGTTGCCGGAACCTGCAACAAAATGCTCTAAGGCCTTATGATGTGTGTGAAATCCAAACCGCAAGAAGCTAAAAATATCAGCTAATAATGTAAAACTTGAATGGGCCACACAATAACGTTTGAAACCTTATAGGGCCCACAATAATGTTTATATGCCATCCAACCTTTTCATAATGTTATTGATCATTAAAAGATAAAAGAAAATCTGTGTTCCAAAACTTCCAATAATCTAAAAATGTTTCAAGACTGCGACGGTGATATAATCTCATTAAATTTTAGATCTGTCTGATTTTTAGGATCTTATCCTAAATAGTGTTATCGAAAATAATAAACGGAGTGGATGTCACATACACATTACGTTAGGCCTCACATATCCGATTTTTTCCACTAGAGCTCCCTGCAACGGTTAAATCGTGTCCATAAATTATAAATCTAAAAAATGTCTGATACTCTGACAGGGTTTGTGGATGATACACAGGCACTAAAAAGTTGCATATTAATCATACAAGTAATTCAAAGTGAATGTACAAATTACAGGTCCTACTTTAGATGTATCCTGATCCAAAAATTACCTTGTCTACTTAACTGACTATTGATTTGGTGGGCATCTGTTGGACGGTTAGAAATAAAAAGCATTGATTTGGTGGACATCTGTTGGACGGTTAAAAATGGAAAGCATCCAACGGTTCTATTTCAACATACAAGTGTCCACGAATCAGGATTACTGAACCAATGAGATTTTTAGGATTGCAACTTAGTAACAATGGTTTCCACAGAGAGTCGGCTTTTCATGGATTTTCATAGTGCTTGCATATCAAGAATCATACTGTTCCCGAGTATCAAATATCTCTTTCATCTGACACGTACACCCCCAGCTTGAATGGCTATCCGTCCATTACTGTGTATGCCTTTTATAACTAAAATTCGCAAGACTCGACTGAGTTATCTGACTCGTCGAGTCAATCGAGTCAAGAACGACTCAGTCGAGTTTCTATTCGCTGAACATGGTCCCAACAAGGATCCAATCTCCTTCATTGATGAAGAGATGGCCCACAGCTAGATTTTAAATGTGCACGGATACCATGTACCACAATCTACTTTATCAGCCACAGAAAGCAAGAACGAATCAAACAATCCAGTAACATTCAACAAACGTCTAGAACATTTCAAAAACATATTTGGAGTTGGTAATAGCCACACATCACTAAGTGGGCCCCACTTAAAAGCTCCACCAATGGCTGGAATGATGAACTATTCTAACGCGACCCATCTGAACTCGCTACGCACGTGCGATGAGTCACCCACATGTGAGATCAGGCCGTTCATCAGCATAGAGAGAAAATCATAAGAGGTGCCGAACGTGTAAATGGCCCACCAGACAAGAGTACAGGACTGAATGAAGCGACCGGGATGGATCTCACACACGTGTGCTCCGTTGGCACACGGACGGGGTATGAGGGAGCTATAAAAGAGAGATGCGGGAGTTGATGGGGAAGTACGAAACTGGAATCGGAGGCGGAGGCGGTTTTGATTTGGGTTTTGGAATTTTCTCGGCAGCTTCGCAGGAAACGCGCGAGGAAGGCCTAAAGCAGCTGAAGATGAACGGCCAGGATGCCATGGATTTCAGTTTCCCGCGAGAGAGAGAGAGAGAGAGTGAAAGAGATATGCTGCTGATCATGGAGTATGAGTTGCAGGTCGGAGCCTTTATATAAGCATAGGCAGTTCTTGTTGCGTGGAAAGCAAGGCAGGCAAGACGGAGACGGATTGGCTACTCCCCCTGACACCAGCCCCGTGGCTGATGGTCGGTGCTCTATGGGCCCCACCGTGATGTATGTGTTTCATCCATTCCGTTCATCCATTTTACCGATCATTTTAGGGATTTATAAAAAAAAAAGGTGATAGGGATATAAATCTTAAGTGGACCACACCAGAGGAAAACAATAATCATTGAATATCCACCATTAAAATCCTCCTGAGGCCCACTGTACTGTTTATTTGACAGCCAATCTGTTGATTAGGTCATAAAGACACACATGAAGGGAAAAAATAAATATCAGCTTTATGGCCTCCAAAATATTTTTAATGGTCATCATTCATTCAACGCTGTTTCCTGTAATGTGGTCCATTGAGATTGAGATATACCTCTTCTTTTTTTTTTTTAATATCATAAAATGATCTATAAAAATAGATGGACGGCATGGATGAAACACATATATCATGGTGGGGTCCACAGAGCACCCACTTGGCTGGTGGCAGTGGGAGTAGCCAATCCGTTCCCGGACGTGGATTGCGTCCTACCCCCGCGGACAGGGCTCTGTGGGGCCCACTGTGTTGTAAGTGTTTTATCCACGCCGTTAAACGCTTTTTTCCGATAATTTTAAGATGTGAACCAAAAAATGAAGCAGGTCCAAGGCTTAAGTGGACCACAAAGTGGGGATTGAACGTCCAGCATTAAAAACTTCTCGGGAGCTGGAGAAGTTTTGGATTAAGCTGATATTTGTGTTTTCACTTCATCCACGTCTATATGACCTTATGAATAGGTTGTATGGTAAAAAAAACATCACGTTGGCCCTTAGAAAGGTTTCAACGGTGGGTGTCATTATCAGTGCAGCTTCCTTTGGTGTGGTCCACTTAAGCCTTGGACCTGCCTCATTTTTTGGTTCATATATTAAAATTATCGAAAAAAAGTGTTTAATGGCGTGGATAAAACACTTACAACACAGTAGGCCCCACATAGCCCTCCCCGGACGGATTACCGTCCGGGCGGGGGTAGGACACCATCCGCGTCCATCCGTTCCCAGGCAAGACCAGGCCTTTCGCATGAAGTTCCTGCGCCGTGAACTTAGATGGGCCAACCGTGATATTTTTCAGGAATCCACTCCGTCCATCCCTTTTGTGAACTAATTTTAGGAGATTAGAACAAACTTGAACAAGATCCAAGATTCAAGCGGCCTTACTTCAAGGAAAAAGGTAGTTAGGGAAATTCCTACCGTTTTAAACTTCCCTCGGTTGTTCTACAGTAATGTTTATATGCCATCTATACCCTTAATAACTTCATTCCTGCTGGGATGAACTGAAAACACAAATATTAGCATTATTCAAAACTTCTGTGGCCCCACGAATATTTCAACTGTGGACGTTTAATTATCACGTTTTCAGCCTACTTGAGCATTGTATACTGTTCATTTTTTGACTCATGTCCTAAAATGAACTCACGAAATTGATGGACGGTAAAGATTTTATCAAAAATATCCCAGTGGGCCCCACCTGCGTTCCCAGCGCAGGAACTTGGCAGGAAATCCGCGTCCGACTACTGTGAAAGCCTTTCGCACGAACCTAAGTGGGGCTACATTGATGTTTGTGAGAAATCCATCCTCTCCACCCGTTTTGTGAGATTATTTTAAGACAGACAAAAATGAGTCGGATCCAATGCTAAAGTGGGCGGGGGAGGGTGTGTCCTTTTGAATCAGGATAATATTTATCTTTTAAGTTCTTTTAGTAGGAATGACGGTATGAACAGTATGGATAGCATGTAAACATCACTGCCGACCCAGGGAGGTTTCAACGGGAAAAATTTCTCTACCTACCCTTTCCTTTAGTTTGGCCCACTTTAGTCTTTGATTTTTCTAACCTTTTGTCATAAGTCCAAAAATGATCTCACAAAACGTATGAATGGAGTGAATTTCTCAAAAACATCGCAATGTCCCCACATAAGTTTCCAGCGAAGGAACTTTTCGCACGAAATCCGCGTCCTTGTCTACTCGCCTGTCCGTGCACCATGGGCCCCACCATGATGTATGTGTTTCATCCATTCCCTTTATCCATTTTTACATGTTATTTTATGACTTGATTCCAAAAATAATATGGATATAAATCTCAGGTGGACCACACCACAGGAAAACAATAGTGATTGGATATCCACCATTAAAATCCTCCTAAGGCCTACTGTATTGTTTATTTGTATTGTTTGTTTGACATCCAAGCTGTTATTTAGGTCATACAGGTACAAATGAAGGGAAAAAATAAAGATCTTCTTAATCCAAAACTTTTATATCCCCCGAAAGGTTCTTAATGGTATGAGACCAAAAATGAGGTATATTCCAATCTCAAGTGGACCACATTACAGGGGGCCATAAAAGTTTTGAATCAGGATAATATTTATCTTTTAAGTTCTTTTTAGTAGGAATGACGGTATGAACAGTATGGATAGCATGTAAACATCACTGCCGACCCAGGGAGGTTTCAATGGTAAAAATTTCTCTACCCACCCCCCTTTCCTTTAGTTTGGCCCACTTTAGTCTTTGATTTTTCTCACCTTTTGTCATAAGTCCAAAAATGATCTCACAAAACGTATGAATGGAGTGGATTTCTCAAAAACATCGCAATGTCCCCACATAAGTTTCCAGCGAAGGAACTTCTTTTCGCACGAAATCCGCGTCCTTGTCTACTCGCCTGTCCGTGCACCATGGGCCCTACCATGATGTATGTGTTTCATCCATTCCCTTTATCCATTTTTACATGTTATTTTATGACTTGATTCCAAAAATAATATGGATATAAATCTCAGGTGGACCACACCACAGGAAAACAATAGCGATTGGATATCCACCATTAAAATCCTCTTAAGGCCTACTGTTGTTTATTTGTATTGTTATTCATCCAAGCTGTTATTTAGGTCATACAGGAACAGATGAAGGGAAAAAATAAAGATCTTCTTGATCCAAAACTTTTATATCTCCCAAAAGGTTCTTAATGGTCTATGCTCATTCAACACGTTTTCCTGTAATGTGGTCCACTTGAGATTGGAATATACCTCATTTTTGGTCTCATACCATAAAATGATCTGGAAAACTAATATTTTTAATGGTCTACACTCATTCAAAACTGTTTCCTGTAATGTGGTCAACTTGAGATTGGGATATATCTAATTTTTGGTCTCATACTCTAAAATGATCTGTAAAAATAGATGGACGGCATAGATGAAACACATACATCATGGTGGGGCCCACAGAGCACCGACCATTAGCCATTGGCTAGTGTCAGGGAGTAGCCAATCCGTTTCCCCTTAGAAGCTTCCTTGTAATTTCAGACGCGGACTGTGTACTGATTGATGAACTGCCACTAGCGACGAAGCTACTGGACGCCGACGGTGCTCTGTGTACTCCCACAAGGATTATTTGTTTTATCCATGCCGTCCATCCATTTTGGATAACGAGACCAAAAATGAGGCAGATACGTATCTCATGTGGACCACACCACAGGAAAACAGTGGTGATTGAATACCACCATTAAAAATTTTTAGGGCCCACTATAATGTTTGTTTTCCATCTAACCTGTTATCAGGTCAAAAAGACCTGGGTGAAGGATAAAAAACAAATATCAACTTGATCCAAAATTTCTGTAGGCTCCAAGAAGTTTTTTATGGTGGGCATTCAATTACCACTGTTTCCTGTGGTGTGGTGCACCTGAGATTTGTACCTGCCTCATTTTTTGGATTATGCAATAAAATAATATGGAAAAATGTATGGACGGCGTGGATAAAACACATACAGCATGGTGGGACCACAGAGCACTGTCCAGTAGCTACTTGCTAGTTGCTACTAGCGATCCGTCGTTTCTGCCCGAGGAGGATCCAATACAAACGTTTATAGGATAAGCCTAACGTACAAATCCATGTGTGGGTCCATCGTGATGTTTTCTGATGACATCCAACCGTCTATATTACGCCACCTACTGTTCTTCTTTTATCCCAAAACTCTGGCTTATTAAAAAAGATCACTTTGGCCACACCACAGGAACAGATGGAATGGGACAGCCCCCATTAAAACGATCGAGACAGTACGTGGGGCCTACCGTGTTTTGTATATACATCTAATCCAATCAGAAGGTGCATCCAACTAGGATGAATGGACATCCAAAAGATAAGGCTGTTCTAAAATCAGGTGGATGATTTTAGAGGTTTTATGCATGATTTTATATGGTGTGGTCTATCTTATCTTTGGATCAAACCGAGTTTTAAGATTCATGGAGAACAAAAGGGGGACGCGGATTTCCTGCGACAGCCTTCCGCAGGAAGTTCCTGCTCAAGATTTTGGGTGGGTCCTACTTAGTTGTTTGTGTTTGTGTGAAATCTAATCCTTTTATCTGTTTTTTAAGCTCATTTTATGACGTGAGACCAAAATTGAGGAGGATCAAAAACTCAAATGGGCCACACGAGAAGAAACAGTAGAGATTTAGTGACCACTGTTGAAATATTTATATGTCCATAAAAGTTTTTAACGATATAATTTTTTTGTTTTTTTCACTTTATCTAAGTGAAAATGACCTTATAAACGGTTTAGATGGCATATAAACAACAAGGTAGAGCCTAGGAAGGTTTCAACGGTAGGCATTCCTTTCCCCACTGTTTCATCTCCTATGGCCCACTTGAGTTTTGGATCCTACCCATTTTTGGTAAAATGTCTTAAAATGAGGTCGAAAAATGGATGGACGGCTTTGATTTCTCATAAACATCGCAACAAGCCCCACCTAAAATCCTTGCGCAGGAACTTCAGTTCCTGCTAAAGGCTTTCGCAGGAAGTTCCTGCGCAAGATTCTGGGTGGGTCCTACTTAGTTGTTTGTGTGATGGAAGGGTTGGAAGTGCCCACAAGAGTAGTAGAGGTTATGCATAAGAGTTACAAAGAGGAGTGTTCTTCATATGTGAGAACGAGAGGATGTCATGTGACCTTATTGGTGGTGATGGGGGTGGTTTATGAGGCCTCCCCATAAAGACCATTGGCTGGTGGGCCCCTAATTGGTGGTGATTGTTAGTTGGTGCGGGTGCGGGTGCAGGAATTTTTCCTTATAAGATCAACGGTTGATCCCCCTGTCTGTTACATGTGATGAGTCAAAATGCGGTGCAATTCAAGGGCCTTCCCTTGGAGGACCAAGGGCCGATCCCATGTTTGTTGCATGTGATAAGCATGAATGTAATGCAGCTCAAGAGCTTTCCCTTGGTCGTAGCTTAGGGTTGAGCTTGCTTGGCAAACATGGAAATAGTTTCCTTAGATGACATTGACAGTGGGGGTGTTAGAGGTATTAGGGCCTGCTTAGTGTTGTGGTAGAGGATTTTGGAGTATGTTGTTGTTATTAGCAGCAACAGTTTCAGGAAGTGCAAACATGATCTTGTTTTGGTCAATTAAGTTTTGGACCACGTGTTTCAAAGAGAAATAGCGCTCAGTGATGTGACCCCGTCCCTAATAGAGTATGCAATACTCATTCTCCTTATAATTTGTCGGCAACGGGCTTGGTGGTGGCCTAAGCCGGAGCGGGTGTCAAGAGACGCCTTTGGATAAGAATGGCCAACATGTTATTGTATGATTGGGCCAAGGATGTAAATTGCCTAGGCACTTGTTCCACACCCGTTTGCCTGTTATGGTTTATGTATCATGGATTCCACTCGATTTCTTGTTGTTGTGGTTGGGGTTGTCATTCCTACTACAGAGTACTTCGTGCCCCTTGGGCTTATTCAACAATATTGTTGGTCTCCGCTGGGCGAAGAGCGGTTGTGTCTCTGTTTCTAACACCATACTTCACCGTCTTCTCTCTAGGTTTTGCTTTTTACATGGAGGTATACTAGTGGGGCCATGACACGATTGTACCAGCCCTAATCCCAGTTTCCACCTGTTCCCCAACACGGATCAGCTGGGTGAAATTGGCATAGGGGTACGAAATTAAATATCCAGATATGCTTGAATTGGCTGAATGAATGATTATAGATATTTTTCTTCTTCATCGATCGATGTTTTCATTCATGCGGCTCTAACTCTCCATCACCCAACATACGTCGACAATGTCTCATCATTCCTTTGCCTAAGGGCTGCCAAATCTTACCTTTGGGGTGCTACGTTTAAATTGTACGTAAAGTGATATACAAATACTTAAGACAATTGTTCCCACGTTCTAATCTTATGGTAGTTGAGAGATGTGTATCAATCGAAAGCACCATCCCTTAGGAATTTTAGGAATAAATGGATCAATGCTCCGTCATCTCCTACCATGGCATAAAGTGATGGGTTATTTTGACCCATCTTCGACTGGTCGAGAGCCCTGCTCGACTGGTCGAAAGCTGGTGGTCGACCGGTCGAAGGTTCGAGTCGAAAACTTCGACTTAAAGTCCAGCGAGTAATTTTGTTATTTTTTACTGTAGCTTGGACTGGTCGAAGGAACCTTCAACTGGTCGAAGGGGGCCTACGACTGGTCGAAGGGATGTCTCGACTAGTCGAAGGTTACGCAGTTTGTTCCGCGATTTTGCGCGAAACTGCGGATTTGAGTCCTTTCGCAACTGGGATGCGAAGAGGAGTTTCCCAAAACTATAAAAGGGGTTGCCTAGGGTTTTTCTAGGTATCACAAAATAGCAAGAGGGTTTCCTAAAGCTTTACAAGGGATTTGCTAAAGGGTTTAGGGCTATCAAAGGTGGAGAGAGGAGAAAAGAGAGAGAGGAAGCTTATAGAAGGGAGGTTCTGCTCGTGGAGGTCTCTACTTTGCAATCTACATCTCAGCGCTTCTATGTCCTCGTAATCGGTTAGATCTCTCCGTTTTCTCTATTTCTCTTATTGTTTATCCACTCCTGCGTGAGTGAAGAAGATTGTAACGTTCTACTTCATAGTGGATTGTTGATCTGGACGAGGTTCCGTGGTTTTTACCTCTTTGAGGGTTTTCCACGTAAAAATCTCTTGTGTGGTGTGTGATTGATGCTTTGATTTATTTCATTGCTTTATTATCCATAATTCTGGTTGTTTCGGGAGGCTAGATCCTAAGGTTTGTGCAAGGCATCCCAACAAAGTGGTATCAGAGCTAAGTTCATTGAACGGGTAGGATCGGTTTTGAATTATGGAAGGTGGCTCAAGGATGATCAGCCTCAATGGTTCTAACTGGACCATATGGAAGGCTAAGATGGAGGACTTGCTTTATTGCAAGGACCTATATTCTCCAATCTCAGGCATATCAGCAAAATCCAAGGATATGACTGATGATGATTGGAAGAAGATGGACCGAAAGACGGTGGGGGTTTATTAGACAATGGTTGGATGATTCTGTGTTCCACCATGTGTCTACGGAAACCTCAGCCGAAAGCCTATGGCTAAAATTACAAGGGCTGTATGAGAGGAAGACAGCCGGTAATAAGATATTTCTGATAAGGCGACTTGTGAATCTCAAGTTCAAGGATGGTGGTTCTGTGGCCGCACATGAATGAGGTCAGTAATATAGTGAACCAACTCACCTCTATGAAGATGGTCCTGGATGATGAATTGCAGGCTTTACTATTGCTTAGTTCATTGCCTGACAGTTGGGAGACATTGGTGGTGTCTCTAAGTAACTCCGCGCCAGACGGAAAGATATCCATGGAACAGGTAACCAGTTGTCTCTTCAATGAGGAGACAAGGAGGAAGTCTCAGGGGTCTACTCAGCAAGAGGCTCTTGTGACACAGGAACGGGGAGAGGAAAGAACAGGAAGGGCGGGAAGGCCCGAGATAAATCAAGAGGCAAGGTCGAGTAACAGAAAAGAGGTTGATTTGCTGGAACTGTGGCAAGAAGGGCCACTACAAGCATGAATGTCGTGGTAAGAAAAACGACAAGAAAGGAAAGGGAAGGAAGATGATCAGATTCCACTGCGGTCGCTTCAGATGGCGACATGGTAGTTATTCTTTCACAGATCACGATGTATGTCTCACGACTACGAGTCAGGGCACCGACTGGGTGATAGACTCGGGAGCTTCTTTTCATGCGACTCCACACAGGGACTCCTTCACAAGCTACAAGTCAGGTGACTATGGGACTATGAAGATGGGAAATTCTGGCGTATCAAAGATCGTGGGAGTTGGTGATATTTGTGTGAAAACTGATGTGGGCTGCACATTGGTTCTCAGGATGTGAGGCATATCCCAGACCTTCGCCTCAACTTGATGTCGACGGGAAGGTTGGATGATGATGGCTATGAAAGCCGGTTTGTTGGTGGGCGATGGAAGCTCATCAAGGGTTCATTGATCGTGGCAGAGGAAAGAAGTGTTGCACCCTTACAAGGCAAGTGTCAGTATGTGCAAGGGTGGATTGAACGCAGCGGAAGATTCAGCTATTGACATGTGGCACAGGCATCTAGGCCACATGAGTGAAAAAGGGCTTCAGCTACTAGCGAGGAAGCAGCTCCTTCCAGACGTGACAGGTATGCCTCTCAAAACCTGTCTTGATTGTTTATCAGGGAAACAGCATAGAGTTTCATTCATTAAAACTGCTTCTCATGTTAATAAAGTGCATGCATTAGATTGGTTTATTCTGATGTTTGTGGTCCTATGAGGACAAAAACCTTGGGTGGGGCATTGTATTTTGTCACTTTTATAGATGATGCATCTAGGAGGGTTTGGGTTTATGCTTTGAAATCCAAGGACGAGGTCTTTGGTGTGTTTAAATTGTTTCATGCTATGGTCGAGAGAGAGACAGGTAGACCATTGAAGTGCATCCGCACTGACAATGGTGGTGAATACATTGGCGACTTTCACGAGTACTGCAAGTCCCACGGTATACGGCATGAACAGACGGTTCCCAAGACCCCCCAGCATAATGGTGTAGCTGAGCGAATGAATCGCACCATTGTTGAGAGAATCAGATGTATGTTATCCCATGCGAAGTTGCCCAAGACGTTCTGGGGAGAAGCAATGCGCACGGCGGTGTATTTGATAAACAGGTCTCCATCAGCCCCGTTGAATGGAGAAGTACCTGAGAAGGTGTGGACTGGACAGGATCCATCGTACAGTCATCTCAGGGTATTTGGATGCAGGGCATCCGTTCACGTACCAAAGGACGAGAGGTCCAAGCTCGATATGAAGATCAGGCAGTGTGGTTCTTAGGGTACGGTGATGAAAAATTCGGTTACAGGTTATGGGATCCGACCGAGAGAGAAGAAGCTCGTCAGGAGCAGAGATGTGGTTTTCTTTGAAGATCATCAGTGTATCGAAGACATTGGTAAGCCAGAGAAGAACCAGCCTAGTTCAGGTGAGCTAGAGGACATGGATCCGATTACTCCTCCCGTGGTGCCTGATGACGGGGGAGTACAGCAAGGTGCAGAGGACGAGGGAGTTCCTTCAGAAGATGGACCAGGGGAGCAGCCCCCACTTGATCCACCTGTTGAGCCACAAGTGAGGAGGTCATCTAGGGACAGACAGCCGTCCAAGAGGTACTCGCCGCATGAGTACATTATGCTAACCGATGGGGGGAGAGCCAGAAGATTATTCTGAGGCCCTAGCCGACGAGCATAAGGAGGAGTGGTTGAAAGCTATGCAAGAGGAGATGGAATCCTTGCATAAGAACCACACCTATGACATGGTGAAATTGCCTAAGGGCAAGAAAGCTTTGAGCAATAAGTGGGTGTTTAGAAAGAAGGTTGAGCAGAAGAATTCACAGACGAGGTTAAGGCTAGACTTGTGGTGAAAGGGTTTGGTCAGATGAAAGGCATAGACTTCGAGGAGATATTCTCACCAGTGGTGAAGATGACATCCATACAGGTGTTGCTTGGTTTGGCGGCTAGCATGGATCTAGAGATAGAGCAGTTAGATGTTAAAACTGCCTTCTTCCATGGTGACCTGGAAGAATAAATCTACATGCACCAACCAGAGGGGTTCGAAGTCAAGGGCAAGGAGCATATGGTGTGTAGGCTGAGGAAGAGCTTGTATGGGCTGAAACAAGCTCCACGGCAATTGTACAAGAAGTTCGATTCGTTCATGTTACAGCATGAGTATGATAGAACGGAGTCGAACCACTGTGTGTTCACGCGTAAGTTCTCAGACGGTGATTTCTTAGTTCTGCTGTTATATGTTGATGACATGCTCATCATGGGAAAAGACGTCAAGAAGATTGACAGGCTGAAACAGGAGTTGGGCAAGTCTTTTGCGATGAAAGACTTGGGCCCGGCTAGACAGATCCTAGGAATGAAGATAACCCATGACAAGCAGCAGGAAGCTTTGGCTGTCACAAGAGCGGTATATTGAGAAAGTCCTAGAGCGGTTCAATATGAATGCGGCGAAGCCGGTCAGTACTCCACTGGATGGTCACTTCAGATTGAGCGACAGGCAGTGTCCCAAGACGAAGGAAGAGGTGGAAGAGATGCAGAAAATACCCTACGCGTCAGCAGTAGGAAGTTTGATGTATGCTATGGTGTGTACACGCCCAGACATAGCATATGCGGTTGGTGTTGTCAGCCGTAGTACCTTGCCAATCCTGGCAAAGAGCATTGGGCAGCGTGTGAAATGGATACTACGGTATCTAAGAGGCTCATCCAGGTTGAGCCTATGCTATGGTGACGGAAAACCTGTGTTAGAGGGCTACACAGATGCAGATATGGCAGGTGACATAGACTCCAGGAAGTCTACATCGGGGTTCATGTTCACGTTTGCAGGGGGAACGGTTTCTTGGCAGAGCAAGCTACAGAAGGTCGTAGCATTGTCGACGACAGAGGCCGAATACATTGCAGTCACAGAAGCATGTAAAGAGATGCTTTGGATGAAAAGGTTCCTACAGGAACTTAGCCTAAAGCAGGAGGAGCACGTGGTCTATTGCGATAGTCAGAGTGCTATACACTTGAGCAAGAATCCAAGTCAGCATTCCAAGTCGAAGCACATAGAGATTCGGTATACTGGATCAGGGATACTTTGGAACAGAAGGTGTTACAGCTTGAGAAAGTCCACACGGACGATAATGGGTCAGACATGATGACCAAGGCTTTGCTCAAGGGCAAGTTTGAGGTTTGTAGAAACCTGGCTGGCTTGAAGAAGGTGGATCCCTCCTGGGTCAAAAAGGGGGAGATTTGATGGGTTATTTTTACCCATCTTCGACTGGTCAAGAGCCCTGCTCGACTGGTCGAAGGCTGGTGGTCGACCGGTCGAAGGTTCGAGTCGAAAACTTCGACTCAAAGTCCAGCGAGTAATTTTGCTGTTTTTTACTGTAGCTTGGACTGGTCGAAGGGGGTTTACGACTGGTCGAAGGGATATCTCAACTAGTTGAAGGTTACGCAGTTTGTTCTGCGATTTTGCGCGAAACTGCGGATTTGAGTCCTTTCGCAACTAGGATGCGGAAAGGAGTTTCCCAAAACTATAAAAGGGGTTGCCTAGGGTTTTTCTAAGTATCACAAAATAGCAAGAGGGTTTCCTAAAGCTTTACAAGGTATTTGCTAAAGGGTTTAGGGCTATCAAAGGTGAGAGAGAGATGGAGAAAGAGAGAGAGGAAGCTTATAGAAGGGAGGTTCTGCTCGTGGAGGTTCTCTACTTTGCAATCTACATCTCAGCGCTTCTATGTCCTCGTAATCGGTTAGATCTCTCCGTTTTCTCTATTTCTCTTATTTTTATCCACTCCTGCGTGAGTGAAGAAGATTGTAACGTTCTACTTCATAGTGGATTGTTGATCTGGATGAGGTCCCGTGGTTTTTACCTCTTTGAGGGTTTTCCACGTAAAAATCTCTTGTGTGGTGTGATTGATGCTTTGATTTATTTCATTACTTTATTATCCATAATTTTGGTTTATTTCGGGAGGCTAGATCCTAAGGTTTGTGCAAGGCATCCCAACATAAAGTTCGCCACAAAAAACTTTTAAATGTGCAGTTGGGCATCCTATGCCATTATACCGTTGAAATTTGGGTAATTCGAAGTCTGCAGGTACCCTGGTATCGAGGAAGGGACAAAGATCCCTAAACTTAGTGGACAAAAGCTCCACCTCATGTTGTTTTTGAAACTCGTTTTGCATGGCCCTTACCTGGTCCTCGAAGTGTTCACGAAGTCAATCAAATTGAAAGATCATATTGAAAGATCACCTGGACCATACCACAAATAGCAGTGGTGATAATGATTTCCACTGTTGAAACTCCACAGGGCCCACCACGGCGTTTACTTTTCATCCAATCCGGTCATGTGGTCCTGGTTTTAAAAGGTTAGCAACCATCATGTTGATCAGAACTTTTGGTGCTCCCAAGAGGACTTCAATGGTGGACGTTCAACTCTCCACTGGTTTTTTGCGGTGTGATCCACCGGATAGATCTGTCCCATTTTTAGTCTCAAGCCTTGAGACGAGCTTGCCAATTGATGGACGGTTTAGATATAATATATACATCATATATGGGCCTCACAATTGGATGCAAAACAGATGGACGACGTTGATGTAACGCACGTCCCAGTGGGCCACACTGTCCTCAGCTAGACGGTGTGAAGGAAACACATACACCGTGGTGGTCCCATGTGCTGGGTACAGTACGGTTAGAGCTGTACACGAGTCGAGTCGAGTCGAGTATCGCCCTACTCGTACTCAGGCTCTACTCGGCCGAGTAGCATGACCCCCTGCTCATACTCTACTCGCCCGAGTACGAGTCGAGTACGAGTAGTAAACGAGTCGAGTCGAGTCGAGTCCGAGTTTTCGAAGCGAGTTCGAGTACGAGCACACGAGTTGAGTACCGAGTGCGAGTTTTCAAGTCGAGTCCGAGTACGAGCACACGAGTTGAGTACCGAGTGCCAGTTTTCGAGGCGAGTTCGAGTCTGAGTCTGAATTTGAGCACTTTTGTGTATGGATTTTATCCACACCGTCCTTCCATTTTGACGTATTATTTTAGTATGGAAGCCTAAAAATAAGGCAGATCCGAGGATCAAGTAGGCCACACAATGATGATTAAACTACCACCGTTGAAAACTTCTTGAAGCCGTTGAAGCTTTTGATCAAGTTGATTTGATATTTGTATTTTCCCAGATCCAGGTCTATGTTACATTATAATTAGGCTAGATGGCAAATAAACATCAAGGTAAGAAACAGTGCTGATTAACCATCCTACCATTGAAAGCTTCTCAGGGCGCACTTGTTTCCTAGTGCTTATTTACCATCCAATTAAAAATGGTTGGGACGAGCTGTGGACGGACATGGCACCGAACAGAAAATGGTGGGCCAAACAAAACAAGAAAATCTGCGGACGGACAGGAGCACTGGACACAAAAATGGTGGCCCCCCAACCACATAGATTATGTAATCCATCAAAATCAACTTCGGAAGCAACATATTCAAAACAAAATTCTTACCTGATGGACAGACAGGGGGCACCGGGCAGGGGTGGGACGAGCTGCGGACAGGGGGCGTCGCCGCGTCAGGCAGGCCAGGGACGAGCAGCAGCAGGGACAGGGGCACCGGGTAGGGTAGGGACGATCTGCGGGCAGGGCAGTGAGCCAGTGACCAGACGACTGATGAGCTGCGGAGTGCGGACAGGGACAAGCTCCAGGGAGAGAGAGAGAGAGAGAGAGAGAAAAGAAGAAGAAGATGGGCGTGCCAGACAGGGGAATGAAAGGAGAGAGAGAGAGGGAAATGGGAATGGCCGAACGGGCGCTGGCCGATGGGAGGGAGGGAAGGAAAGGGAAGGGTTTTTTCAATTTGGGAGGGCGGTCGTGAAAGCTGAAAGCGACCGGGATTAGGGATTTAGAGTTATGTATATGGCCCTGGTCGAGTAACAAGTCGAGTAACGAGTCGAGTAACGATTCGAGTAACGATTCGAGTAACGAGTCGAGCAGCAACGAGTCGTCGAGTAACGAGTCGAGTACTCCTTTGCTCGTACTCTACTCGAACTCAAAACGAGTAGTAAAAAACTGCTCGTACTCGGCTCTAACTCAGCCGAGTCGAGCATCGAGTCGAGCATTCCGAGTCGAGTCAATCGAGTACCCGAGCTTTGCCTGCTCGTGTACAGCTCTAAGTACGGTACGTGGGGCCCAACCCATATATATATATATATATATATATATTATATTATATATATATATATTATATATATATATATATATATTATTCAATATGCATGCCAAACGTCCAGTACTGGACGTCCACTGATGGACGGTCTAGACACAACGTCCATTGGTGGATGACCAAGAATCATTGATGGACAGTTTGGATAAAATACAACGTCTTGGCGTGGCCCACCGAGATTTTCTAATGGTGCAGCCATCAGTTTTTTAAACAGAGTGAAGGTGTAACCCACCTGCAATGGTGCAGGGCCCACGTTGGCGTGGTGTGGCCCACCAGATCTTTCACAGGGTGCGGCCCATCCGCAGGTGCAGCGTGCAGTCCACCATTTAAGATGTGGTGTGGCCCATCTGCCGCTGCAGTGTGCGGCCCACGCCAGGTGCAGTGTGCAGCCCACCTGCTATTTGGTGAGGCCCAACAACTGCCTACGAAACAGGGCCCGGTTCAACATTGCATACGACCCACTGCCTGGGTCCGCTTGAGGCCATCTTTCAGCTATTTCTCAGGCTGAGAGATAGCTCCATTGCATGGCCCGTTTGTGAGGTTGGTTCCAGCTCAAATCAGAGTTCAACGGGGACTTTTCCTGTCCCACTTTCAGCCCCAGAAACGGCCAGGATTTGACCTATTTCCTGGCCCACTTTTAGCCCCAAGAAACAACCAGGATTTCTCCCGTTTCCTGGCCCGATTTTCAGGCTGATTTTGGACTGATTTTCAGCAGTTAGCTGAGGCCATTTCCAGGTTCGTTCAGCCTCGAAACGAGTCATGTCCATAGGCCATGTTCGGCCCTCTTTAGAGCCCAAACAGAGTCCGTTTTTGGCTCTCTGTATGGTCCCGCCGGTGGGTGTTTCAGCCACGAACAGGGCTCTATTTAACGGGCAGTTTGGGGTGTGTGGGTGAGGCGTGATGGAGCTTCGGTTCGAGTTTATTTTAGAGTTTCAAAAAGGTGGAGGGAGAGGTTTTACCTGCTTCAGTCGGGTCTGCCCCGAGCTTGGGCTAGCACGCACACACCCACCTTCCTTTCACTCACCTTCTTTCCTTCCCTTATCTTTCTCTCACTTAGGTGGTGAGGCTATAGTCCCACACTGACTCGACTCGGTCCGGTTCTCACAAACTGAGTTGGGGCAGTGTGCACCGAGCTCACTAAACACCCTCTGTTTCACTCCTCCTCCTCTCTGTTTTCTCTTTCTTTTCTTTTCCTCTGTTTCTCTCCTCTTTTCCTTTCCTTCTTCCCTTTCTTTTTTGTTTGTGTGGGAGCTAAAGGGCAGCAGTGCCCATTTATAGGCAAGGGAGGAAAACCTCCGATGGCGTCTCCATCCTTTCACAGACGAAAATGGAAGACCTGTTTTTTTCACCATTAAGGCTTTTCCAGCCTTTTTTTTTTTTTTTGCCATGAGGGGATTCTCCCCAGCTGGCTTGTTTGAGGCCTCAATCCTCTGATAAAGAGGGTGGTGGCTTGCATTTTAAGTCACCAGATGGTCCTTCCTTTTGGATCCTAGCCATTCGTGAAAGGAATGGACGGTTGAGACCCAAATCCCACATTCCTATGCGTGGGTCTAAATCCCTATACCGTTTTGGTTAGGCGGACCCCACGAGGAGAATGGACGGTTTGGATTGTCCGAAAACGACCAGGGTGGGCCACTTTGAAGCTCAAAGGTCGACAGATTTAAATGGCGTGTTGGCGGGAAGGAGTTTGAGGAGATTTGTGTTTTGGGTTCGGTCAAACGCCGTTTGACCAGCAATGGTCGTCCAGTGCACCTCGTGCACTATCATTTGGGTGTACGTGCACCTAGTTTTTGGAGGCCCACTATGACTCTGGTGTTTGATCTGCCCCGTTCGATTGTCTTGGGGACTAGACATAAGGGTTCCGGCCTGGTTTAGGGTGGGGCCGAGGCCCAGGTGGGCTATATCATGCCTTTCAGGGCTCTATTCTGCCCATATATCGCGATCCAATGGTCAGATGGGTACGAGGTCTTGTTTTGACGGTTGAACAGGGATTCGAGGGGTTTCAAGTGCCTGGTAGGCCATAATTTATTCTTCCAAGGTTGTTAGTGGATGTATTGTGCTAATGTGACTTAGTTAACTTGTTCAAAAATTGTTTTAATCTAAGGGTTTGTTAAGTTTTACCTTCCGGGCTGGTGTTGGGTTCAACTTGGCTCCTTCAGTTCTTGGTGGTCAGCTTTATCGTCGATTGGGAGTCCCAACCTACACGTGTAAATTTTAAGTTGTCTTGTTAATCGCTCTTAGTCCCTATAACCGTTGTCCTCAGAGGTAACACCCATGTACCAAAAGTACGTGGTATTACAAGGTAGGTCTTTATTTAGTTACAGTTGTCTTGATTAGTCAGTGATGGGTTGGCTAGATTTGGACCCTAGATGAACAAATCATGAGACTAGACTCGAGGTTTAAGTGATCGGGCGAATTCGTTGGCTTCCTATGGTTGATTAATCGAATTTGTACGGTTCTTTACTAGTACCACCCGCGTATAGGCTCACCCCGAACGTTAGGGGTTAGTAAGTGATAACATAAGGATTTTTTTTTTAAAATCCGAAATAGCAAAAATCTGGGACGTTACACGAAATGTGGTCCTACTAGGAGGGCGAGCTTGGTTGTAATGATATCTAGGAACAATAGGTAGCTATTGTGGTTGGCTTGAATTGAAACAAATTCTCGTTAAGGGAAGATTGTTGGAATTGACCGGATTGAGATTGACTGGAATGTGTTGACTGAAGTGTTGGTTGGCTCCCGTTAAGGGGAGAAAAGTTGACAGCAAACTGGTTCTCTGCTCGTACTTGTCATTGTCTCCGATTAGGGAGAGGGTGTATCGAAGTTTAAATGGTTGTGACTAGTAGGTTTTGAAAGTGGACCAAGTTCCCATTAAGGAGAATGTGTTGGAAATGATTAATGGTTGGGTTTGAAAGACTTGCGTAGATGTTAGGCTGTCATATGTTATAGATGAGTGGTGCAATTCTCGTGTGTGGCGGTTTATCATGTCCTATAACCTATTCAAGCTAAGAGCCAGATCAGTCATCGAGGGAGTGAATGTGACTAGTTGAGAAGCTTGCGGTCTTGTTGAATCTGGAGGAGTTGGAGAGTTGTCACCTTGGGCTGACATTGTTGCTTGTGCTCGAGTTCAAATAATGCTTCAGTAAGTATGTGATGGTTCCACAAAGTGGTGAACTTGTAACTGGTTTTTGGGCGCAATATTTGTAGAATGGCCGACTTTCTTCTTGGTTCTTAGTTCAACAACATGTTTTTCTTTCTCTCTCTATTCTTTTTCTCTCTTTTTTCTCCTTTTTTATTTTTTATTTATTTTTTTCTCTTTTGAAAGTCGAAAGGAGTGCACATGATCTACATGATAAGGGGACTAGCAACTACTAAAATAGTTGGAATGGAACAAGACCAATGTGTACTGGAATACAGAATACAACTAGATTCGGGGACTAGTTAGTACTAGATTTGTTGGAATGGAACAAGACCATGTATACCAGAATACAAAATTCTGCTAGATCTGAGGACCAATGAGTACTGGAATTGCTAGAATGGAACAAGACCAGTGTATAATGGAATACAGAATGTAATCAAGTGTCAAGACCAATCTGTGTGTTGGAACGACAGTTCCAAAGAAGGAACCAGGACCAGTGTGAACTGGAATCATCAGTTGGTTAATGGGTTAGGAAGTTAGCGAGGACCGATATTACACTATAATGAATTAAGTTATGAAATCCCCAAAGAAATCGGAAAATCCCATATTTCAAGTTGGGCCTTAGCTAGCAGCTAGGTTCCCCAGTGGAGTTACCATTCTATGGACGCCCTCCCAAGCGTGGCATCCCAACTCCTTCCGTCCTACCTTAAGGTGAGAAAGGAATGAGAGTCTACGTGGTCGTCACAATTTTTTATGTGAAACACAAGGTGTATATGGTTTGATTAGAGTTGGATAAGCTTCCTCGACTATGCAATACCTTTCCCAAGGTGGCAAGAATGGCAAATATGAATGTTTGAAAGGTGGCAAGAATGGCAAATATGAATGTTTGGAGTCATCATTAGCTAGAAAATGTCTCTAAATTCTACGGTTGGCTAGGGTCCAAAGAACAACTTGAAGGATGAGAAAAAGACAAGAATCCCTCACCTTAAATGACTCTTACGCTGATCTACACCATTGACTCAAGGTAAGGGCCTTAGTTACGGAAAAGGAAGAAGTTAGACACCATTTTTTGTCCGTACAATGCACAGTCTCTACTTTACATGATTTTATTAATTTCTTTGAGAATTATATAGTGACTTGTTAGATAGATGAAATTAAAGAAAAATGAGCAAAGTTTAAAAGTGATGTGAAGAAATATACTCGGACTATGTGGAATTGGAATGGATTAGTCTTAAAGAGGATGGAAAGAAATGTGAAATCAAATACTCTACTTATGCAGAAGAGATAATCAAACATCCCTAATTGTATCCCCTACTATTCACCTAAGCTACTTTGATATACAGCCATTATAAAGTTTATCTTGAGTATTACACCGTTGAACGCTAACGAAAGTTATCCTTTCTGACTAAGTATCTCTGAGTTAGTTTTAGTTGTTGATTTATTTTCAGACGGAGACCTCACTGACTTAGCCTTACGCCACTGGCCTTCTATCTCACACCACCTCTCAATCTGTCGCATCGGCTCCCCTCTTCTTCTTTTCTCCTTCTCTCTCTCTCTCTTCCTCTCTCTCTCTCTCTCTCTCTCTCTCTCTCTCTCTCTCTCTCTCTCTCTTTTCCCTTCCATTTTTCACCCTTGGCGATGGATATTTATAATGTGAAATTGGCAGTTTGGAGATGTTTGTTGTGTATAGTATACAGTAATGACAAGATAGGTGTCAGGCGTCAGTGCACAGTACCAATGAAGCGGTCCTATTATAAGTTACCATAAGACTGTTGGGATTTATGTTGTGGAATCACACAAATATGGATCTAGGATAGCAATCCAAGAGCACCAAGCAAACACAAAAGAACATAAATTTAACGTGGAAAACCCTTTCGGGAAAAAACCATGGTACAAAGCGACAGAAATTCCGCTATGAAAGCACAGATTACAAAGATGGAAGACTTACCTAGCTTGAGCAATCCTCAAACCTCTCCTTTTATCCACCCCTTGAAACCCTAAAACTCTTTTAGAAATACTTAGAACCTCTTAGAATGCCTCCTAGTCCCCTATCCACCCCTATTTATAGACTTAGAAACAAGCAGAAATGAAACATAAAACAAAATTCGCAAAATCTGCGTTTCCGCAAACGAATCTACGTAAACCTTCGATGACATCAAGCATCCTTTGATGTCATTGAAGAAGGACCAAAACTGTCCAGCGACCGGGGCCTAAAATTATCAAAAAATTCGATTTATCGAGTTTGCTTCGATGACATCGAACCATGTAAACCAGATTGAAGACATCTATTTACAACAATCCCCACCATGTCTTCAATCTTCAAATATGTAGCTTCTTGTCCTCTTCTCTTATCTCTGCCTCTCATCATAGCTTCATCAATGCTTCTCATGCACACTCCGTCCTCCTTTTACGCCATCACCAAGCCTAGAGAAGTTGTACAGAACTTGAACTTCTCTGTAGAAACAACCTTGGTGAGCATGTCTGCTGGATCGAAATCCACATGCCCTACCTCATTTGCTCCTGTCTTCTCAAAAATAAAACGTAGTCCTTCGTACCTTGAATGTATCGAAATAACCATCTCACTGCATCCCAATGTTGCTAGCCGGGGTATTTGCTCACAACACCGATTGTCTGTGAAATAACCGGTGTAATACAAACCATGGTATACACTACCAACTGCATTCGAATAAGACTCATGAGACATATCATGTTTTCCTCATCTGTTTAGGGACATGGCCTGAGGAAAACTTGAGGAGAGTCGCATAGGGAACGCTCACCGACTTTGTTTGGTCCATCACATACTTGATCAATACCTACTCAAGGTATTCTGCCTGAGATAACCAAAGTCTGCTCCTCTTCCAGTCTCTATGAATATCAATGCTAAGAATCATCTTTGCAACCCCTCGATCCTTTATCTTGAATGTTTCACTTAACCGAGTCTTTAGTACGTTGATTTCATATATGTCATGATTGGCGATCTACATGTCATCAACATACAATACCTGACTCACCATGAAGGAATTAAATTTTATACCACTGTCTAGGTGACAGGTCGTACAACAACCTCCTGCAAACCTTTGTTCTCTGCTCCTTTAACTTCGAACCGATCTTGTACTTCATGTCGAACAACTCTTCCAATTTCTCATGTAGAAGTGTTATCTCCACATCATCCGTTTTAACTCAAGATCACATTGGGCAATCAACGCCATACGGATCTAATAGGCACCTGCTATCCCGTTGGTGCGAATATCTCTGAGAAGGCAATCCCTTCTCTCTGAGCATAACCCTTCATGTAACGCCCTGAAACTCAGGGGTCGAGCATAAACTCAACTCTCGAGTTCCAGAACAGCACTTATGCAACATAGATAATCATGATTAAATGTTGTCTGTAATAGAGCATTGAACATGAGTGAGATTAAGCCAAAACAGCATATCATACTCCAGAAACAGTTAAATTGCAAGCGGAAGATTGTGATAGATATATAAAATATTTAAAAAAAACTATGGTAAGTCTCCAGAGTGTGATAAGGTTACCAGGTTAATGAATTACAAGTACAATTCAAATTATACCAAATGTGTAGTGTCATCTAGTCAACATCCTTATAATCCCGTCGATCAAGACACGACTCATATGAAGCCGTCAGCACACAACATACACGAACAAGCATCACTGTCGTCATAAAGGTCCGGCTCCGCAGCAAGAGTAGCGTCGCCATCTGCAATCAGACAAAGTCTGATGGGTGTTCGGAACACCGTCCCGTAACGTGGGAGTGAGTTGCCAACTCAGTGGAACAATAAAGCATAGGTTAACATGTTATCGACTCAGTCAAGCAGTAATGATAAAGCAGTATAATCAAACACTCCTAACTACTCTTATTAATGCAAGTATGAATGCAGTCATGATAGATGCCCTCACCGACATACTCCCTCATGCGACACCATCTTACGTTCGCAGCATGCTTGCTTTCCTCAGTGCTCCACATCTTCCAGGCACATGCAATGCATTATGAGCATGATTACCGAGTTGTTATTAGTCTATTTCAAATAGCAGGATTAGGAAACTAAGGTACCTCCCTTGTATCATTCCCAAACATGATCCATTCTAGGGTCGTCAGTCCTAGACAATCTCATACGATGGTGTGTTTCTAGGTCGCTGCAAGGGCTGCCAGAGCTATTACACGGAATCGTTGCACCACTCCCCCATCACCTTATCAATACAGGCCTAGTTTATACTCTATTACTACGGGAAGGCTCATCACTTCACCGCAGATTTAGAGTATGCTCGAGGTCACTACACCGGGTACGGTCAAGGCTGTCAAGGCTGTTACACGGAATCGTTGCACCACTCCCCCATCACCCATCAAACAGTGTAGGCCGACAGCTCAAATATAGTGTCTCATACCACCATAATCGGCTCACGAGTCTGGTTGCTCACTGGTCACTATGGGGAGGCACGTGGCCCCAGCGTAGGCCGACAGCTCAACCACAGTGTCCCATACCACCATGCCCGGCTCATGAGTCTTAGCGGATCGAGGTACCATGGTTGACGGAATTCCACTGGTAAGTTTGGTACCCTAGGTTCAAGCAGTGGTGACCAAACATGGTGAACATACATTAGACATATCGGGTTATTTGACGAGTCTGACTAGCTCGAGCGCACGATCAACTGAACGACATGAAGTGCATAAGCACTTCGCGTGGCCTAACCACTGCCGTCTACTGAAGTACGACTTGGGTTCGTCAAACACATCTTACATGGCGAAATGAATCTCAACCACGATGAATCGCAACCACGATCTCAAATCTGCTACCGATTGCCTGGACTATAAACATAGTCTCAAACTCAATCAATCCTTATTTAGAACATGTAGAGTAAAGCATAATAGACAAAGTAAATCAAACATGTTAACAAACATATCATAAAGCATGTTATAAAGCATGTTGTAAAACACTATATAAACAAGAATACAAACACATATGTTTCACAAGTAAGCGGTTAAAGTAAACAACCACATGGAGGAAATCATGCAGGTCTCGAAGGTAGTTGAGAATCCCATCTCAACACCTATCTAAGGCACCATTATCCAAGCACTTACTCTTACAAGCATTTTCACAAACACTTAGAATACACTATTCCAACATACATAGTGTATGTTAGTAAAACATGTATTAAGGTGAATCCTTTCGCCAAGCAAGTATTTTACGCATATATAACATGTTCATACGGCAAATAGTCATGGCAAACACATCTCCAAAATATATACATATACAGTACTTTCTACATTACACTATTTCTACATACATAGTGTATATTAGCAAACATGTATTATGGCGAATCTTTTCGCCAAATAAGTATTTTATTCATATACCATATATTCATACAACAAATAATCATGGCAAACACATTTCCAAAATTTATACGTATATGGTATTTCTACGAATACCTAGAATATGTAAAATTCCATATTCTACATCTTTAATTGAAACGGAAAACAGACAGCACTTTGTACATGTGCAATTGCATGCAGATCATGAATCTATCATTATCTGACATTGAAAGCGTTGAAAACCATAACTTATACACCTAAAGTCCGCACCTTTTGTCGTAGAATCGAAACGAATACGATAGGTTTGCTAAGCTTCCATCTACGGCAGTTTGGCAACCTATAGAACGAAATAGGTTAGCTATTTCATAACCTACAACCTATCCCAAAATAGATTAGGGTTAGGATTTCTTACCTAGAAATGACGCGGAATCACCGGGAAAGCAACGAGAATGGTGCGGTGCAGCGCTGTGTGTAGTGGCAGGGAATAGCAGTTGGGAGATTCTCACACTTCTCTCACTCTTTCTCTCTCTTTTCTCTCTTCTCTCTCTAGGGTTTATCTCAAATTCGTATCGCTGTGAGAGAGAGGTTTCTAAG
>JAJHSJ010000002.1:12752550-12805043 GCA_021015155.1 Magnolia officinalis | reverse complement strand
GGTGTGACCTAAAGCGAAGTGCCTAAAACAAATTTTCACTAGTCCAAGAAGACTTGTTTCCAAGGGATTTATGAAAGATTTTAGCCTTTTAGGTTGGTAAAGTAGTCATATTACTTCTCTTCAAAAAAAAAAGATGACCGATTTGCACATAACTCTACAGCTCATGGGAGCTTGGCACAACCCTGCCTAATCATTATTTGACATAACACAGGTAACTCAGAAAGCAAAAAGCTTACCTTGTGAGCTGCTGCCTCAGTGGCAAACTCAACATTGCCGAATCCCTTGAAGGCACCCCTCTTCACTTGATGCAAATCGGACGTCAACGACCTCACCAGCACCTTTGAAGAATTCCTTTCTGCAGGTGAACAAAGGAAGCAGATTACCTCATTTTATCAAGGTGTAGCCATCTCATTTCCCATACACATTGATAGATTAAATCTAGTCAGAAGAGTAGTTCTCCTGGTATTCTTAAATGATACTTACACATCGGATCTTTCAACAGAATAGGATATTTGCCAACAATAGGGTTTTTGATCCAGAAGGCTGGGCACTGGAGTTGCAGTGTTTTAGGCTGTATCAATTTAGTATATGGCTGTCAGGTTCTGTAATATAGAGCTTTAAAAAAATATATATCATAGCCACATAGTCAAGAATATTACTGCCTTCTTTTCGGTCTTTGTCATTGTGGCATCTGCCATTTTGACATCACCATCCTGCGGTTGCAACGTCTTTCAATCAATTAAAAGATTAGAAACTAAAACAACATAAACAGTTTGCACAAGGAAAGAGAAACAGAGCATGTGCAGCACTTCATCATTATGATGCCATCGTTGCAAATATATAAGATATTAAGATACCACTCTGAAGTTAGTACAATTAATATGATGTACCCTTGTATTGCAGCAAACTTGCAAATACCATGAAAGATACCAGCACAAAAAAGCAAGGAGGAAAACATCTAAAACATATAACACCAGTAGTTTTGGACAATTTTGCCCATGTAATTAGTCTCAAGATTAACAACGGACAGCTGCGATTCTACACACTGTTCGTCGATCAACCCGTGTAGACTTAATTCATTGAGGCAGATTACAAATAATATTTACAATATCATCAACTCCATTCAGATGGCTTCTGGTCCCTATTTAATTTATCAAATCATGAACATACATCATTACCTTTTTTCTTAGAGTCTTGGCCGACTCTTCCTCCTCACTTTCCCTCAACTCCTCATCTAAACTGCTACTTTCTCTGTAGCTACAGTTGACTGGGATAGAGATCAAAAGATAGAGTTAGCAGTTTCAGTAGCTCAGCTGATTACCAAATGAGAAGAATACCACAGTATCAACAATAATGTTTATTATGATTGAATTTCCAATATATTTTCAACATTAACATTGTTCACCTTTTTCTGTTGTTTCTTTACAGCCTCGTCATCAGAGCTGTCATCCTCATCTTTCATCACTGCTGCTGTCCTTTTTTAACACCTTTGCATCGGCCTTCTCAGCATTATCAGTAATAGCGGTCAGTACAGCCATGGAAATCAATCAAACCAAAGAATATATATATATAGTATATATATATATATATATATATATATATATAGATATATATATATATATATCACAGGATTAACAGAAGATGTTTATTATGATCAAATATTCCAAGAAATGATTAACCTACCGGAACTTTCAACTTCTTCTTTTCTGGCTCGTCGTTGCTTTCATCAGAACTATCATCTTTCTTGGGAACAGCATTTTTCTGGATACAAAGTTGCATGAACTTAGTCAAAAAGAGTCAAATAACGTCAAAGCATCAACCAACCACCAACATGGTAAACAAGACCCCAAGAATACCAATAAAAGACGAAGAAAGAAATATCCCTAAGATGTTACTGCAGCACTAGAGTATTGAATACCCACATGAATGGTGTATACCAAATGAATAATACAGCAAGTAAAATAACCACAATAAGATCGTGATTGTCACTTCCCTAGAAAAAGGAGAAAATATCACTATAAAATTTTGTTTGGAAGTAACACAACAATACAAGATAAGTAAAAATGTCATGGAAAAAACAAACAAAAAAAAAAAAAAAAAAAAAAAAAGAAGATATCAACAAGTTCCGTGCAATGTGTGAAATTGACCAAACTAAGAATCCAAAATCCCGGAGGCCAAAAACATATGCTACTAAATAATGATTTCAGTGAAGGGGGTGCACGAAAGCACCCACATCTTACTTTCTTTTGGTAAATGGAGCAAATACGAAAGAAACAGTCCAAACTTTTCATTGCACATGACACATTTAGAACAGCAAACTTCGGGTGCTGGCAATACTACCACTGAAAACAGGCGCAAATGTCAAACCTTCCAGCTTTCTATACGTTGAAAACATGAGACACTTAGTGAAGATTGGAGGAGGCACTGGAAATCAATCCCAGAAAGCCTGATAACAGATGTGAAAGCTTCGCCATGTGGGCATGTTAAAATTTTTGAGTAAGAAATGATAACAGAACAGAACCTTTCTGTAAATCTTCACAATGAGCATATGTTTTTATAATTTTTAGTTGGAATTATAATCTAATGGTATATCATGTGCCGTGAACTCATGTTGCATTATGCATATTCTTTCTCTATTTTCAAGCAACCACTAATTTTCTTCTTGAAAGTGCTTTAAATTTGTCTGAATTGGAAATCTTTCCATCTCTTCTATTCTGTTTGTTTTATTCTCTTAGCTTCCATTTCTAATGAGTTTTCTCACTGCCTTTACTGAAAGATATGATTGTGGGACGATTCTCATATATTATATGATTTTTTTTTTTTTTCTGTGCTCTTGACTCTCTTCTCAATATCTTCCAAAGAATCTTATTATTATTCAGCAAAATCCAGAAAATCTGGCTGTAATGCTGTGTGCATTATAATGACTGACTTTTTTTAATCAGCCAAATTCTAGCGATGTGAAGGAATTCAGAATGAAGCTTGAGGAGCGGAGACACAGTTCAAGCAGACAATGTAAGAGCACATGATGAAAACATAGCCCACGTACAACTAAAAGTACTGGGTGATTGGAGTGACAGATAGATGATTTTAAAAGTTTAAATTAACCTATGAGAGGCAAGCATAATCTATCATGCGGCTGAAAATGAAGAGAACGCATATCAGAAAGACATTACGCTTGAGAGTGATGTTCAGGTGTAAGTTGCATACAAGTGAAATCACTTCTTTTGCTCAGGATTTCAAATGCACTTAAAAAGTTGTGAGTGCTTTACAGCTTGTAACTCGCTTACAGGTGAAATTTTCTGTCCAAACACCACCTTAAGTGGGGTTGCCTGTAAACCCTTGACAACTAATAAAACTTCCAGGCATCTAAATGACCCCTAAATGCACCGGAAAATTAAGAAATCATATGATCCTTGGTCTAAGCATGTAGTGTCTTCACATAGATGGCTAAGAAAGAACTAGAGTGGCAATCTAAATTCAACAGAAAATGCCAAATTTGGGTTGGTGGGTCTTCCCAATCTTGCTATATTTGGGGCATGGTCCATCCATTGTGCGTCCCATCATAGCAATGGTCTCAAAGACTAAACCACAGGCCCCACTTGTACAAATTCAAGGCTTATACAATAAGTATCCCTGGGCCAAGGATCAAATAGTATTTCAAGGAGAAAATCAGATAGAGGAGACAATTACCACAGTCAATGCGGTCCAAACATGAAAAAACCCATGCTGTCTGATGGCTTCTCCATCTGGAGATTTGGACATACTTGCCAATAAGCACAGGTTCCAACTATAGACATTTCCATAGTCATGAAGCATGAGCTGTGTTTCTTCACCTGCACCAAAAGGAAACAATATAGAAAGGATAGAAGAAAATGAAGAAAATGGAGAAAATGGAGGAATGTAAAGGAGTCTAACCTGAGAAGCCCACTGACAGGCTTCTAACTATAGACATTTCCACAGTCATTAAGCATGAGCTGTGTTTCTTCACCTGCACCAAAAGGAAACAATATAGAAAGGATAGAAGAAAATGGAGAAAATGGAGGAATGTAAAGGAGTCTAACCTAAGAAGCCCACTGACAGAGAGAAGAAGCCAAACCAGAGAGCACAGAAGCAACTAAAACAGGAATGATTCCATGAAAGAGAACTTGATCTGGGTTAGTGCCACTAGAATCCCTGCCAGAACCTTCTCCAAAGCTTAGAAGTATGGCAGCAATTATTAGTAAGAATAGGGCCCCCATTTGTTTAACTGAGTGCTTCTGCCTGCAGATTGCACCCAGAAAAAATATAGTAAAGTGATTGTCAGAGAACTTGGTAATTCTCTGAAATTACCTGCAAACGCATAGCCAATAAAAGGCCTAGCATCAGCCTAGCCAGCAGAAATGCTCAACTCAGAAAATATAAGAAAAGCTTTCTCCTGCCTTTGGAACCAATAGGAAATGATTGAAAAGTTAGACATAAGACAGTGATTTACTATCTGGAATGGGCCTAGGAAAATAACCAGTGATTAATAACCACTGCATTCAAAGAGTAAAATGGAGAGAAAAAACAATCTACAATACATCTGGTAGTATAAACTATAAAGTGAGTCAGGAGTCAACAAAAAACATTGAAACTTCTAAAATACTCTTACATGTATCAAGACAGACCAAATCTATGGTTCTTATACTGTTTCCCATCAGCTAGAAGCAAGGTTCTTAAAACTCGGTTTCAGTGTGCAATTCAACAACAAATGAAACCAACTAGGCAGACAGTGACTCATCCCAAAGCATACATGTTTTTATAGTCAAAAGTCCAAAAAGAAAGAAAGAAAGAAAAAACGGATGGCGAGGATTATCCGGTGGGGCTCCTCCTCCATCGCTTCTCTGCAACACAAGATCCACATACAAATAGGCACATGTACTAAAGAATTTAAAAATAATAAATTAATAAAATAAAATAAATAAATCCATGAACAAAGACCCAAATGCATATAAAAAGAAACACAATTCTTTATCATGTTTCCATTTCCATCTTTAATGAAAGTGAGATCTCATGCATTACCTTGTAGAAATCGACAGCAATGAAGTTGGGCCATCGTTTTCCTGCTGCTTCATGACATGTACCAGTCATCCTAGTAAGTGGAGCTGAGTTGTCCTTACAAGCTGTCGCTAAATTAGGATTGTTAGGGAAATAGTTCTCTAAAACAAGGGATCTAGTTGTTGTGTTCATGGGAGATGACTCCGCACGATTAGGATAAGAACTCGCCTTCATCCAACTGTCACCATCTGCAGTTTCAGCCCAATCACCAAAACCAATAAAAAGAGAATTAGCGGAGCTTCACATGTTTATACTCCTATGCATCAGAAATTTAAATTGGACAATGCTTCCTATTTTGATGTATTTTATATAAATTTCATTTTATCTCCAAAAGTGAATTGATTCTAGGAGAAAACACAGAAATTTTATATTTTTACTGAATTTCATTAACAATGCAGACCTCCTCATGAGGCCGCATTCGCCAACCTGCGGAAAGCATTAGAGCTTGCATCAAGCGGTCCACGCTAATAAATAGAGGGCCGAAAATCACGCTAGTTCACTCATCAGGTGGAACACACATTTAAAAAAAGAACAATGAACATTTTAAAAGAATTATCAGGAGTCCACATTCAACTAAAGCACGTGGCCTGCCCAATGAGTGTACAAGCCTGATTCTACCCGGCAGGGCCCATGTTATGCACGGCTCTAACATTAGTGATGGATGCATGTGGGCTTAGCAAAGCATGTACTAAATTTTAAAAAAATAAAAATAAAAAATCATCCATCTATCTATGATAGTTCCACTGCAAGATTTGCATGGGATATACATTTATGAAAGGAGAGAAAACAGGGCTTACATTGGTTTTCTACAACGTATCTCCACTCATAAGCAATGCCTTCAGAAGCCTCCTTGGCTGATTTTGAGGTGAATACCAACAAACGCTGGTTCTTACTAACCATATCATCGATGATGGGCCAATCCTGCCCATTTTTAGGCATCCCTGATACCAGAAACCAAAATTTCCTAAGGCCGGCGGCATTGAATACCTTAGTTAGGCCTTGAGGTGATGTGACATAATCTTCTATGAAGATTGTAATGATCTCCAAAGGGTTGGCATCAAGGAACACTTGAATTTCTTTCAGCACATTAATAGCAGGTTGTTGTTAATCAGATAGGTTAATCAGAATTCAATCATTTCATTAGATTTATATAAAAAGGAATCAGCTGCGACTTACGAATGCTATCAAATTGTAGCATTGGCCTCCAAAGGAGTGGCACAACCAAATGTCATTGTTGAAGTCGTACATGTCAGGCATCACCCTTCTAACATCCTTCTGCAATGATTCAGAGTATAAATAGCAGCAATAAAAAAAAATAACCATATCTTTTTTGTCGTTCACCTGTTTTCTTTTTGCAAAAGTAATTATATATCTGTTAAGATGGACATCTTGTTCATGAACATTATACAGTAGCGAGCATGTAAATCATATCTTCTATCTAAGAAGACCCACCTACACATACATACAGATATCCCATCTTCAAGATACAAGTATTTCTATGTTGCTTGTATGTGATTTTCTGTTAGTAGAGATTGCTTACAGATTTATTATGGATTCCTAGCTGAGCCCAAGTGATGACTTCCGAGAGCTCTTCTAAGGTTCCATACCCACCTGAAATAGGAAAGGAAATAAGAAAACCTGAAGGCTTTAGGAATCTAATTAAATGGGTTATTGAGAGAAGAAGAATAGAACCTAGTAATGCGATGAAAGCATTGGAATGGCGGGACATCTTTGCCTTCCTTTGATGTATGCTGGCCACTGGTTTCACCTCTCCTTCTGTTTCTCCTGTAATCTGCCATTAAAGAACATCTTTCAGCAGCATAAGAAAATGAGAATAGTTGAAAGAAGCAAGAGAAGAAAGGCATATCTACTTACTTCTTTGCACATGAGAGTCTTTGGTATGATCCTACAAAGAAAAGGTCGAAAAACGTTCATTAATCCAATGAAAAACAAAACCCATATAAAAAATCATTCCTTTCTTTTATGATTGTGTTGGCTTTTCTCACCCTAGAACATGTCCTCCTTTATGAAACGAGTGAGAAAAGAGTGACAAACTCAGCTCCTTTCTTTCAACCAACATTTATGAAAAATTTTATTTTCTTCATCAAGGAAACAATGATAAAGGTTGATAGAAAGAGTAACAAAACCTTGAGGAGAAAATAAAGTGACGATGAAATGATCAATGCCCCAGTCGCGATTACAAGATTCAAATGTCTAAAAAGCAAGACATGCACACATGCCAATATGATTAATGCCCTAGTTGCGATTACAGGATTCAAATGTCTAAAAAGCAAGACATGCATACATGCCAATATGTTAGCATTAATATTATAAAAACCTATGTATCAAAAAAATATTATAGAAACCTACCAAAAAAAAAAAAAAAACAACAAGCTTTTATTCTCTTCACAATTTGTTGAGAGAAACCAAGAAGACAAATAGTTTGATCCGGATCCAAAAGAAATAGTACCATGCCTGATCAAATGACACTTGATCATCACATCAAGGATTAAAATAGTTTGTGTGATGACTTCCAATGTGTCCACGCATGCAAACATGGGTAGAAGCCCAATTGTCAAACTTAATTCTAGAGCATTTAAGCAACCATGAAAGGTAAAGATAAATTTGTACAGGGTGCACAGGATGAGATTTAGCTTGCAGGAATGATTAGCTTTTGCCCCCCACAATGGAGTTCAATTCTCCAAAAGGTTCCCTACAAGAACAGTTTGAGTCTAAATACATTATTGAGCATGACGAAAGGAAAAACAAATCTCAGCAGGATAAATGGTGCTAATTCAGGGTAATTACGAACCATCAACTAAAAGATGCTTTTTTAGAAATTGAAACGGGAACTGAAGAAATGACAAATGACAAAATGACAGTGAAAACAAGAAAAGAATTCACATTTAGATACAAATGGCAAAACAAAATACCTTTGACAAAAACAGTACTGTAATGAAATCCCAATTTCCTAGTATTCATGATGAGAAAGTAGCCCTCAGATTACAGATAGATTCTTTTCAAATCCAACTTGAAAGTAATGCAATTGCAATTTGGAGCATGGTTCCTCAATATGAATGTTGAGGAAGGTTAATTACAATTAGGTTGTTTCTGCTTCATTAGTCTGAATGGACTACTGAATATTTTTCCTGCTCTATTTTTAGTGATTTTCAGCTCCATTGCTGAGCATTGAAGGAAAGTCGATGTGGGTGTCATCGTTTGCAGCCCACCAAGCCTTCAATCAAGTGTTGCAGCAAAGTGCAGATCACGAACCATATGGGGCACATCCAATGGACCAATATTCCACTTCAACAACCACAACTTTGAGTTATAGAAACTTTCCACTAATGTATAAAAGATGAGAAACAGTAACAAATTAAACCTCGAGAACGAAACATGGCGAGCACATCTAAGGTCTTGTAGCAATCATTTGAAGCTTCAAATTCGAACCTATAGTAGGCCAATGCCGTTTGGCCGGCTTGGCTATTGCAAGATCCAAATGCGATTGAATTACCTATATTTGGGTAGTAATTGTTAGTTGATAGTCAGCAGCAATTAGATCATTTGGAACATGACTCATGTGAAAACTCAGTTGTAATTTCTATATTCAACCAAGACCTGACTCAAGACCGACCCAAACCCAAACCATGTGATAAATGGGTCGGGTTTGAGTCCTCTGCTCTTATTGATCACACCAGCAAGAGTACTACAATGAAATCCCAACAACAGTCTAGCAGGAGTATTGTAATGAAATCCATAACAAATATACATCAGCAGTTAAACATACAATGCAATGGCAATATACTCAATGAGCTTGTCCTTTAAGAATCCATCTTCATCTTTCAAAAAGAAAAGGAAAAGAAATAGTTCAACAGTCCATACTCAAATGTAGATGTGTGGCTCACGGGTGAGTGTGCTGCCCTGATTTTATTTTTTTGTTTTTATGCATTTGCCCAGATTTGCTTCAGATTTATCAGAACCGATATGAGTGCCCATCTAGACAGGGGATAGCCCAAAAACTGGGAAATTGGCTCCATGACCTCCATGTCGGATTCGCTTAATTACAACTACATAATTGTGACTAAGTAAGGAACTCCGTCACCTTTAGAAGCAGTTAACCATCTCTTGCCAAGGGGGCATGGAGGATGAATGGTTGTACATGCACAAAGTCCCCCCCTATGGAAAAGAAAAACAAATATTGTAAAATAAATTAAGCTATATTTACAAAGCTCATCCATGACCAAGCAAGATGGGGCCAATTCACAATTGAATGGTGAGGATTGACAGCCCTACCAACCAATCAGGTGCGTCTGTGTGTGTGAGTGTGATTTATACAAGCTTCTGTTTCTCCTCACTTGATCTATGAAAACACTTATGTCCATTTGCAAAACTCCAATATGTTAAGTAGGGTTTGTCTGGCATTTGTGATTTCCACACTGTAACTTGGCCATATTGGGTCATGCAAATGATCGAATATGATCATCAAGTACAACATCATTCTAATCGTTGATTCACGCATCCAAGCATTCAGACAGTAAGGATTTCCACCGGTGAAATGGCCCATCTGAAGTGGGACACAATTAGTGAAATTCCAATCACCGAGAGATAGGTTTACTTGAACGGTGAATCATTCAGAAAGAAGGTTAACAAAGCTTCTCAGGGTTTTCTAATCATTGATTTTTCATCAAATCTAGCCGTTAGGTTCCTGTCCAAAACCAATCCGATCGTACAGCCAGGAGTTGGGTCTGGGTTTTAGAACTGGTTCTAAGATCACCAAAAGAAGGTAAATGAAACGGATCTAACCAAAAGAATGGTTCTAAAATTTTCTCAAATATATTGGACTACTTGTTATTTCAAGGATGTAATGTGAAAATATAACAAAATCCAGAGGAAAAATAAAACATACTTCTGATAGAATCTCCAAGTCTTTCTTCAGAGAACCGCTTCAAGAACAATGCTCATCTTCTCCCTATCCATTTCCTTACCAACATACATTTTCTTTGATTTTCCCTCTCTATATCCAAGGTGATTGAGCAACATAGGTTAAGAAACTGTCCAAGTTATGGTGTACATGTGTGGACAACAGTGGCCTCATCTATATTAGAAACTGAAAGTTGCTGTTGCAAGCATATAACAAAATTATAAGGTGCTCGATAATAAAAAAAATTTAAAAATAAAATTACAAGGATGCACTGTCAGCAATTATGTGTCAGGGGATCATTTCAAAAGTTCTGCCTGGGAATCTTTCCAAGGCAGATTTTCAGTGGAGTTTCACCGCCTATTGAGGACCCAGTAACAAAATCTCTCTAAACTTTTCTGTGGATTCTCACCTGCTTGTGAGGAACCACTCAAAGTTTTAATCGTAGAAGTTCATCAAAGTGGTTCATTTCTGTATACATATATGCGTGTAGGACTGATTAATCCCAACTTTGTATATAAAGCTAAACTCCTAGTAATCAAGTATAACTTATTCTCTAACTACTGGTGACAAACTTGGATCCAAAAAGTACAACTAAATTGAACCAAACTTGGAGTTTAATGTGCTAATGAAGCAGCCTAATTAATCTGACTACTAGATTATATAGAGAGAATTCAAGACAAGCGACTTTTATTGAACGATTAGACAGTCAACAGATCCTTTAGTGCACTGATTGATCTGCAAGAGCTCACGCAGTGTTCGAACCAATCAATAGTGTGACCCAGTAAATAATCATACAGTTTTTTCAGGTTTAAATAACAATCAAACTAATCGACTTCAGGGTCCATCATATGAAGCCCAAAATCCATTGCTTGACTGTGGCAATTTCCAAAAAGCATAGAATATCCATTAAAAAAATCCACAAAAAAATCGAAATCAAAATCAAATCCACAACTTGAAAAAATTGAAAAACAAATAAATATCACCAAAATTCAAAACAAATGCTAGAAAACAAATCAAGTTTAAAACTAGAACTCATAACAAAACAGAATCGGGGAAAAAAAAAAAAAAGAGAGAGAGGCAAAAGATCATTCCACCTTTCTTACGCTTGTTGTGGCAATTTAACAAACAAGAGGCATGCACGGGATCATCGAGGTGTAGCTTTCGACAAGGTGCATCAGATTGAGGAGAGAATCTAAGGAAGGAGAGTCAGGTTTGGGGAAGAATAAAATGAATGATGGTGTGCGAGGATAAATCACAGTGGGTCCACAGGCAGAGGGGTCTGTTGAATCAACTTGAGAAGAGAAGATCGGGACGAGAAGTGAAGGAGAGATCTAGGATTTTTTTGAGGGGTTTGTGAGATAGGGAAGGGAATCGGGCGGAGTGGAGAGAGAGAGAGAGAGAGACTACAACAAAATTGTCCTTTCCCGGCGGTCAAAACGGCCGGCAAATGTCCAAATAACCGCCGGTAAAATTTCTACTGGCGGTTAGGCAATTGCTGGTAAAGGCTCAGTCAATAAAAGTTTTACCGGTGGCAATGAGCTTACCGGCGGTTTTGCGGGATGCCCCTAAATCGTCAGTTTTTTACTGTGTTGGCCGGCAATGAGAAAAAGCTACAGATAAAATCCGTAGCTGTAGAGCCTATGGTTACCGACATCCGTAGCCATTGCTCTACTCATGACTATTTTAACTGCTGCTGGTTGATTCGCCTTTCATGGGATCAAGAATAGAAATTATACTGGGTTTTGCTCAAGCTCGCACATGTACACTTGAGCATCTTACAAATTGAATATGTAACAGATCCTTAATGTATAAAATCAAGCAAGAGACACCTTAATAACAATGGCTTGCTAGTTGATGCCAAAGCACTTGGTCATTTCCATAGCAGGCAAAGTGGCATTCCTCCTAGCCATGGAGAAGTAGACATCAAACCCAGTCTTCCTGGATGAACCCAAATGGTTTCTTTTCATGAGAGGCAAGTTGTTACATTGTTGCACCATCCTCCTCCCTAAGAGAGAAAAAGGAACATGATTTTAATCATGCAACATCTACACCTACTCTATAAGTGAATTAAATACCAGATGAAATACACAAGAAATTCAAACCAATTTTCAGGAAAAACAAAAACAGTTGGACTGATAAAACAGTATAGCATCAAGAAAATAATTTGTGGAATTCCCTGAAATTTTCACAAGCACAATGGTCATGAATATACTATATATTACCAGATATAGCTACATCTAATTATCTAATTATCTAGATATGGATTTCGCTAGAGTGACATCACAAGCACCAGGAAGAAACACTAATTACGTCAATTATATCAAATTTCTTTACAGAGTATCAATCTTATTAGCATTTATGCAGTGAAAACTCTCAACTAATCCAGCTAAGATCAATTACAAACAGGCAGGGAAGAAATATAGTGGATTAAAACTGTGAGAGAGTACAAAATTCAATCACAAAACTCTTCAATGGGAGTATATACAACTCACAGTTTCCATGGAACTGGAAAGAGATAGGAGTGTGGAAGTTCAATCACCTCAAGAGGCAGTGCATCTGCTGCCAAAGCACGGTCATCAACAACGAGGGGATTCAGACCATCTGAAGAAGTAAGCTCATGAATACCTGCCAAAAGTGGCCGCCAGCATCTCAGAATTGCAACAAATGGAGGTAAAATAGTCACTCTTTTGCTGATGGATGAGCCACAATGCAGAATTAACCATAAATAATCTTGACCAATTAACAAGGACTTCAAATTTGAGCTGATATCTACAAATGCATCAAATAGATACCTTCTGGAGGGGCAATGGGAATTGCTGGGCCTTTTCCTTTTGCAAAGCCCACAACTCAATGATAGTTGCCACAAGCTAACATGCCAGTGTACTTGACCACTTGTCCTCCCTGAAACAGGAAGTGAAGAGAAAGATCACATACAATAGAGAAATGAATTTTATTCCTAAGAAAGAATCCAAATAAAAGAGAAAGGGGCATCACCATTGCAACTTTGCAAGACCGATTTACATTGATTAGTTTCATATCAAAACCCTGCCATTATTCCAGAAAAAATTAGAAGTTCTCAAGAAGAATGAAGTACACTAAAGGTTGGCAAGTTAATCTTTCTTTTTTCTTTTTCTTCTTCTTCTTTTTTAACATTGTTGGCAAGTTATCTTAAACCATCCATTGCTTTCATATAGGGGTGGCTGCCTAATGAGTGGACCAGCCATGTTGGCACTCTGCTGCATTTGCATGTGGAGAGGGTGCATATGGGGATAGCAAGCCCCTTCTTTACCAACAGGTCAACGAGATGATTTTTTTCTAAACTTTGAAGATTTTATTGTACAAAAGGCCAAAAGCCAAAAGAATTGTAGGAAAAGAAAAACCAAAGAAAAGAGAAACTACAACTACAAATCAGCCCAATTTCCAGCAAACTAATCCACCACAATTGCCTTCGCATCTTACTCCTCACTTTTGATGCATCGGGGGACCTGACATGCCAGACCAGAAAAAAAAAACATCAATTTCTTTAAAACACGGGTTTGCATTGAACAAAAAAAAAAAAAAAAAAAAAAAAAAAAAAACAGACTGGTAAGTCTACAAATATTAACAGAATCTAGAAAAAAAAAATTAAGATTCAGATTTGCATTGAACAAATTCAACAGTTGCTCTGAAAATTGGAACAGTAGAGATTCGAAAACTTAAATTTGAAGCACCTATAACCTTGTCCAGCTGAGTCTAAGACTAAACCAAGTTGGAAACGAGAACCAACATACCGTTTCACCATCATCACGAATCGTTCCAGTTGAATCGATATAAAGATAAATTGGCTGGTTTGGATCCATCCATTGCAAGTAAAGCAGTTCTGCTATCACAAACTCTGTGACAGCTGGCACCAACTAATCAATGCAAATGGCTAATTATTAGCGTGTATTATGCCATTAGATAAGACATGAGAGTCTACCAATAACAAATTGTATGTGTAACAATATATAGGGAGACTAACAACATCAGAAGTGATAGGAAACAGTTTTGTATGTGGAACAGAAAGCAACTAACAGCTGAAAGGCTCAACATTCGTATGTATAATTCTTATGTGGGAGAGAGATCGAGGACGGGAGAGGGAGAGACGAGACGGTGGAGATTGAGAAGGAGAGGGAGAGGAGAGAGAGAGAGAGAGACAGAGAGAGGGCTTTTTTTTTTTAAAGTCGACTGAGCATCCGGCAGTTGGTGATGGCTGCCGGTAAAAATGCGTCGGATATGCCCCGCTTTCTTGTAGTGATAATCAGCAATGGGCCGGGGTGCCCAGCCCCATAAGGGTAAGGGCAAGGGCCCTGAAATGAGACTAGCTTTTAAATCTTGGTTTCGCTCTTGGAATGAGACTAGCTTTAGAGTAAAACCATTATGACACATTTAGTTCTGGAAGAAACTGACCATTCACACAGCAACTCATCCTAAAACATACATATTTCAAAGGGACCTATAGATTTGTTCCCTAGTGAAACCAAGTCAACTTGGTTTTGGCAAGTTCTAAAGCCTTGTTTGGTGTAGCACATGTAATTTTCACTGTTTATTCAGATGTCTCAAAAGCCAACATCAATTAGTTGAGATAAGCCTTAGATGATGGTGATTTAGATGTCTCAGAAGTGGGAAACAAACTGAAGAACTGAGAAGCATAAAGCAGTTGGGGAGGCCGAGGCAAAACTTGAGATGGAGACCTGTTAGAGAATAGCATCCACTGACATGTATAGCACTTCTAGGGAAATTGGAACAATTGATTTGGGGAGCACGATGTGAAGGGGCTTATATATCTGAAAAATTAGAACATTCGGATGGACTATCTAAGCCATCGCATTAGTTAGTTATCTTGGTTTCATTTCTTTCTTATCTTTAGAAGTGATGAAATTTCAAAAACAGATCTTTTCTGTAATCCATTTGTTTCAGTCTTGCTCTCCTTGAGGTTGCATTTGGATGCATTATCAAATTGAATTAAGGTAGAAAATCATGTCTTTGTAGTTTTCTTAGCAGTCATAATGGTGGTTTGAGCTCCAAATTATAATCATATTACTCGCAAGTTCACTGAGGGTCTGAGCTTTAAATTTCACATGACCTGTTGAAGCACTCATGAGATGCGTGTGCATAAAAGAACATTATAGTTTTTCATAGCATGTCGGGATAATAAACACCAACTGTTGCTCTTAATGCCTTTCTAAGCATGCTATACACAATTCAGCAAGTTCTTGTCGACTTCACTAGGAAGAGTATCATCTAGCAGTATGTTTGGTCCCGGCACATTTATAGCACATGACAAGTCTCTCAAAGATTCACCTTTGCGTTCCATACAGTGCTTTTGCATTTGGGATTTCCTGGCTCCTCAACCAATGGCTCTGCAGAAGGCTCTTTTGGCTGCTCTCTAGCATCTACTTCAATGAGGTCACAAGCAGAAACAATAAACTGTTTATTCTGAACAGTTTCTGCCATAAAGAAATCCAGAAGCATAAAAATCTAATCTTAATCCCATAAAAAATAGCCCCCCATTTCCGAACTCTCCCCCAACACATAAGCAGAACTAACTACGCCGCCAATAGCAAGAAGGCAGATGACAAACTACAGTGTTTTTGCGTTCCATACAGTGCTTTTGCATTTGGGATTTCCTGGCTCCTCAACCAATGGCTCTGCAGAAGGCTCTTTTGGCTGCTCTCTAGCATCTACTTCAACGAGGTCACAAGCAGAAACAATAAACTGTTTATTCTGAACAGTTTCTGCCATAAAGAAATCCAGAAGCATAAAAATCTAATCTTAATCCCATAAAAAATAGCCCCCCATTTCCGAACTCTCCCCCAACACATAAGCAGAACTAACTACGCCGCCAATAGAAAGAAGGCAGATGACAAACTACATTGCACTGTAACAGGGCAACTTAAAAAGAGAAGATACCTGACAGGAGTGTGTAATGACAGATTCAGGTTTCCCTTTGGCCAGTGCAGAACAATCTAAGGAAATTTGACAAGATCCATTACAATACATACTGAGTACAAACTTCAGCCTAGATTCAAGACAAGTAAGATAGTCGTGACTAGCAAGCGACTGAAATAAGAAAAGTCATCATACCTTGGTGAATTCCGGGGATATTGATAATTTTGGATACCACTTGCTTAAGGCCAAGTAGTCCCTTTCAATGTCCACCAAACAGGATGGGTAAACCTGAAAATAGAGTATAGTTCAATTAACCTACCTAATAAACTCCAAAGACACCAGGATTTCCATATGGAGCAAAAGAAGTAAATGAAGCAGATTGTTTGAATAAGCTCTAGATGAAAAAAAAAACTCTGAAATATTGTAGTTGTTTCCTGACTCTCAGTTGTTTGAAGTGTTCAATGGTTGTTGAGTGGGTAGCATTGACAATTGAAAGGGTCAAGAATATTTTGTATTTAATATCAAGGCTGTCAAAAGAACCAAAAAAATAATAATAATAAATTGGATCTGCATACGAATCTGTAAGCAATTGGGAATAATTACAAGATTAACTAGCTAAAATTTGAAAAGAATGGTGCAACAGGATTCACGTAGCTGATCCCCAATTAGTGGGGTAAAGCTTAGATGATGATGACTATCTAAAATTGAAAAAGAAGCAATATCTTCTCATTTTAAACTGTACTTAGAAATGAAGAGGTTTGACAAGGAAAGGAAAAACACGCATTTTGAATTCTGACACTGAACAGCACGAGAAATCATGAGATACAGGCAACATGATAGGAAAAGGTTACCTATCTAGAAATGGCATGAGAATGTAGTCATGAACCACAAAATCTAAAGCCCATGGTATGATGACCAAGAATGCCAAGAACTTCGCCTGGAACATATGACAAACAACGAATAAGCCTCATCATCCTCTATTTCCTATGTCAACAGTAACATGTGTGTCTGAGAAAATATGTAACTGAACGTATCAACTAATGGAATTAACTGTACTGCATTTAGATATTTCAAATGATGGAGCCTCATTATAAATGGTCACATAACATTCATAAGAAATTGAGGAATTCTAAGGAGTTGGAAGTCTAGAATTGATGGGTAAAGACGAAAAAGCAAAAGAAAAGAAAAAATTTAAAAAAAGAATCCAATTCATGAAGAGGGTCTATAATACCATATATAGATTTCTGCATACTCTAATACCAAAATCCTAAGAAGAAGAAGAAGAAGAAGAAGAAGAAGAAGAAGAAGAAAGAAGAAAATAAAAAATAAAAAAATTTAAGCCCCTTGCTCTCATCATCACCCACCCCAAAGAGTGACTCAAATTTTTGAAACATCTCCCATTTATTTCATCCCAAATACCCACCATATGCCTTTCATTTCCTTTGCAAGCTCCGACCCATGCCAACCCAAAAAATAGAATCCAACAGAGCTCATATAGGCCCAAGAGATATTGATATCAAGTAAATAATACTCGCTAAGAAATCAAATATAATTGTCAAAAATCAAACTCGGTCACCTGATCAATCTATATCTTGTAAATCATCAATATTTCACTTGGAAATTCCAATTTAGCTAACGAATTTTGTCAACACATAATATCGTGTGCTAGATAAAAAGGTAGGGCATAACATTATATGAATATACACAAAAGGATAAGAGAATACAGAAGGCAATGAAATTATTTAGTTATGCTTTTACCATAGCAAAACTATAACTATAATGACATATATAAGTGTTTTTTTCTGAGCTACTAAATTCATAGAAAGGGTAGGAAGATTACAGCCCATCAATGACCCAGGTGCCACTGTTTTTGTTAAATTGCCAGTCCACTCCGCTCCACGGATGTTGTTGGGGAACACATGGATCCTCATTCCACCCAAAACGACGAGGAAGTCCCAAGGCATTCTTCACACTTTGCAAAGTCCTTACTGTAAAAAGACAATAAACAGATCATATTAGCAACCATTTGCAAATATTAAGGGCCATGTCCCTCAAGTAAACAAAATTTGAAATATATAAATAAAAAATAAAAAAGACATCGAATCTGCTTGTTTATTAATGCATCTCTAAATAATCTTCTATATCCAACATTCTAATTCTAGCATCAAAAGTTCAGAAAACACATCAAATCTACTAGTTTCTAGAGCATTTCAAGACAGAGGCTTACATCTCGAGAGCTCAGAAAATGCAGCAAATCTGGTGGATTTTTTGAGCAATTCAAGTGAAATCTAAGACATCCCAAGTTCTAATTACGACATTGGAGGGCTGAGAAAATTCATCAAATCTGCTGGTTTTCAAAGCATTTCAAGCAGCCTCTTCCACATCTGCAGTTCTGCTTCTGACATTGAAAACTCAGAAAATGCACTGAATCTGCTTGTTTCAAGGGTAATTCCAATGTTGAAAGCTTGAAAACCGAATGAAATCCGTTGGTTCTCAGATCATGTCGAGTCAAATCTCGAACACCTGAAGTTCAACTACCGACATTGAAAACTCACAGAAAATATAAAATCTGCGGGTTTTCAGAGCATTTCAAGCGAAAGGTAACATCTGAAGTTTAAATATCAACATTGAAAAAAATGTATAGAATCTGATGGTTTCCAGAGCATTTCAAGCGAAAATGCATAAAATCTAATGGTTCCGACATCAACAATGGAACAAAAAAAAAAAAAAGAGTAGTCTGTTGGTTTTTGAAGCATTTCAAGCGAAATTTTCGATACCTGAAGTTCTAATCACAACATCAAAAACTCAGAAAATACACAAAAACTACGGGTTCTCAGAACACTTCAAGCGGTATCTACTACAGCCGAAGTTCAAATTCTGATGCTGAAAGCTCAAAATAACACAGAAAAATGCCCCAAATCTAGATATCTTCACTAGCATTCCTACATAATACACGGCCGTAACAAGACAAAGGACGAACAAAGGAACATACCTTTAAAAGAAGCAACAAGAGATCTGAAATGTGCAAGCATTTCCTTCAAAGAACTGCATAAGGATGCTGCAGGTCCGCCATTAAAGCCGCAGAGAGCTTTGCTACACAGAAACTCCTTGAATCTCTAAGTTTCTCTCACAAATCCCAATTTCAAACCTCTGGATTCTCCATTTGGGCCAAAACCAATGCAAAAGGAGCTCAAAATCTGCACATTTCTCCCAAAATCCCCTGTAACTCTTCTCGTAATTGAACGACAGAGCTTTTGCTCAACCACTGGAGCTCGATTCAGCTGAAATCGAACCAGAGAGCTCGGAATAGAGAGATTTACATCAAGAATCCATATCGGTTGATGGGTTAGGGTTTGGTGTAGAAAGTAGAACAGACATGGTACTCTGCTTGTGATGGTGGTGCGGCAGGCGACTAGGGTTTGGAGATAGCAACGATCAGGGGTTTGGAGAAGAAGAGGGCTAGGGTTTGGAAAAGGAGGGCTTTTGATTTAAGAAGTTAAAAATAATAAAAAATAATAATAAATAAAGGGAAAATAACTTTTTATTGAGAGAGAGAGAGAGAGAGAGAGAGAGAGAGGGCGTGAGCGTTTATTTCGACGGCCTAGGCTTCCAACATGATGGGCTGCCGGTAAAAATGGGTCTGGAATTCCCACGTTTCTTGTAGTGAGAGAGAGAGAGGGAGAGAGAGAACGATGGGGGCCGGGAGAAGTATCCGTTGAAATTCCAACTGTATGCTGGCGCGTTCCAGCTGGCGCCTGGCTGTTACCGTTACGTTGATATGGGTTTGAAACTGGACGCGGTACGCTTGGGAATCCAGGTGGGGCCCACTGCGATGTTTATGAGAAATCCACCCCGTTCATCCGTTTTTTGTGTTATTTTTAGGCTATTATAGAATAAATGAACCGGATCCATTGCTTAAGTGGGCCGATGACGTGAGAATTGAACGCCCACAGTTGAAATATTCGTGGGGCCACAGAAGTTTTGAATCATTTTAATATTTGTGTTTTCAGCTAATCCCAGTAGGAATGAGGTTATGAACGGTATAGATGGCATGTGAACATCACTGTCGACCCAGGAAGGTTTCAACGGTATGAAATTTCCTAACCACTTTCTCTTTTAGTACGGCACACTTGAGTCTTGAATCCTGCTCAATTTTGTTTGACATTCGAAAATGAGCTCAGAAAACGGATGGACGGAGTGGATTCCTTACAAACATCACGGTGGGCCCCACCTCGGTTTCCAGCGCAGCTGCGAAAACTTGCGCGCGGATTAAGTATTACCGCCACCTCGGGACAGGGGAGGCTCCTACAGCGGATACTGTGATGTATGAACTTTATCCACACCATCCATCCATTTTTCCATATTATTTTGGAATATCATGCCAAAAATACAGAAGACAAAATTCTTAAATGGGCCACATAGTGGATATTAAATTTCTACCGTTGAAAAATTCTTCGTGACCACAGAAGTTTCCTATCAAGATGATTTTTGTTTTTTAACTTCATCCTGGTGTATATGACCATGTCAAGGGATTGGATAAAAAATCAATTACAAAGTGGGCCCTAAGAAGATTTCAACCGTGAATGTTCTTAGCACCGCTGTTTCCTATGGTGTGGTACTCTTGAGAATTGGATATGCGTTATTTTGGTTTCTCTACTCTAGAATGATATGAAAAGAGGAATGTACGGTGTGGATAAGAGTCATGCATCACGGTGGCCCCTCGGTGGCCCTCGGAGCCTCCGCCTGCTCCGTGCTCCGAACAGGCGCGGTAGTACCGCGCAGGTTTCAAAGGACGCGGATTTCCCGCCAAGGGATAGTTCCTGTCGTGAGGATTGTGGGTGGGCCTACTGCGATGTTTGTGAGAAATCAAACCCATCCATTCGTTTTTCTACCTCATTTTAAGACATGCTACCAAAAATGAGGAGGATCCAAAACTAAAGTGGGCCATACGAGATAAAACAATGGGAAAGGAATGCCTACGGTTGAAACCTTCCTAGGCTCCACCTTGCTGTTTATTGTCATCTGAACCGTTTATAAGGTCATTTTCAATCAGTTAAAGTGAAAACACCAAAAAATTATACCGTTAAAAAGCTTTTATGGCTATATAAATGTTTCAGCGGTGGCCACTAAATCTCCACTGTTTCTTGTCGTGTGGCCCACTTGAGTTTTGGATCCTCCTCGGTTTTGGTTTCACCATATAAAATGAGCTTAAAAAATGGATAGAGGGGTTAGATTTCTCACAAACATCTAAGTGGGCCCCACGCAGAATCTTTGCGCAGGAGCTTCCTGCCAAAGTTTCGCAGAAAATCGGAGTCCAGTTTCAAACGGGCGCGGATTCAAGAACGGTCCAACGGTCACGGCCAGCTGGAAGGCGCCAACGGTCACAGCCAGCTGGAAGGCGCCAACGGATACTTCTCCGTTTCCAACGGATACTTCTCTCTGCCCTCATCGTTCTCTCTCCCTCTCTCCCTCTTGCGAACAGGCGGGAGTATCAAAGTTTTTCTCTTCCAAATTTAAACGCGGAATGACGCTGTCTGTATCATGTATGTTTGCCACCGTTTACCGTCTACCATACATGTGTACGGTTATCCCGACCATCCAAATTGTGGGTCCTTGGTAGATTGGGAATAGCCCGACAAGACGGTTCCTAGCCACCTCTGCTTATAAAATGGGTTGCCAGAAAGAAAACGGTCAGTAGCCGAATTCAACAGGCTAAATAAGAGAGTGTCAGGATCTTAGATCGTGGACGGTTTGGATTGAGAGACATGGGAAACTTTGTGGCCCAAATATAAAGACGCAAATTTCTTGCAACAAAAAAAAAAAAAAAGCCTCTGTGGGGTCCACTGTAATGTGTGAGTGACATCCACTTCGTCCATCATTTAGAATGCCAATCTAAACCTCAAGTAGACCCACCCCACACAGAGAACTGGAATTAGGGCCACCTACGAATGAAATCTTACTGGGCCTATCGTTGATTTGGATTAGGTTGATATTTGGTTTTGTCCTCCATCCTTGCATGGCTCTCCTTTTCAACAGGTTGGATGGCACATTGTATTGGGCCCACTATGATGGGTGCATGACACCCAATCCGTCTATCATCAATGTCTTCTTGGGTCATCCTTGCCTCCCAAAAAATCAGATGGTACATATAACGAAAAATCATGCCTAAACCTTTAAAATCCAGTGGTGAGGGCCACCTGGATTTTGACTGGTCTCATTTTCTCTGTATCAATTCATCCTCGTGGGATGTATCTTGTGAATGGATTAGATGACATGTAAATAATAAAGTGTGCCCCCACAAACAATCTAAAAGGTTTCTATTGTTGGGTATTCTCATTTCAACTGTTCCTATGGCATGGCCTACTTGAGTTTTTGATCTGCCTGGTATTTTTTTTCTTATAACAACACGAGGGCCTCACGTGCCAAGTTTCAAATACTAGAGGTGCACATTTGCAAAATAATGACCACTCGTCTCATCTAACGGGGGCTCGGACATGTGACATGTTGACATAGACTGTGCTTCGTCACCACTAAGGGAAGTGGACACAGATTGCCTGGTTCCTGTAGTGGGAAGCTGTGTAGGGCCTACAGATATGCGTGTGACAAATCTACTTTGTCCATAGGTTTTGCAATGTCATAATAAGACAAAATTATATTACTCTTAAAAACAAAAGCATGCATAAAAACTAAATTAATTAGATATTAGTAGTAGAATTTAGATGGCTCGTGTCTCTCAACCCCTTACAAAACACACAAACAAGTTATGGTTAGATTAAAAACTACATGTGTCAATAACAACTCGATTATAGATTAGTATTAGAATTTACATTAAATAACGTTAGTAGATTCTTTAATGTCATGTTACTCCTGAAAACAAAGGCATGTATCAAAAAATTGATTTCTTCTCAAATTTAAAAATCATATAGTAGATTGAGGAGATAAAATTTCAAACAAAATTCACAATGAATTATTAAATACAAAGAAGCAAAAAATTCAGAATTTCAATCAAACTAGCAAGTCAGGACAGATGCAACCTATTATTATGAAATCTAAAATTTTTGAGTAAGAAATGATAACAGAACAGAACCTTTCTGTAAATCTTCACAATGAGCATATGTTTTTATAATTTTTAGTTGGAATTATAATCTAATGGTACATATCATGTGCCATGTACTCGTGTTGCATTGTGCACACTCTTTCTCTATTTTTAAGCAACCACTAATTTTTTTCTTGAAAGTGCTTTGAATTTGTCTAAATTGGAAATCTATCCATATCTTCCGTTCTGTTTGTTTTATTCTCTTAGCTTCCATTTTAATAAGTTTTCTTACTACCTTTACTGAAAGATATGATTATGAGATGATTCTCATATATTATATGATTATTTTTATATTTTTCTGTGCTCTTGACTCTCTTCTCAATATCTTCCAAAGAATCTTATTATTATTCAGCAAAATCCATAAAATCTGGCTGTAATGTTATGTGCATTATAATGATTGACTTTTTTTTAATTAGCCAAATTCTAGCAATGTGAAGGAATTCAGAATGAAGCTTGAGGAGCGGAGACACATGTTCAAGCAAGACAAATGTAAGAGTATATGATGAAAACATAGCCCACGTACAGTTAAAACTAACTGGGTAATTGGAGTGACAAATAGATTGATTTTAAAAGTTTTAAATTAACCTATGAGAGGCAAGCATAATATATCATGTGGCTGAAAATGAAGAGAAGGCAAACTAGAAAGACATTACGCTTGAGAGTGAGTTTCAGGTGTAAGTTGTATACAAGTGAAATCACTTCTTTTGCTTAGGATTTCAAATGCACTAAAAAAGTTGTGAGTGACTCACAGCTTGTAACTTGCTTACAGGTGAAATTTTCTGTCCAAACACCACCTTTAAGTGGGGTTGCCTGTAAACCCTTGTCAACTAATAAAACTTTCAGACATCCAAATGACCCCTAAATGCACCGGAAAATTAAGAAATCATATAATCCTTGGTCCACTTGAGTGTTGGATATGCCTTATATTTGTGTTCACGGCTTAAAATAATATGAGAAAAGGGATTGATGGTTTGGATGTACAGATACATTACGGTGGGCCCGCGCACAGACCTGCTCGTTCGGAGCTGGGGACGGGCAGGGTAGTACGCAATCCACGTCCCTTTCGATCATGCCGGCTTATATGGATCCTGGAAGGGAGAGCTGTTGCTTTTTTAAATTGGTTTTATTAGCAAACATACGAAATGATGCCACGTGGGCACGCGCTAAAATGAAAAGAAGTTTTATTGCAGTACATCAAGACGTAATGTTATAGGATACATCGTCACTATAGCTGTTGGGTCTGGCGCCACGTTTCAATGATCGGAACCTTTTTTGTCATGGGCCTCAACGTGGATTGTGGAAAAAAAAAAAAATTTGTAATATTTTAACAATCATACTCGTTGTTTTGTGGAACAAGTTTAGGTTATTCTAGCCTTGAAATTTTCAAGGCAGCCCCAGAAATTTTGCATCTCATCTGATCAACGGCTTGGGAAATTGAAACTAGATCCAACAACTAAAATTCCACGTGGTCACCAACAGCTACAAAAATCAAGTGGTCACACGTGGGCACGTGTTACATGTGTTAAAGATCAAGCTTTCAATTTGGACAAGAAATTTACCACTGTATGACCCATTTATGGCCCATTTACTCGTTGAAGCCCACCTCATTTTACCTTACCAGAATAAGCCCCAGCTGTACAAACACCTTCCCAAAGGTTGAAAATGCCCCTGGTATAACTAACTTACCCTATTCACGTTGCCAGCCGCGTCTCCACCCAAAAAACTGGTTTTTTCTTCTTTCCTCTCCCTGATCCTTCATCCTACCCGTAGATTATCATTTTCTGATTACTTCTCTCCATCTGTGACTATTCACCCGGGCAGTAAAACCTTCCTTTTACTGCTTTCTTCTTTCCCTGTTATCTAGTCGAGAATACACACCCCACACACGTCCTTTTCGACTTTTTTGAGCCCAAGATAGGATGAAAAATGGTCCCCCCCATCTAAGAAGCTTCGAATGACAAGTATATTCAAATCCCTGCTTTCTTTTTATACTATATATGCGCACGGTCCACAATCCATTTTCATATTTTAAAAATACTGAATGGCATGACATATCCTGATAAATGAGCAAAATCAGGACTCAAATGGCCCACATTGAGGGTTTTTTAAACAAAAAATGAAATGAGATGTGAAACTAAACGAAGACCATGAAAGAGACTGAGTACCGATTGAGTTAACAGATTGAGGACCCACTGAGTTATTGATGAGGACCATAAACTGAGCTAAAATGATCGTGAACTGAGCTAAAATGACCGTGAACTAAGTTAAAAAATTATGGCCCTGTTTGGGCAACGGGATTAGAAGGGATTGGGTGGGATTGGATTCATCTGGTTCCGTGCCAATTCCACTCCATGTTTGGAAAAGCTTAGAATTAGATCGGATGGAATTGCATTGGGTCCCGTGCCAATTTCACTCAATGCTAGCAAGTTGTGTAGGTCCCACCCTGATGTGTGGGCTATATCTACACCGTCCACCCATTTTTTGAGATTATTTTAGAGCATGGGCCAAAAATCAGGTAATTCTAAAGCTCAAGTGGACCCACTACTGAAAGCAACGGGGATTGAATACTTACCGTTGAAAACTTCTTTGGGGCCACATAAGTTTTGGATCTACCTCATTTTTCAGCCCATACCATAAAACGAGGTTACAAAACAAATGAACGGTTTAGATATAATACACGTGTGTTATTCTAGTAATTTCAAATGATAGTGGGTATATCTATTCAATGTACCACCGTAATACCAACAAAGCAGAGCATTAATCTAATCCCATGGAATCAGGGGACAATTCCTGCCATGGGTAATAATGATGTTTTTTTTAATACAATCCCACCTAATCCCTTCTAATCCCGTTGCCCAAACAGGGCCTATGTGTTGTAAGGGGTCAACTGAAGGTTTGACCTTTCATAGAGTGGAATGGTGGAATATGATTCATGTAGCCAACCCCAATTAATTAAGATAAGGCTTAGATGATGATAATGCCTAGTGAATGTGATCGTTGGTTGAACATTCTTTCTTTCTTTCTTCAATATTCCTCAATGTTAAGAAATTGGTATTTTCATCGCTTTTTAGTTTTACAGCAATAAGTTCCGACATTCTTATGTATTGTAAAGTAATGATATATATATATATATATATATATATATATATATATATATATATATATATATATATATATATATATATATATATATATATATATATATATATATATATATATATATATATATTTCCATTGAGTTGAAAACATTATGCGTTGTAAGGGGTCAACTTCATCCATGACTTCCTGTTTGATAGAGATAGTTTACATGTATAACATATTGGATTAATGGCTTCATAAAGCCATTTTAGAAACTGGTTAAAACCATTCAATGAAATGAGGCATTTTATACCATTGAGATCCGATTCTACACATGGTGATGTGGGATCGGGCATCATCATCTCACTAGAAGGGCACATTGACCGCTGAGAAAAGGACGGACACGGTTGGATGATTAATCCCACCATTAACATTTTGGATGTATAAAATAATGTTTGGTGTTGAAGACACCCCACGCAACAGTGTGTTTAGGCTAATTAATTGATTTATCATGAAAGGAGAGTCTTTCATTGTTAAGGTGAAAGGTTTACAAAATTTTCGCTAGTATGAAACCCAACTTCAAGCCTGAGCCCATCCAAGCCCAACTAAAGTAGCTCAAATCCAATCCAAGCTCAACCATAGTCTAGAATCTCACCCAAACACCAAAACCTAAGGAATGAAACTTGAGGATGAACTCAGGGTGGTGTGGCACCTAGCCTACCCCAAGGGTGGGCCCACACCCATTTTTTTTTTTAAAATGAAAATTCACGGGGCGTGGAAAAACTTTTTCCATGTCTCGGAAAGAAAGCCAAAAAAGAAAATGGGCCCTAAACACTCTTTGGTGTTGAAGACCAGATTCTGGGTCCACCTTGAACTCCTAACTTCTTAAGCATCTGAAATCCAAACTCCATGATCCATATATTCATAATGAAGACCATCAAATTACCTTTCCAATGAGCCTAATTTCAGCTCAATTCGAAATATGGGTGCAAAGTTATGATGGAATACTAGACCCTGCGCAAGATCGGTTGACAGTTGTAGAACCGGAAAAATTTCCTAATTTATGGGCCCCACGTCTCCCTAATCCTCAAATTTTTTCTCCCAAACTAGAACCATTAGTTAACCCATCAAGTCCCCTTTTCAACAAGCCATAGATCACCCACCAAATTATGATTAAAAAATGAAAGGTGTGTGTGTTGGATTATGAGTAGGAAAACAATGTTTGAACTTACTGTCTCGTCCTTGATCAAAAATCCAAAACCCAATTTTCATTTTCCTTTGAACCTTTGATCCACCCTCTTACCAAAACACCCCTAAAAGCCTTAATTTGACTCCAACCTATCATCTTTTTACAAAACTATCCCCATAACTAACTTTGACAGTAAAATCCCAAAAACTACCCTAACATAAGCTATGTGATGCTTCTAAGCGTTGCAATCCTAACCACTCCTTTACACGCCTCCATAAAAGCTTCCTAGAGCCTTCTCTAAACCCAATTGCCCTACAATTTACTACAATTTGCACCCAAATCATCCGATTAACCTTTAAGATCTTGCCTCTTGTCAATGATCCATAAGTAGCCTAACCTTAGAGCACCCTCATCCTTCCTTCAGATTGCAACAATGCCACCCCTCTTATCTATATACATAGGTCTCTTGTTTCAAGAGAGGGTTCTTGGCCTTAGAATTTCTAACTCTCCATTTCCTATGTCTAGGAGCCCAGCGGCCTAGCCCCAACACTTCAGACAAATTCGCAAATTCCTTGGAGAAACAGGAGAACATGAGCAAGGGGCTAAGAGCTTGGGAACTCCATCTTCCCTCAGGCCATGGAGTAGAACTCTACTACTAGGAGTGGTGAGCCAAGGATTTGGCAACCTTGAGGGGTAGATGAATTCACTTGTTCTTCTCCCTCTCACTTCTCTTAAAAGGAATCACAAAGCGAAACCCTCCAACAAATAGTGCAATTTCAACCCAAGGAGTTCAAGCCTCCCTCAAGCACAGGAATTTTGAAGACCAAAGCTTCATCCAAGCCACGAGAAGACAAGCAAGTCACATTCCCATGCTTCCCCTCTTCTTTCGTTCTTCCGCTCTATTCAAATTTTTTTCTTCTTTCTTTCTTTTTTTTCATTCATTCATTTTTTTTTTTTTAATTTTTTCTTTTTCCTTTTCTTTTATCCTTGGGACTGGCGATTGATATTGGTGTAGTTCTAGAATTTTGAATAGATTTACCGATTTTCTATTTTGGATGCTTTTCTAGGAAAGCATTTGGTGTCTATTGGATTTCCTAATGATGGGTACCTCTGTCTCTGGGACTGGCGAAGTGGAAGGCTGGTAACCAAGCTTAAAGCAAGTACATCTTGCACTGCAATTTCATCTGTTTGCTTCTCATCAGATGGAAGCTCTTTTGTAACTGCTGGGAAAAAGCACTTGAAGCTCTGGACATTGGGGTTATCTACAAAGCCTCGCTCACACGCAGGAGCTGGGTTGGTTACAATTAATGGAAAGCCTGCTAATATCGGTAATCAGAAGGGCAGTTCTTTTACATCTGTTACGTCTGCCGCCTGGATGCCTGGCGGTGTTGGTAGCAATCAGGCTGTAGACCTTTATCCTATATATGCATTGACAGATGCAGGTGAGGATTTGTTTAATTTCAAGCCTGACTACTTGAGAACCTGTCCTTTCGTGGTTGTTGGTGATAAGAATTCAATTACCCTGTACTTATTTGTACTCATTCAAAGCTGTAGGTGTTTTATGTCTTCTTCATTCTGGGTTTTCTATAAGAAAATGGGTAGATCTGAAGGTAAATTCTTGATATTCTAAATTACTTGCTTGTTCAATTCAGCTCGTCATTGTTTTCATGATGTTGAGAACTTAATTTTCAGGTTGAGAGAGGTTTTGCACTCTCTGTATCCAACAAGCTTATTGCTTGTGCATGCAACAATGGGATTGTGCAACTCTTCGTGGTTGAAACTCTCAAGCACATAGGAAACTTACTATATTCTGAACCGATGGAGAACAATCCAACGACAATTCTCTCCTGTCAAACAAAATAATCAGTGAATGGTATTCAACATGTTTCCACTCTCCCAGATGCAATAGCTTGTCAATTTTCAACCTTTGAAAAGCTTGGTAAGCAATATGGTATTGGAGAAGTCTCATTTACGCAGTTGCTTATTTCATTGGACCCTAAACTATTTGCATCTCTTTTATAGTGGTTGTTTATGGAGATCACAGTCTCTACGTATGGGATGTGCGTGATGTAACTAAGGTGATTTCTAAAGATAGTATTTTCTGTGTTCGTTTCTCTTTTGTTGCTTGCTTGGATCTGTTCATGTACTGTCATCTCTGATGTTTGTTTTTTCTTCTAATGTTCGTTCTTTTTGAATACGATGTAGTTTTTTTTTTTTTTTCACATGACTTTTTCATTGTCGAAATTAAATGTTTCGAGTAGTTCAGTCTAGGAGCTAATTTATGTTTATTACAATCTAATGTAGCTTATATTGTTGTATTTTCAGGTTAGCAGGTGTTGTGTACTTGTTTCACATAGCTCATGCATATGGGATGTTAAGAATATTCCCTGCAAAAATTTGCATGATTCTGCTCTTGGATGTGTTGCTAGAGGAAGTTGTCGTGCAGTCTGCAGATGGCACTATCAGGCTATGGGATCTAGCTTTACAGTCTGATTCAGAGACGAAGAATGCTGGACCTGAAATCACCATGAATCAACAACCTAGTTGTTCTCCAAACACTGACCAAGTGGGCACCATAGGTATAGGTCAGTTTTATATCTTCAAGGCTTTAGAGTTTAGACGCTCGGTGGATCCTGTTTATATATATATTTACTAGATGGGTGCTTTCAAGATAAAGCATTTAGATAGAAGTATATTCAGGAATCAGTACATATCCATCAGTAGCTTTTGAAAAAAAGAAAAAAAGAAAAAGAAAGTATATCATCGGCTGCATGCCTGCACCTTAATGTTTCTAGAAGTATATAGTTCCTCGTTAGTTTAGACTGTTTGTTCTAATCTGTTCTTTGGCCCCTACCATTTAGAGACCACTTATTTTTTGGATATTTGATACAAATACTCTTCATATTGTGGATCCCCATGGTAAAAAAAAACTCTCATATTGTCTCTGTGTTCTTTATTTAACTATCCAATACTCTCTCTCTTTTATTTAAATATTCTTCTCCACAGTGAGTGCTGGTGTCTTTGATCAAGATACTGCAGAGTCAGGGGTATGTGCTCCAGGTTTTTGTTTGATGGCAGTTAGTTCCGATGGAAAATACCTGGCTGCAGGTGATTGCCGTGGAAACCTCCATGTTTATAATCTGTATACTTCTGACTATACATGCTTTCAGGTAATTTCCCATTGGCCCATATTGTACCCACATGAATCTGGTGGGTTTCATTCACATATTTGTACAAAAAAAGTTTCTTTTGTTATGGGTTTTCTCTTTCTCATGCATGGTCTCTACAATAACAATTTGCAAGTGTTTTTATATGTTTTAGTATTTGAAGAGATTTCATACTTCTGACTACTGGCAGGAAGCTCATGATGCTGAGATACTCTCATCGAGTTTTAGCTCCCCTAGCAAGACAGATATTTCTACTGTCCAGGAATCAGAATCTCATTACTTGCTTGCTTCTGGAGGAAGAGATCAAATTATCCATGTGTATGATATTAGAAGGTATGATTTTTGAGATTTCCATGCTTCATCATAGTTTAAAGGTATTCATTCACTGATATCTTCTTTATCTCAGGAGTTTTGATCTCATCGGGAGTCTTGATGATCATTCAGCTGCAGTTACTTCTGTAAAACTTACTTGCAATGGTCGTAACATTCTCAGTTGCAGTGCTGATAGGTAACCTCTTCGAGAGAATCATGAGCTTTTCCCATGAGATTTCGAGCCTTGCAAACAGAAATGAAATCTCTTGACAACTTAAGCAATAATTCATTTGAATTTTTTACACCTTCGATCTTATTCAACAGGTCTATTCTGTTCCGTGATGTAGCCATAACAGATGGTGGGTACAATATTTTGCGTCGCTATCATCAAGTTGCATCTCATGGAACAATCTATGACATGGCTATAGATCCTGCAATGGAGGTTGTTGTCACTGTTGGGCAGGTCTATTTCTTTCACAGGGTAAAGCTCTTTTTCTTTGGCATTCTGGTCAGTATTCTTACTACACGATATTGTTATTTTTTTAGGATAAGAAGATTAATATGTTCAACCTTGCTTCTGGGAAGCTTGTTAGAACATTTAAGCAAGATCCAGACTTCGGAGAGCCAATAAAGGTGCACCACTATTTTGGATACCATAGCACCATCACCACCCTCATGGCCTTATCCCTATCTACATTTTACAGGTAACGATAGATCCAAGTGGCAGCTACTTGGTTTGCTCCTACTCTAACAGGTCTTTCAGCATCCATGATTCTACCAATGGAGAACTCATTACTCGAGCAATGGGGCATGCCGAAGTGATTATCAGTGTCATTTTCTTGCCTGACTGCAAGCACATAATTACTATAAGTTCTTGTTTGTGCTTAATTTTGGGGTCACGAATAATGGATTTGCTTCCTAGTGATGTATAGAGTGTAATTTGTGTTACATATGATCTTCTTCACAGAGCAAATGACGGAGATTTTGTTACAGTTATAAAAATCAAGCCAAGCCTTGACGTGGTCTGCTGGTAGCATTAAACTCAATTTTAGGAAAAACCAGAATAAAGAAGTCTCAAAAGCTATTAGAAATTTGGTGCACAGAAAAGTATATTGTGAAACAAGAGTTGACACTGATTGATTTGGAAGCCACCAAATGAGGTATCCCAATGATCCAATACCCATCCTGGCATATTTGCAACAGACCAACCATGAACTGTGAATTCTGGTAGTTCTCTGCATTTATTTATTTATTTATAAATTTATAAAATGCTTCTTTCACTTTCTTTGTGAAGAAAACCTAAGAGCATGCATCCAAAAATAGAGCATTGCTAGTAAAGGTACCCTAAAAGAAGATACAAAGTCCATAAGCTCGACTTTGGGACTATTGCAGCATATAACAGCCCCAAAGTGGATGAGTAACCCAATGGATAAGCTTTATGTGTCTGTTGCTGTCCTCATGGTTTTCATGGATGTCTTTGATGAATGTTTGAGAAAGCATTGGAAAGTCAAACTTTCAGTTTTCCACCTATATGTCCAAAACTCAGAAGTCGCAAAGAAAAAATTTGTCAATTTAGCTTGTTCTAATAGCCAAAATAAAGACCGAAAAGATCAGCAATGTTGCCATTAGGGGGATTTTGGCACATTGCAACAATATTGGCAATTTTTTTATAGTAAGATTTCAGTGTGATTTTGAAATATCCAGTGGAACTTTGAAATATTCCAGACTAAAACAACTACTCTCAGACATGCTCTGCATGTTCACCGAAACATATAACTGAAGTTTATGATACATGCAACATAGACAAGTTATAGAAATGTGGGTCTGTGCCACCTGGAAATCTGGAAATCCTAATGGATGCACCAAAAAAAAAAAACTGATATAATTAATTGAGAGTTACAGTTCCCTCATTCCGTCTACATTTTGAGGAGCTCTTCCCAATGATCTTCACAAACACGAGGACTGGATCTACATTTTGTAATTTGGTCTGTGCAGTTAGGAAGAAACTAATGCAGAAGTGGTGTCGGGGTGATGATTCATCATTAACTTCTAACATCTTGCACAGGAATTGACTTGTGTTGATATCGCCCTTATATTTCATCCTTTTCCATATTAGTTTTGATCCACTGAATACGCTATTCCAGGTTGGTGGTGACAGCTGCATTTTTGTGTGGAAGATGCCGGCTTTACTATCATCAACAATTTTGCAGAAGATTATGGAAAATGCTTCTTATCTGTTTCCAGTAAGCTCATCTCAGTCAGCAGCTCCAAGTGAGGGCATAGTACATGAAGAGGTCAACCACCCAAACACTGATTTCAAGGATATCTCTGCACTGCAAAATTGCAACCTAGATGTTGAAGGAGTGGTTGCTGGAGGGGTGTGCAAAGGAACATCAGCATTTAAATTTAGTATCTCAAGGCTTCCGAAGTGGGCACAAATCAAAGTAACAAGCAATGAGACTTCTGATGGAGACCCTGAATTCAATTTGTCTCAGGTAATTTGTAGGAAAATTGGAGATCCTGAAATTCATCAATTTAGTGTCTGGCTGGCTTATTCAGAAGCTGTTGGTGGTAGTTTTCCATGTGAGCATTTTGGTTGGTTTAAGATGATGTTGGTCATTGTACTCAATATTTTGGCATGCTATTGGAATATCTATGCTATTGTTGTAATCTGAATGGTGATTTATTTTTTTTTTCCCTTTGGGATGGGGGTGCTTTTATTGCAATCTTTGTTGATGCCACATGTGGCTGTTCGTTAGATATTTAATTTCTTAGGATTATTGTCAGCAAGTAAAACTGGAAACTCCTTTTTCAATCGCTGGTCAAGGTCAGGCCTCTGGTACCATGGTTCCTATCGCAGTCCGGGTTCCATATCAACTCAACTTGGGAAACAGTCAAGTATGTCACACTAACACATCTGAAAGCCCATTTAGTGCGGATGCTCCCCAGAGTTCTCCAATGGGTCAAGGGATTCCAAGGTGGTTACTACGATCAATTTACAAGTTATGCTGCTTGTTTATGTGATTGTTCTAGAACCCTTCACTTCTAATTTCTTTTGTTTGTGCATATTTAGCAGCTTTAACGTGGACGGGCATTGGCGCACCATCCTTACTGTTTATCTTGATCTACTGGATTCCCCTGAAGTGCGAGATGTCAAGGACGTCAAGTTGCCAATTTCCGTCCTGTAAGTCCAAACATCATGCACTATTTGCACTCTTCGGTCTTCCTCATGTAGAAGACAGAATGTTCTGAGGTATTCAGCTAGGATATGAAGAGATAGATCATTTACTTGGTACATTTTGTCTAAACTTGTGGGAAGGCAAAAATATGAGTCCCTTGAAAAATTCCATATACTCAGATAGGATATGAGGAGATAGATCATTTACTTGGTACATTTTGTCTAAACTTGTGGAAAGGCAAAAATATGACTATGGGTCCCTTGAAAAATTCCTTCGTGCCCATATATTCTAGAATGGAATAGATCCACTGCCGTTGGAGGCACAGTCATTGTACTTTCATAACAAGTCTTGTACATGTGGCGCATGTGTTTGATAGTCTCGGCCCTTGATCAGACTATCCTAGTTTCTGCCTGAGAAAACAACATTTTCCTATTGGATGTGAGCCACTGCTAACAGTCTTTTAGTTTCCATTTATATGCAACCGATCGCATGGCTAGGGTCATGCAAACAATGTGTTTTTGGGTCCATGGTCCATTTACTGCATAAACTGTTGAATAAAGGGCCTGTAGTTTATCCATCTATGCCATGGGTGCGGCATAGTATGTCCCATCCCTGAAGGCATTGGATCAGCTCCCTTCTAAAATAAATGTGCACATCATGTGATCCTTCATAAATGCTTAGCTGTTTGTCACATCACTTTGATGAGTTTTGCCTGACAAGTCCTCTGCTCGCACCTCCTACCCCACCATGTGATGTCCATACTGTTTATCTAGAAGTATCCAATGTAGATGGTCCATGTGGAGAAAATCTTACCAATCGGAGATGTCATCATTTGTACAAAGTGTCTAAGAAACAATGACACAGAAAAGTAGTAATAACTCCATATAAGTGCTGATGTTCCTCTATCAATGAGATTAGTTCCATGGTGAACATATACTACAGGAGCTTTTGAGTCATCATGTGGTGTGGCAGAAAGGTTTTGTGAAATGAAGATCAAGATCCACACTATTCTCAACATATCAAGACCCATTGTGTCTACTTTGGGTTTAATACAAAACCATCATTAATTTATCAGAAACAATTACTTAATCAGTGATTTGGTTTTCTTTTGTTTCTCCAACACTAGGTAGGAAACTCTACTACCATATGGGCTGTCCTAAACTGCAATATGACTAGCACTTTCTGTTGATTCATTGACATAGGGTTGGCTCCCTATCCCTTAACTTTCCAAAATTTCCTTGAGCCCTAAGATACGAAAGATTTCACAAATTTCTGGGAGTGAAAGCCTGAATTGTCAAGTACTAGTGAGATTCCATTATCCAAAATTGCATGATACTCAGAAAAAGAAAAAGAAGAAAAAAAAGGAGTTTAAAAGGAACCCCAAAAACTCTTGTAAGTCTAATTAATTGTCCTTTAATCAAGCCTTCAAATTATCAAAATTTCTTCCTTCTAATGAGGTCATGGAATTCTACCTATTCTCATGTTACACTTGCATCCTACGTGGATATATATGCCAGTAGATAGTTATGATAGAAAGTCCTCAATTTTTCTTGGTCCCATGGCTTACAAGTTCACTGCTGTAATGCAGTAGAAGACCCACTCCTGGATGGACCAGGCTGTGGTGAGGGGAGAGAAACCACGTTAGGTGATCCTCCTGCCACAGACCATATCTTGCTGCAACCACATTGTGGGCTTGGTGGTGAGGCAATAAATGAAGAGAAGGGATGTATATCAAGTGAGCAGCTCATGCTGAGTATCATTAGCAATTCAATTAAGAATAAATAATATTCTTGTGTTAGTAATGCTTTGACGTGTTGCAAAGCAGCTGCAGGTCAAGGTTCAGGTGAACAGTTATGCTCAGAGGCAAGTGAAATCCCAGCGCAGACAACTAAGGATGATGAAAGCAATGGCCGACAACATGAAGATGATGATCTCTTCAGCCAACACTTCAGCAATTTATCAACACTATTGAAGGTAGGAACTTTATCATTTGTGTTTCTTGTTGATATAGATGGGAAGGCTAATATATTGACAGAGCACTGTAATTTTTGATAGCATCTCTTTACTTAAAGCACGATACCATTTTAAGAAAAGTGAAGGTGGAAAATTTGAGACTTGGATTCAACTCGACCATGTGTGCTTGCATTCATTTACGCACATGCATGCCAACGTTTATGCAAGCATGCATCTGATAAGTGAGAACCAGTAGGAGATTTGTTTGTGTATCATACACTTTTAACGCATGTTCTCTTTTCCTAGGTTGAGGGCAGGAGATCATCAGCAAGAAGAAGCTTTTCGTCATGCTTTGTTGTGCGCCGTGACCAGCTTACAGGCTGCAAGAGTCTTTTTGAGATGACTGCTGAAAATTTAGGTGCGGAAGACTTGAATTGTTGTGATGAAGCTGTGCATCAAAGTTCACAAGGGGATCCATCAACTGATCTGTCAAAAGACCACAAATCTCCGATATTTGTGATCTGGTACGTCTGCTAACGATTAATTCTTTCAGATATGCTAGAATTATTGTTGCATTTTGATTACTAAAATTCCCAGAGATCATTAATTTCTCCTATTTTCTGGTGAAAAAAAGTCTGAAGTACCTCAATGTAGTATTTCAACGAGAATAATCAGAACCAAGCATTTGTACATAAAAACTGTGCAAACCAAAATGTTGAAGGGAAAATTGCTAGAATATAACATCCCTGGTTCTATAAAAATAAGAAAGAAAAGATGCGCCAGTTAATATGTGGAATGAGCTCATACAACAATTGACATGCTAAGCTTCCCATGTTGCACCATTTTTCCTGCCAATGTGTCACAAATGTAGGACGTCCCAGCTGTGCAAATGATGGGACACATACACTCATCATGAAGATCATCTGGCACCAAAATCAGGCTGATCCACTTATTAGGTGGGCCACTCCATTGAAATGAACGGATGACCATCGATCTGGCACAAAGTGCAGGTTTGAACCACGTCCTTTTGTCGCTTACTAGAGCCATCAAGATTATCTTGCAAATCTATGATATCGATTGATCCCATAGGAAGGAAACTCCCGCTTCGAATGATCTTATATACCTAAAATGATTTGGCAAAGCATTTAGTTTACATTAACAAGATATTTTTAGTTGCTCAAGAAGAGAAAGATGTCATGATAAATTGTTTGCTCCTACCTTTTCCACCCGAACAAAATAGTAAACATCCATTAAAAAAAATCAAATAGTGAAAAAAGAGTTTACGTTTCATGCGATATTTTAATTTGCAAATTGAAGAAAAAGAGATTTCCCTCATCAAATTGCAATTCAAATACTTTCAAATAATGTTTACACTTGACCTGACGTGGCCTAAACCACCACGAGCAAGATATCATCACATATTGTCACACATATATGAAGCTAAAGAACAAACCTACTCTCAGTTAGAGAAGATCTTATATACCTATCTGTTGAGAGCACGTATTCTGTAAAAAAGGCCAGGCACCCAGAGACATTTTCATGGCCAAAGCTCTAAAGATGGTTGTCCACCTTATGATAGGTGACCAACATGTGCAAAGCGCATTCAATTTACAATGTATAAAAGAAGCCTCACTGAAGAATTTCCATTGTTGAACTATTGCTCGACTAGAAGTTGTCGTGAGTCAACTTGACGGTCAAGGCATAAGTCGGGTTAAATGTGGTTGCTCCCATTTTCTAATGCAGAAACTCCATTTGGGGACTCAAAAATCTTGAAAGCACTCAAGAAACGTAAAAAATCATATTATAATATAAGCATTCTAATTAAAGGAATTGGTTCGAGTACTCATTTTGAGTTGGCTACGATTAGAACCCTCACTGGGTCCTGGTTCAGGTCCTAGTGTAACTAATGCGGGGGCATTTTCACACCGGGCTCGAGTAGGGTGGCCCGTGGGATGTAGGGGTACACTTGGGGTGGGCGGCCTGCGGAACCCATGGATTTGGGGCCCTTGTGAAGTGGGTGGCTAGTGTGAGGCGGAACCCATGGCACACGAGGAGGGTTCGGCTGAGGACCTAACCCATGGATTTGGGGCCCACGAGAAGGGTTCGGCCGAGGACCTAACCCATAGATTTGGGGCCCACGAGGAGGGCTCGGCCGAGGACCTAACTCATGGATTAGGGGCCTGAGCTATGAGATAAAGGGATTAATTCGCCATGTTCTATCAATTTGAGCTTTTAGAGCAAGTGCTTAATTATCACGCATCAAATTGGTATCAGAGTGGGAGGTCTTGTGTTCGAGACTCCTCATGGGGGATGATTAATGCAAGGATGTTTTCACATCAAGCTTGAGTGGGGTCCCTTGTGGGATGCAGGGGCACACTCAGGGTGGGCGGCCCGCGGAACCCATGGATTTGGGACCCGTGTGAGGCGGGTGGCTTGTGTGAGGCGGAACCATGGATTTGGGGCCCACGATGAGGGTTCGGCCGAGGACCTAACCCATGGATTTGGGGCCTGGGCAGTTCATTCTGGTTTCTAAAACCTTGATTTTGTTTCACATAAAACATGAAACTTCAGTTTCTTTTAGAATTTTCATTTACTAAAAGATTTCAGTGACATAAGCCAGGCTTGCGTACATTATATGATCGAGGGCATAAAGTTTTTTCCACCAACAAATGTTTTAGTTTCAGTAGTCTTTGTTAGGAATCCTACTCGCAGTTGCACATCAGTAGTCACCGTACCTGGTTGCCATCCACGTCCATGCCATACTCGTATTAGATTTGGCCCATACGTCAAGAGCTCTTCAGTTAGGGTGCGTTTGGATCTTAAGTTGCTTAAGATAAGCTACTTATTCCACAAGTAGCTTATCTTAATTTCTACTTATTAAGAAGATAAGTATGTTTGGCAAACAACATACTTATCAGCTTCTCCTCTCTTTCGTCTCTGTTGATACACCTCTCTTTCAGCAACTTCTGAAAAGTAGAAAAGCTAAAAAATAATTGAAGTGATTATGTATTTTTAAGTAAAAAAGTTAACTTATAAGTTATAACTAATCACAAACCAAACTTACTAATATGAAATAAGTAACTTATCTACTGTTGTAAGTAGAAAAGGTAACTTATTTGGTGGTATCCAAACATGCCCTTAATGTGCCCTAGTCAAAATCAGACCAGTTTAATCAATTAGGCGAACCTCATGCGTGTGCGAATAAATGGATGCTTAAACAGGCTAGTTCATGTGTATGCTTTCCTCCCTGATGAAAAAATTGGCCAATGGTTTTAAATAGCGTTTCCCAAGTGCTACTCGCCAGGAGAAAGAAACTGGTATGACTTGCCTCAACTCATTTAGTTCCAGTCAGTCTTTTTCCAGTGACGCTTTTGTGTGCCCACCAAAATTGTGACAACTCAACCAGGTTTTGGACAATATTTAGAAGCATGGAATGGTTCGATCTACGATCCAGGACTAATTAACAGCAGGCCACATGGTGAATGGCTTGGATCTCATACAACCAAGCCACTTTGGCAGGCTGCCTAGAGATTGATGGCTGCAAGTAGCATTCCTCGTTTTGGGTTTGTGCTGTATACCAGTTTGCTGAGGCCTTGTTAAACATAACCCACAGCTAGGGGTGCACACGGTTCGGTTTCGGTTTTGAAATTGGAACCGAATGGCCCAGGAGATAGTTGAATTGGTCCTGCCAGCTGTCAATCTGGACCATTCATATGAAGGGGGCCACCTTTAGTTCTTATCCCTTTTGAAACCCGATCCGAACCGTGTGCACCCCTACCCACAGCTAACATTTTTGAGAACTTGATCATACTAAGATTCACCTACTATTCCATACCTATTGCAGGGTGCAGATAAAAGTGGAAGCTCTTCAGGCTCCACTGACAATCATGAAGAAAGTGACTTGACTAATGAGACAGCAAGATGTTACATGACAAACACAACTTACTCAGAAAGAATCACGGAACGCAGAGCAGCATTACTTAGTTTAGATACTGCTGCGGAAAAGGCACTTCAGTTATTCACAGACTTGAGGTTTCTGGTGGCTAGAGAAGATGTGCTGAGTGGGCCCGCGACTGAACTATCAGATTTAGCATTGGAGCTTGTCCCATCGATAACTAGGAAAGTTCAGGAGCTTGCTGATTTGGTGCACTCTAGCAAGATGAATTCCTGTTTGGATGCTCGAGTTGAAGCAGTTGAGTTTGAGCCACTGATCGGGAAATTCGTGGGGAGTCTTTCACATCAGGTTCTTGAATGGGTGAAGAATAATATCTAACATGATTTTTCTTTCCGCCTCTTTGTTTCTATCCTATTGATAATAATGTCTGATGTATCTATGTTGAATCCGACGAGCTTTGTACAGTGAACTGCAACTGTTCTGAATAATAGGAATGATAAAAGAGGTATTATACAATGCTTGGGAAGAAGGTTTGTACACTACAATGGGCCTTTTGGTTTGTACAAGTGAGGCCCATACTTGAGTGATCCAAACAGTTGGTTTAATGGGTCTAACTGTTGGTCGTCTACACCAAAACAAGATTGATAGATCCTGGCCACAGAATGTATGGATTGCTCTTGGTCGAATGCCAACTTTGCCCTTGTTTGCTTTCTTAAACCGTCCATTTCTTGGCCACATGCCCAATGGTTCCCCAATTGGGAGGATTATTGATGTGTGTGTTGTGCATGATGAGGCCCATCATCTGAAAGGTTTGAATGACTGAGCTATTGTCCTCACTTGTAAAAATTGAGAGCCTGAACGGTACTGCACAGACATTCATTGTGTGCATTGTATAATACCTTATAATACCCCGCCATAAAATTCGGTTGCATTCCTGAAGCATATATGGTGGGACCCACTGACATGGCTACCCATTTTATTTTAGTGCAGTGGCATGTAACATGCTATGTATGGATCTTCGTGAAATGGATTGCCCAGTCTCCAACTGTGAGGATTCACCAAAGGTCTGTATTCTCTCTCACTTGTAGTTCAGAGCTAAAAAGATTACTCAATACCTTGGCCAATGCTCTTTGAACCAAGGTACTCAGAGTGGCATGGTTTTAAGACTCAGAGACTAGGATTGACAGGTTTGACCCTGAATTGAGTCCCTAGTTGCCTGTGCTGGTGGTTGAATCGGTCCGACTTGCCGAGTGGGGGTGACTCATATTGGAAATGATTGGTTACTGCCAAATCTGAGTTGACCTAGATGAGTTGCATAAGACTCGTCTGAGTCTTAAAACCATGGGAAGGGTGGTTATCAGTAATTCTGATTCTGATCATTTCTGTTTGAGAGCATTATACCCCCATTAGCTGATCATCGGATCATAATCTTAAGTGGTCTTTGCAGGTGATTGACTGCTGGCTAGCTTGTAGGAATTATAGTCTTGCTCATCCACAAATTTAAAGTTTTCTGATAATGCAGGATTATGTATGTGTGGTTCGCCGATTTCTGATCCCAATTGATCTGATGGACTTCATGTGGATGGGGGATGACCTGAAAAGGTCCTGAGAAATGCAACAGTATTGCACATTCAACAAAATAGTCCATCGACTGAAGTGTTGCGAACTTGGAATCCTTCAATACAGAAATATTCTGTGGCATCTGCTGTCTGCAGACAGGTCCATCAGATCAATGGTTTGGATCGCTGGCACCATGGGGCATCCTGTGTGGGCAAGCTATACCTTTGCTGTGGTGTGGGACCGTGTAGGCCCGATGATTCAATCTGCATTTGGTTTTGGAGAAGGGATTTGCTAGTTACTAGCAGAGACTTGAAAAGTTGGAAACTTGTTTGGATGCAATTTCGAATTGAATTGCAATTGAGGAAATGACCTGCAAATCAAATAACTACAGGCTGAAGTTATTTGTTGCGCTGGACGGAGTCATGTGTATGTTGATTTTGAGCTGTTCATCTGTTGGGCCCAAATATGGATGGTGCATATTGAAAAATACACTGAAATGCACATTTGAAACAAACCTGGACGTTTGTAGGGAAAAAATGGGCTATGATGCATAGGAAATCTCTTCAATGCGACCTTTGGGCCACAGCACACCTCTTGTGGCTCCGATTATACTCTTCAAATCAGTTACTGATATGGCTGAGAGTTTGAAAATCTCGTATTTTCACAGGAAGTCATATGGTAATACCCCATGATTTTCAAATTATTGGCAGTTTTTAAATTTCTGAGATTTTATCAAGAAATTATCATTATATTAACCTGAAGATTGTTTAATATTTTAACTAAACAAATATATAATTATATATTAAAAAAATTAAAACTATTTATTGATTTATAATAATTAATTTTTTAAAAAAATTTACTTAAAAAAATCTTATCGGCATTTAAAAAAATTATTAGTATATTTTGGTGAAAATTGTTGGGCATGGTCCATCCATCATGAGGCCCATCAGTTCAATGATCTGGATCACTCGAATCTGATCCCCATCTCTGCGAAGTATGAACTGAAAGCGTGAGGACATTATACATCAGCCCTGAATGCTGATGACCACGCAACTTATTTTTTAAAGTGAGGACATTGCACAGTGCTAATTTTTCCTTTTTGAGAAATTTCCAACTGTACAACCCATTTATGGCTCATTTACCCGCTTAAGCCCACTTCTTTTTACCTCCCCAAAATACTCCCCACCATCCGTACGGACGTCTTGCCAAAGGTCGAAAATGTCCCCGCCTTTCCCTCCGAAGCCCAGCGCTGACGCTCCTCGAACTCGAGTTGTACAAACGGTTCAAAAGAGATTAAAGTTACATGGCCTACAGTTATGTATTTATTATATCCACAACGTTCATCCATATTTCGAGATTATTTGGGAGCATTATAAAAAAAAGGGAGAATCATATCCAAAGATCAACTGGACCACACCACAGAGAGCAGCCGGAAAATTGATTTTCGCCGTTAAAAATTTTGTAGGGCCCACCATAACATATATTTTCCATCCAATCTATTCATAAGGTCAAAAAGACCCGGATGAAGAGGAAAAACAAATTTCATAATGATCCAAAACTTCTGGCCCCTAAAAGGGTTTCAATGGTAGACGTTGAATCCTCCACTGCCTTTTACAGTATGGTCCACTTGATAGCTAGATCTGTCTTATTTTTCATCTCAAGCCTTAATACGAGCTCGCCAAATTGATGGACGGTTTGGATATAACAAATACCTCATAATGGGACCCAAAAAAAGCCGTGGGATTTAAGCAGGAAGAGAACGGAAAAAAAAAAAAAAAAACAAAACCTGGGAGGTGGGGGGTGGGATCATTTAGCTACGGATTATAACCGTAGCCATAACTGTAGTGCCGCCCCAGCATATGAACCTTTCTTTATTCATTTAACAAGCATATCTTCTAAACCAAAATGAGTTACTTGACGTACCATATGATTTTGGGGCAGGAGGAGAAGATACTTTAGCCAACCAATCTGGTTATTTTCCAAGATTCTATCAAGTCGATGGTCGAAAATCCATTTCATTCACTTTGCGGTCAATTTCCTTCACTTCATGGTCAATTTCCTTCACTTCATGATCAATTCCATGCATTTCACAGATAATTCCCTTCACTTAACTATCAATTTCATGCATTTCACGGTCATTCTCCTTCACTTCATGGTCAATTTCATGCATTTCGCGGTCAATTCCCTTCACTTCATGATCATTTTCATGCATTTTGCAGTTAATTCCCTTCACATCATGGTCAATTCCATGCATTTCAGGGTCAATTTCCTTCACTTCATGGTCATTTCCATTCATTTCACGGTCAATTCCCTTCATTTCATTTCGGCATTAATTTCACAGTCAATTCTATGCATTTCACGGTCAATTCACTTCATTTCACGGTCAATTCCATGCATTTTATGGTTAATTTCATGCGAATCCCCTTCACTTCACGGTCAGTTCAATTCATTTCACGTTCAATCCCTTCACTTTATAGTCAATTTCATGCATTTCACGGTCAATTCCCTTCACTTCACGGTCAATTCAATGCACTTCACGGTCATTTTCATGCATTTCACGATCAATCCCCTTCACTTCACAGTCAATTTCATGCATTTCATGGTCAATTCGCTTCACTTCACGGTCATTTCTATGCATTTCACGGTCAATCCCCTTCATTTCACGGTCATTTCCATGCATTTCACGGTCAATTCCCTTCACTTCACGGTCATTTCTATGCATTTTACGGTCAATCCCCTTTACTTCACGGTCATTTCCATGCATTTCACGATCAATTCCCTCACTTCACAGTCAATTCAATGTATTTTACGGTCAATTCCCTTCACTTCACAGCCAATTTAATGCATTTCACGGTCAATTCCCTTCACTTCACGGTCAATTCAATGTGTTCCATGGTCAATTCCCTTCACTTTACGGTCATTTCCATGCATTTCACGGTCAATTCCCTTCACTTCACGGTTAATTCAATGCATTTCACGGTCAATTCCGTGCATTTCAAGGTCATTTTCCTTCATTTCATGGTCGATTCCATGCATTTGATGGTCAATTCCCTTCACTTCACGGTCAATTCCATGCACTTCACGATCATTTCGCCTCACTTCATAGTCATTTCCATGCATATTATTTTTTATCTCCTTCACTTCATGGTCAATTACATGCATTTCACGGTCAATTCGCTTCACATCACAGTCATTTCCATGCATTTCACGGTCAATCCCCTTCACTTCACGGTCATTTCCATGCATTTCATGGTCAATTCCCTTCACTTCACGGTTAATTCAATGCATTTGATCACGATCAATTCCTTCACTTCACGGTCATTTCCATGTATTTCAAGGTTAATTCCCTTCACTTCACGGTCAATTCCATGCATTTCATGGTCAATTTCGGCGATTCCACTTCATTTCACAGTCAATTCCATGCATTTCACGGTCAATTCCCTTCACTTCACGATCAATTCCGTACATTTCATGGTCAATTCCCTTCACTTCACGGTCAATTCCATGCATTTCATGATCACTTCACGGTCAATTCCATGCATTTCACAATCAATTTTGGTGATTCCCCTTCACTTCACGGTCAATTCCATGCATTCATTCACTGTCAATTCCGGCGATTCTGCTTCACTTCACGGTCAATTCCATGCATTTCACGATCAATTCCCTTAATTCATGGTCAATTCCATGCATTTCACGGTCAATCCCTTTAATTCATGGTCAATTCCATGCATTTCACGGTCAATTCCTTTACTTCACGGTCAATTCCATGCATTTCAATTCCCTTCACTTCACGGACAATTTCATGCATTTCACGGTCAATTCCCTTCACTTCATGGTCAATTCCATGCATTTCACGGTTAATTACCTTTACTTCACGGTCAATTCCATGCATTTCACGGTCAATTCCGGTGATTCCCCTTCACTTCACGGTCAATTCCATGCATTTCACGATCAATTCCGATGATTCCCCTTGACCTCACGGTCAATTCCATGCATTTCACGGTCAATTCCCTTCACTTCACATTCAATTCCATGCATTTCACAATCAATTCCCTTTACTTCACTGTCAATTCCCTTCACTTCATGGTCAATTCTATGCATTTCATGGTCAATTCCCTTTACTTTATAGTCAATTCCCTTCACTTCACGGTCAATTCCATGCACTTCACGGTCAATTCCCTTCACTTCACGGTCAATTCCATGCATTGCACAGTCAATTCCCCCTTACTTCACGGTCATTTCCATGCATTTCACGGTCAATTCCGGCGATTCCCCTTCACTTCACGATCAATTCCGGCGATTCCCCTTTACCTTCACGGTCAATTCCATGCATTTCACGGTCAATTCCCTTTAGTTCATGGTCAATTCTATGCATTTCACGGTCAATTCCCTTTACTTCGCAGGTGTATAGTTCGTAATTTCGTAATCCGATCAACTTAAATGTTTAGGGAATACCATTAGTGAAAAGTTTAAATCTCTTGTTTATAAGGTTGCCCTTTAGGTCTTGGTCTAAGAGAGTTCTCATTTAAATTTATGTCCAAATTTAGGGTTAATAAATCTTTCGATATGCCTATGGTCAAATGGTTATCCTAAAAATTTCCCATGGCCTAAGATTGTATCTTTATGTTATCGTCTCGATCCTATGGCTGGTAAGTTATGAGAAAACCATTCTTCGATTTCGTTAATTTCAAAAGAAAATGAAGAATCAAGAGTTCTCAGGTATTTCAGAGGTTTGGGAGGACTAACGGCGCTAAGAAGGGTGCGGATGAAGAATCAAGAGTTCTAAGGTATTTCAGAGGTTTGGGAGGACTAACGACGCTAAGAAGGGTGCGGAAAATGAAAGAGGAAGAATATCGTCTCCTCAATTTGGTATGAACCTTGAATTCACAAATGAATAAGGAACTCATATTAATTTAGTGAAGTTCGTCCCAAAGATGAACTTAGAGAGTACTAAACAATCAAACTCAACTCTACTTTAGAGTCATAGTTCAACAGTACTATAAACTATTTGAAGTATAAAAATATACTAAAAATTAATCTAATTTAATTATATAGGATTATCCTTGGCATGATTAGAAGCAATTTCTAAAAAGACACAAATTTTCAAAATTCAATTATATATAAAAAAAGATATATCCGGTCTATCAGCAACTTGAAGTTGCAGAAATTTTTAGTTTCAACCCATCTATTGTTCATAACATCTTTGTCACATTTACTACTAATTTTTTTTTTTTTGGTAATCCATAATTAAGTTAACATTTATCTCACAAAATTTCATTTTATTTTAAGCTCCAGAAAAATTATAAAAATTTCTGGAAGTAACGGTTGTCTAAAACCAATGAATTTGTGTATGATTTCAAAATATCTCTATTTCTTATAACGTTTCTTATATATTTACTAATTGAATTATTTTTAAAAATTTATAAATTTCATCATTAAGTTTAAAGTCATCCCAAAAATTTTTATATCTTCGGAGTTGTAAATAAATTATTAAAATTTTAGAAGTAAAAAGTGTCCGACATTAAAAAAATTAAATAGTTGTAAAAATATCATAAAATAAACTATATTATAAATTTTTATTTTTATTTTTTATTTTTATATAAGACTAGACTTATTAAACTTCAATTTGGCTTTTGAATCACTTAAATTGGAGTTGTAATGAAGAAGATATGAATTTTTAAAGTCGACCCAAAAATACAGGAAATTTTGGCAGTACCACGGCTCGCTGCCCTCCTGGGGCGATTGATTGCGGAACCCGCGATTCCACCGCGGGCATCTGGCCCATGGCACGATTGATTGCCATCTGGGTGGTGGATCGCCACTCGACATCCAGGGGGTGGCAGCGGATCGCCGTCGGGCAATTTTGGGTGGACCTCTTGCCTTCCAGTGGCGATCAATCGCCGATTTGGCGGTGGCTCTGCCACTCTTTGTTGAAAATGTTGTATCTTGCAAATCGGAATGAGTTATTCGACTTGCCATTTATGATTTTGGGGTAAGAGGAGTTACTCTATCCAAATAACCTAATTATTTCGCAAGATTCCATTAGGTTAATAGCTAAAAATCAATTTTTACTATTTATTGTAAGTTTTAGTTTAATTATATATAACTTTTCATCCCCTGGACTTTAGGAGTTGTGTTCAATATGAAAAGTACTAGAAAAATTAGAAGAATAAAGTGGTGGAAGGTGAGATTTTTAAAGGAGATGGGTTGAAAGGAGGAATTGAAACTTAGGGATTGGGTTTTGAGAGCTTGGGAAGAGAAAGGGCTGATGATGATGATGATGATGATAATGATGATGATGGTGATGGTTGAGGGTTGTTTGTTCATTCCACAATTCATGGGTTGCAACAACACAAAAACTTAGTAATTATCTTCGTTAATCAAAAGTTATTGAGTGTTTTTAATTGAGGAGCACAGAAACTAGAACATATAAAATTGACCACTAGAAATTGACTGCGAAAATTCACTTAAACATCTTCGAGTTTATTGGATAGCCATGTAAAATTAGCTTAGCAATGCATGAAATTGAGCACAAACTTCTACATAAACACTTAAGAATTTATCTAGAATTTAAACTTCAAGGTAATTGACGACGAACTTCAATCACTCTCTAACACTTGGTGAAATCCATGTTGGAGAAAAAGAATAAGAATGTGTTGATGTGAAACATGTTCTTCAGAGAAAGGTCTTCAAGATTTGACGAAGTTTCGCGGTCAATTTCACTTAGTTCCCGGTCAATATACTCAATTGATCGGTCAACTTCATGCACTACTTGGTAAATTTCATGCATTTTACCAGTCAAAATGTAGTGCATTTTTGTAATACGACTGTAAATATTATATATTGAATACATTTGTTGTTTTATTTGAAATTGCGAATTTCTTACCACTATGATTCAAATTTACAATAAGACATTCATTTCACGGTCAATTCACTTCATTTCACAGTTAATTCACTTTATTTCATGGTCAATTCCATGCATTTTACAGTTAATTCCATGCAAATCCCCTTCATTTCATGGTCAATTCAATTCATTTCATGGTCAATCCCCTTCACTTCACAGTCAATTCAATGCACTTTACAATCATTTCGCTTCACCACATTTGGAAATTTCTCTTTGGGGATTGGCTAGCGACCCTGCCACTAGCTAAGCGGTCAGTGGTCCTGGACCCTACTATAATGTATGTGTTTCATCCATGCCATTCATTCATTTTTTCAGAACATTTTATGGTAAAAGCCTAAATATGAATTATATCTAAATTTCAAATAGACAACATCATAAGAAATAGTATTGATTGACTGCCTACCATTAAAAACTTCTTGGGTATAAAAGTTTTGGATCAAGCTGATATTTGTTTCTTCCCTTCATGCATTCAACTCTAAATGAACTAATCAACAGACGGGCCCTATAAATTTTTAACGGTGGACATTTAATCACTACTGTTTTCATGTGGTGTGGTCCACCTAAGATTTAAAACTGTCTTGGTGAATCCTATAGAAGACCGAACAGTAGCCACGTGGCTCGCGTAAGAAAGAAGGACGTGGATTGCGCGGCTAGAAACGGGCGTGGTTAGTACGCAATCCGCGTCCCCGAAAGAAACGCTGAAAATGCCTTATAAACGCTGCAGCGTGCAGTACAAATTCCATCTCTCTCTCTCTAGAGAAAGGGATTTTCTGAAAAATGGAATCCATGGGGATTCTGGTTGTCATTTCTCAACTGCTTCGGGCTTTCTTTCTTGCGTCTCTCCTCCAACTCTGTTGAGGAATCCCCAAAATCAAAATCTCTTTCACCACCGATTCCAATTCCTCACTTTCCTCTCAACTACCGACTCTCTCTTCACTAGCGCACCACCATGCCAATGTACCAAACTCCGGTGAGATCCAGACCGTTCGTTTCGCGGGCCCCGCCATATGTGTCGCAGCCCTTCAGCAAAGCTAGCACTTTAATTGCAGGGGCCTTATTCAACTATTGAAAATGAAGACACGACCAATCAATGGGCCTGTCTGCCTGGAACAGTTCGAACTTAGGCCCAATACATTGATAGCCCAGCCCTGCTTTGGTTTGAAGTAGCCACGTGGTTCAACTTGCCTGATGTCCCGGATCTCCATGTATGGGCCAATCGATCTTGGATAATAAAATGGGGCCCACTTAGTGATCTGTATCTACTACGTCCCTACAATTCTATGCCTATGGTATGTGACGAAAGAAATGTGTATGGGTTGTAACGTGACCGATAATGAAGTGTGTTAATAAAATAGAGTGCGATACATGATAACCTTGAAATTTCAATCCGTTCAGGTGTATTTTAATGTATTTTGTTTCCAAAAGTTATTTGGTAGCATGATTTCAGGTAGAGCTGGGCATCGAGTTGAGTCGGACCGAGTTAGGGCTGACTCGATTCGATCCGGAACTGGTTCGCAGGTGAGCGTTTTCCTATATATATATGTGTGTGTGTGTGTGTTTTTTTTCTTAGGAATGAGATGAGGTTTCTTGAGCCACATTCATGTAAGAGATCCCGTTTACACATGAGGCATGTGTCAGACAGCCGTAATCATGTGCAATCTAATTCATCCATCAGGTGTACTCAGCCATGTAAATGCTCTCGTTTGAGCTGGACCTAACTTGAACCCAACTCAAAGCTAGGTCCAAATACCAAACGCGTACCTGACGAGTACCTGAGTCCGGGTCTAGGTGAGGGTCCGAAAAAAATGAAAAGATCTGGACCCAATAAGACTCCTTTGCAGATTAGCCTAAGTACGATTATTCTTATGACCTGACCCTAACTTAATCCATTGACAGCCCTAATCACAATACCATAGACGGCCGGTTTCCACCCACAAATGCAACTTAGATGATGATCATAACCATTCATGTTCTCATCATTGCCATACATAGTAACAAATCTTGTTCTTGAAATTTCTTGGTAGATATTCAAATTTTGAGGTTTTTCTTTGGATATCTTGGAGAAAAATCTTGCTAAAATAAAATATATTTGTTATAAATTAATAAATAATTTTAAAAATTTGAATTATATTATTAATGCATCGTTAAAATTTAAAGAAATTTTGCATCAATATCATACTGTCTCTCCTCAATATAATCCCAAAAATTGAAAAATGCTGATATTTCAGACTATCACACAAAACATTGTTTCATTATTTTTGTAAGAATATAACAAGATTTTCGAAATCTCCTAGGTACTCATGGCACTGCTACAATATAGCTGTGGTCTATACTCATGCTTTATTGATGATAAAGTAAAAAGCATGGGCCATGTTAAAAGCATATCTAGAGTGAGAATCAAAAGGTTGGTGAAAGACAATACCAAAATAGAGAGATGTAGATCCTACTTTCAGGGATGGAGCTAGGCCTATTTGGTTAGCAAAGGCATTTTCATATAGAATGTAAATAAAGTAAAGATACCTTAGAAAGGATAAAGCTATGTTACAAAAATAAGAATAGCTTCCCCTACTATATTTTGTGTTTAGCTAATGTCCCCACTTTCATAGGACATTAGCATTGTCCCCAAAGCTTTTAACTTACACATAGGATGTTCAATCATCAACTAGATGAACCATTCAATGCAAGTCATTATGCAAGAATCATACCAATCCAACGATGATCGTATTCTTGTGAATGAGGCAAATTTGTTTTAACTGTATATAATCATATAGTTACAATCATTGTAATAAAAAATGCTAGTTTGGAATTATGAGTAATACAAAGTGAGATCTATTAAATACATGGTTTAAGATGATGATTTGACTTATTTTGTTTCTTTGCTTAATCTTGACTATTTATTTTTCATGCTATTGATTGAATACTTAGGATTGAGATTGGCATTGATTTTTTGCATCATGGCGTGTACCTAATTGTATGAAAGATTGGATGGTCTATTAATGATTGAGCATCTCACGTGTCACTTAAAAGCTTTGGAGATGTTGCTAACATCCTCCTAAATGGCGTAGCATAGGTTTAAAATGTTAAATTGTTTGGATTCATGTTGATATATATTATATATATATATATATATATATATATATATATATATTGTGTAAGTTTGATGCTTGCTATTAACTTGCCGCCAACTCACATACATACCCTGTGTTGGCGTTACTAGTGATATTATAGCTAACATAGAGAAAGCTCTTGGAAATGTGCAATATTTCTATGAAATAAAACATTTTTTAAAGGTTTTTTTGAAATCTATTTGAAGTGGATTTTGACATACTTATTGGATTGTTTGGGAAGAAAGCTTCGACTTGGGAGAGATTTAAGCAAATGACCGGTGGATCTTTTGATGTGAGATTTTTGGTCAAAATGTTTTTTTTTTTTCTAAAGATTTGAATATAAATTTCAACCCAAATCCACATCTAGGAATGATTCCTATTGATGTCAAAATCTGGACCACCCTCCACTCAATGTAGCTCCACTCAATGTAGTGAACCTTTGATGGACCCTGACCCTGCACAAAAGGGTGAGTAAAGGAGACCCTGGCTAAGCCGGGAGACCCTCCGATGCCTAAGTCAGGCTAGAGAATCTGGGTCTAAGTTGAATGTAGAGAGAAAGTGCGAGATATTGCATACCTGTAGCAATGGGGTCCCCTGATATTAATACCTGCGTGTTAGATGATCTGCGTCTGTTAATCTCGGTATGATTCGCTTAATCAGTGAGATATTGTGATCGTGAAGATTTCGTCTGTAATCCAGGGATTGTGTAGCGTATCGTGTCTTAGGAGAGCATATCCACGGGCGAGATATTTGGTCACATCCGCGTAGGGTAGTTTCCTGGTTCGGTACTCGGAATATCCGCATCTGGCCTCAGCCTCGGCCTCACCTGGCCCCAGCCAGAGAGTATTAGTATTCGGGACTGATTGAATTCCCTTTACCTCGGCTCTAGACCTCGAACTAAGGTGGCCTCGGACCAAGACTAGGTGTGTAGTTGACCTTTTGTCGAGTTGTTAAACGAGGATAGTGGCTCGGAGTCGAGATGTGCAGAGAGAGGACTCGGCCCTGCTTATCTGTCATATACTCTCGAGGTCTCCCCTCGAGCTATGAGGTCTTTAGCTGGCTTGACTCGTCGAGTTGGATTTCCCCACAACAATTCCCATATAATAAGATGGATTTGAGTTGAAAATTTGAGCGTGCATATGGAAT